>JANAVB010018993.1:8819682-9267182 GCA_029216955.1 Iris pallida
TATATATATATGTGTGTGTGTGTGTGTGTGTGTGTGTGTGTGTACTTCTACGTATATATGATTTTATTCTATATTTAAAATATGTAAATTAAATGTTATTTTATATTAGTCAATATTACGGCTAAGATATTTTACTACATTAGAAATATTATTATAATATTTTAATATACATATGTCTATATTTGTATTTTTATGTATTCTATTAATTAAGGCCATTTAAGTCCAGACCTAGCATGGGTTCTGTGGAATTAAATGAGTCTAATACATTCAAGGCTTGTACGAGTCATATCGGACTTGATTCATGGCTTTGGGTCCCGTATCTGGACTTCGGTTCAATTTCGTATACGTGGAAAATATAAATAATTATTTATTTATTTTCAGAAACTGTGCCTTGCTGTATTTGAATTTGTAGACAATATATAACTGCTGTAAAATCTGAAAAAATTATATTTAAATACTATGTTAATTTAGATAATTTAATATATTTTTTAGGATTTAATTGTAGATTTTCCATTTTATAAAATAGGAAAACATAACTCATTTTCAAAGTACTTAGTTTACTGATTTTTAATAAATATCTGCAGTAATTATCATTCCAGAAAAATTAGATATAAATTTTTATAACTAACAAGGATCATTTAGTACTTTATTTTATGTATATTTGAGCTTGTTGCCTATCTTAATTATTGGAAATAGTGTATAGTCTGATTTATATTAAATAATTATGACTTGTGAAGTATGTGTAATTTGGGATATTTTAGTGTTGGAACTTTACCCTACCTTAGTATAGAGACCTTAGAAAGTAGTTTAGGTATTTCAGAAAGTCGTGTCACATCACTAGTGTCAAGTATTTAGCTTATATAAAACTAGTTTGTATATCCTTTTTGACAGTGACAGGACACGAATATCTATAGCTTCATATACATACCTTGCTTTGCACAAGGCAAATACCCCTACAAACTTATTTACTATATGTGATAATAAACTGTGAATAAATTATGTCAAATACTGTTCCTTAAACTGCAAGTCATATCTTCACATGCTTTATACTGTTTCAGTTCCTACCATGCTTATACTATCCCAGTATCTTTCACATGTTTTAGCGCTCGTATGTCTCACATGTTATAATTGGATTATAGGGAAACTGATCGCTAAGTACGTGATCAGCCCCCAATACCGAATCCGAGCAAGGTGTATTCTATATGCAAACCTTGCCGTAGGTACTTACAGCTGTATTGTGCGTAGGGTACATCTATCACCTTTACTTGTACGGAAGTACATTTTATTTATATGTGCCACAGTACATTGTACACCTATTGACGATCACGTACCTGCCAGTTTTAAATATTACATGTACATCTGTCGCCATGACATATGTATCCTGACATGATAGATTGTGATATGCCATGATTCCTGTTATTAACATCTGTTCATGTGCGTACATTTAGTTTGTAGAATCAGTACTTGCTCCCTTCCTGACAGGATAACGTGTAGGTATACTTACCGAGGAGGAGTTACTATGTGATTCTATTATGGGGTCACCATCGAGGATCAGGCTTTACCCCACGAGGATGTACTACGGAAAACTCGTCTAGTTTGTTATTTTAGTCGCTCTAGATTTAGAGAGCAGACTGTCTAGACTATGTATTTGTTACTGGACCTGTATCCAGTTTTACATTTGGCTATGTATTTGGAGCATATTCGTATGCTAGATGAATTGTGTTTGTGATGATTTACTTCAATATGAAAATGGAACTGTTAGCACACTTTGATCTTGTATTATTTATTTTTAAGAAACTTACTACGCTTATCTCAGCGTAAGCTGGAATGACTCGGCCCGGCCCAACAATTTGGTAGCGGGTTCTTGACAATACTGTCCGCGCTATGCATTCATTCATATATTAAACTGTTCATTTATTGGCATGGTCATGGAATACTTGTGCACAAGTTTGGCTTTCCTCGAAACGGTATTTCGGGGCCCTGGAACCGAATCGACCTAGGGAAATATGAGTCATGCTTCGGCGCGAGGCATCGCGAGACTTAAAACGGACTTGCAATCTGGATTGAAGGTGGTCGTAATGCCATTGATAACCAACCCTTGTGGTAGCGAACACTAATGACCACATATAAGGTAGTAGCATGCTTACCTATTATCTTATCCGTCTCCTATATATATATATATAGATATATATATATATATAGATATATATATAAAGCAATAGGTAATCGTGCGAACTCGCCTCCATTGGGGCTCGAACTCCGACTACTTAGGCCGCATGCATCTCTCTTAACCACTAGGCTAGAGGTCATTTGCAATATATATCTATATAATATATATATCTATATATTATATATATATATCTATAATATATATTATATTAGAAAAAACTTGGTTGTGAAACTTTTGAATTCCTAAAGTATGAGTATTTATAAACATGATATTATTATATCAACTTGCATGTCATTTAGTTTAAGAGTAAAAACAATAAAGTTTACATGCTATGATTTTTTTTTTCCATACAACTCTTCATTTTTCAATAGTAATAAGTTTTTTTCTTTACCATTTTCCAAAGGTTATCATTCTCAATAGAAAATTAAAAATAACAAAATTCTTACTTCGAATCTCTTGGTATTGTAAAATGAAAGTGCACACACATGAATAGTCAAATGGAAAAGACGAAAAGACAACAGCTGACCTTGTAATATTTTAATTAAAATACGTGCAAAGCACATACATATAGACTAGTGTGTATATATATATATATATATATATATATATATATATATATATATATATATATATATATATATATATATATATATATATTATATATTAGAATTTACTATAGATATAAATGCAAGCTGTTAGGTAATATTATGTAGTTAAGTTATTAGTTGGAACTTCTCTTTTTAGTTCTTAATTAGCTTTTTTTTTTTTTTTTGAGGAAAGGAACCTTTATAAGAAATCAAACTGAAGTGTTCACAATCGGAGAACAGTCCTCATATAAGGCCTGGTCAATACAAGGAGGGGAGAAAGGAGCCTAGCAGTAGATTTATTCAACCTAGCTTGTCCAGCTAATATATGGGCAACATTGTTACCAGATCTTCTAACAAATAATAAATTAATATTTTGAATTGCAGATAGCTCGCGCTTGATAGACTTGATCAAGTCCGAGAGTCTCCAAGGTATGAGTCGAGAGTCCCCTTTAAAGATCCTGAAAGCTATCAATGAGTCTCCTTCAATGCTGATGTTGCTGTTATTCAAACTACGAGCTAGTCCTATCCCAACTTTAATGGCTTCCAGCTCCGCTTGGAGGCTTTGATCAGTAAAGCTCAGGTATTCAAAGTATTTAGTTTCAGCCGCAAGAAAAGTGCCAAATGCATCCCTAGCAACTGCTGCAACTGCACAGGCTGAGGAAGAGGTCGCCCCGTCGACATTAATCTTAATGTTCCCAAAGGATGGTGGCTGCCAAGTAGCGGCACTAGTGGCCAATCGCCTCACCTCGCATAACTCGCTTATGCTATTATGGTGCTCTCCTTCTTGAATAGGGATGAAGCTCAGAGCATGATTAACAATATGCCGTGGGCATGGAGCCTTGTTTCGAAAGACACAATCTCATCTGGATTTCCAAATAGCCCATAAAATAGAAGCACCCATTCGGAGGACTTCATTGGCATATTTATCATTAATCCAGGTAGTAATAGGGAGTGGATATTACTGCGGTCGTCAGTACGCAGCCCCAGAGGACTAAAGAACCATACCTCCCTAGCAACATTGCAGTAAAGAAATAGGTGATCCACAGTTTCCTCATGAAGGAGGCAAAATGGACACATTGGGCTGATCTGATCATTCCGTTTGTTGATAACTGATAAAAAAGGAAGCCCATGGTGCCATAATCTCCAGATGAACATCAGAATACGTGGAGGGATATTTGGCACCTTCCAAAGTCTATCCCACTTGAGATTTGAATCAGAGGCTGTCGAGCTTGAAGGACTGCTACAACGGATAGTTTCATATAACGATTTGGACGATAATTACCCCGATTTAGAGCACGTCCAAATGAGCTTGTCAACGCCTTCTCCCTCCTGGAGATTAATAGCAGTGATTGCCCTTGCTTCCCAGGGAGAGAAGAGTGTGTTGATAAGGGAAGTATCCCAGTTATTGCCGCAGGGATCCATTAGATCTCTGACAAGTCTTGGCATGGATGTATTATTATTAAGGGCGCTGACCCTGAACCCAGGTATACCAGGAACCTAGGGATCATTGATTATGTTGATCCATCCGCCACCCACCTTCCAACATACCTTCTCCTCCAGGTGCCGTCGGGCATTTAGAATGCTTGCCCAGGTCCAAAACGGACACTGTAAGCCCCTATTTTTCAAATTTTAGTTAATTAAGTGTTAATTAATTTTTAATGTCATTTTTAGCCTTAAAATATTTATTATGATTTTAGGAATTTTTCTAGAATTTTTAAATGATTTTAAATGAGTTTTTAATACTAAAATGTCAATTTGTAATTTTCTAAAATGTTTTAATATCTTTTTGTAATTTTTAGAAATGTTTTAATATAATTTTGTAATATTTAAAATTGTTTTATATCATTATGTAATTTATTAATTTGTTAATATATCAGTTTGCAAATTATAAATTGATTATATTTTATTTATGCAAATTATTAATTATACTTACCACTACCAAAATAAGTCATATTACCGACGTAATTTGCGACGTTTTCCGAAAACGTCGCAGATAAAAAACAATTTACCGACCTTTTCTTATGACGTCGCAAGACGTCACTACTAGCGACGTTCAGCGACGTTCAGCGTCGTATAGTAACTACGTTTGCGTATTGAAAAACTCACGTCGCGGATATGTCGGTGAACGTCGCTAATATCATTGATATTAGCGACGTTTGGCGACGTTTTTACTATGGCGTCGTTAATATCAATAAAGTTGCGACGGTTACCGACGCGCTTATGTTACGTCGCTAATGTGCGAATATAGGTCAGTTTCGATTTTACTTCCCCCCATTTCCCCCCCCCCCCCAATATTTTCCTTCCCCCCCCCATTATTTCCCGACCCCGAGCACCCCTGTCCCCTCGACCCCCGTCCGACCGCGCCCTCGGCGACCCCCACCGACCGCCGCGAGCACCGACCCCGTCCAGCCTCCTCCTCCACTGTAGTGACCCGCTCCGCCCTAGCGGAACGCCGATTCCAAACGGCAAGTGCAACGACTCAAACGAGCCGTCGACCCGAAGAGTTGCTTCGACCCGATGAAGTGTCGATGCGAATCGATGCAAGGCTTGCATTGGCCCGACAAGATGAATTCAGACTTAGACTATCGAAGGCGTGCTCGGAGGATCGCTCGGCCGATGTGAACATCGCTAAGGTGGGTGGCTCCGATGAACCCGTCTGTGCTTAGCCTAGACACATAACAATGCGGACACTATCACGAGAATCGCTAGGCGACAACACCATGCATGTTAATAAATGATCCAACGCACCTAGCTAAGGGAATAATCCCATCTTGCATGCTTGTTTAGAACATGGAAAAGAACTCGGCAATTATAGAAACGCTCGCACCACGCTCTACGCTCGTGCTACGGCACAAGCTCACGTTCATGTCCCGTATACGTTCAAATAATGAAACAATGAATGGTTTACAACAATGAAACGGGAAGGCTATCAACATAGTCGCTCCGAGTAGAGTTTAGCAACATTGGAAGGCTATGGGACCGATGGGTCGCCAAGGCGACTCCCACACTGGGAGTTGCGTAATGCATGAATGAATGAATCAACGAATGAATGAACAAACACATGAATGACTCTATGAACATACGAACAAGTGAAAGAATAACATGAAAAGAAAGAATACATGAAAGATAAGACGCTAGCGACAGGTGTGACGGGCACGTGCAACGGGGCTCGCTACCCGCGCTGTACGGACGCCAACCTGGTCGTTAACGCATTATGGCATGAAAGATAAGACATGGAAGACGCTAGCGACAGGTATGACGGGCACGTGCAACGGGGCTTGCTACCCGCGCTGTACGGACGCCAACCTGGTCGTTAACGCATTATGGCTAAGGGTTAGCCTACGGCTCAGAGATAGCCGCTAAGTAAAAGACAAGATAATACGAAATGGTCGTGGACAAACGGCACGGGCGATGGGGGGGTAAACCGTGGCCGTCGTGTGGAAGGATTCTGCGGCACGGGCGTTGGGGGGGTAAACCGTGGCCGGCCTAGGCAGAATCAATGGCGCTTACGGGCTGCTTGGGTGCGGGCTTGGGCACCAAGAGACGTAAGTAGGAGGGTATATTCAAGAGACTTAACGGGGTGTACCAGCCATCACCCTACGCTAAGTTGAGAATTGCCACAGGGGAATGTCCTAAATGGCTTGCAAAGCCAGCGACCCGTGCATGTAGATTAAGTGGACTATGCTGGTGGCAATCCACGTGCAAGTTCTTGCATTGAAATCAAAGTAGTCTAAGTAAACTAAATGAAGTGTCTCCAGAACATGCTTGAAGTGTAATATCCTAAACATGAACATGCCCGAAATGTAACACTCCTGAACATGCTTGAATGAAATACTCGAAACATGCTTGAATTGTAACACTCTAAAAACGTGTCTACGACGTGCTAGAACATGCCTCCGACGTGCTAGAATCCCGAGACATGGACACACACTTGATATTGAATGCGTGCATGAATCGTGTTATGTTATTATACATGAATTGTGGTTTAACTTGGTTTACCTTGAACAGGGAAGGCCGGACGGTAAGTATGGGTAAGTCGTACATGTATTTCCATGCGACACTCGAGTTCGGTAACACGAGATAGGCTATGCAATATGCCATGAAATTGATCCTAAGGCAAGATTAGAAAGACAATGAATGATAGAGATGCACAAAAGATTATAGAACGTGTTTGGTAATGATGGCATTGTGGGCGAGCCAGCCTCCCCACCAGTGCATAACAATGTACTGATAACCCCACAGTATGCTTGCAGGATAGCAGGAGACGCCGGCAGGTGCGGAGCTTCCGTCGAACGTGTCAAGGCGCGGAGCCAACTCTGGGGCCTTGGAACGTTGCAAGAAGCTGAAGCACCCTATACAGGACATAATGTATCGGAACATCGCCATGTATCCTTCCATGTTGTAAGCCATTTGGCACGCCTTTTATGTTTCAGAGAGAGAGAGAGCTTGAGCGACTTGTAATATCGGCCTAGCGCCGCTTGTAAACTTGTTGAATATCAATAAAGAATTTGGTTTCGCTTCAATTGTGTTCATTTATATTCCGCTGCAAGTGGGGACACTCTGTGCGACTCTGTGGCCTAGAACTCAAATCGGCCGTTTCTGGACTTGGCCTTGCACGGGCGCAACCTAGGCCCGTGCGGCATCACGCCTTAGCGAGGACGATCGCTCCTACGGGAGCGGGGCCTGACATTTTGGTATCAGAGCCCGGCTTTACGTCCTTGGACTTCATGTCGATTTCTCAGTTTTGAAAGCTCGGTTGGAAGAAAAGATGTATACGCTCTCTCTCGCTGTGCCTTGGGATGTTCCATACAATAAGTCTAATACTTTCAAAAGCTCGTACAAGTACTCGGTTGCACGGGATCGATAGGCGAAGGCCTTTGTGCCGAACGACGTTAAACATGACTCGATTGAGAACACATGCAAAGTTAACATGTCTCGTACGTACCTAACTAGTCTTGCGTTGACCCTAGCAACTGAGCGTGCAAAACATGAATATAGTCCATGCGGGATGGTTAAGCGGTACAACTTAGTCCGCGTGTCGCGCACCTCGACTCTTGGGTGCAATCGGGTTGCGAGCGATATCAGGTATCGCTCGATCGAGAACGGAGATACACTTTGAGTGTATATCGATAGGAACGCTATCGAGTTAACGCTTAGGCGTACGCGAATGATTGACTTGGATTTTGAGGACTCGTGTGAACGACTTAGTACGTCGAGACGACGTAAGCGAGTACGCTAGAGATTCGTCGAACGAATCTGAAGGATATCTTAGTGCATGGCACGAACGTGATTGAGGATTAGACCGTATGGCTTGAACCCGAGTGGTGTATGTGATAGGTTCGAAGAAGAATAAGAATGAGTGTCAACGACTAGTCGAGTGGCTCGAACCCTGAGTGGTGTATGGACGTTATAGAAATTGTTCGAGCGAGACTAAAGGAATTACGGATAGAACAAGTATGTCGGCGAAGCGATGCGGTCGCGCAAAGCTTTAGAACGTGTCACGCTTAGTTGATCGTGACTTCGTGTGTCCCGAACGAGATATCGTTCGGACAACTTGTGAATGGGTAACGCGTGTTAGAAATGATTCGGAACGATGGATGAAAATAAATGGTCTTGATCGAGGAAACTTAGAGGAACGTGCGTGCGATGTCGAATTGATGCAAATGAAATGTGACTTGAGTTTTGAATAACGATCTTGAAACGAGCTTTGAGGAAAAGCGACTGAACTTGATCTTGAGTATCGGGAGAAATGGTGGAATATCCAACTCGGACAACGGCATCGTCGCATGACTCGAAATTGGTTGCAAAGGAAGATCGTCAGGTTACGCATATCGTCGATGGTATTGAGGCGTATCAAAGATCGATATGCGATAACTCGGGGGTACTCTGACTCGGCGAATGACGATCGTGCAAATGTCATTGTTCCGTTGGATGCTATACTCGGGGTATTAAAACGTGTCAAGGAAAATATAGACGTGACTCGAGGATTTCTGGTTGAATGAATGACGGTCGGACTGTCGAATTGAAATCTTGACTTGGATGAAATGAAATGCTTGGATTTACTTCGACGATAACCCCAACGTCGACATTCTTGTCTTATGCGAGTGCAACTCCAGCCTCGCACATGCGTCGCGCCGATTAGGGCGATCACTCCGCGTGAGCGCTGGTATGGTGATTCATCCAGCGGGGGTGATCAAACTTGCACGGCGTGGCAATACGATTGCTTCGACTTGTGGTTTGACGCGAAGATGACTTGAGAATGATTCGGTGTGCTTGAATGATGAAGTTTGAGGATTGAGTAGGTCCAATCCGCGTATCGAGAATGAATCAGTCTAGACGTAAGCAAGAGTTACGCCCCGATGAGAATGATTATTCCGCGAGAGCGTTGCATGGTGATTCATGAACCACCGTGGATAATCGGACTCGCTGTGAGATTGGGGCGCAACGTATTGTCAAGCTAGATGAACTCGTGATCGAATACATGAATTGGAAAGAATGGATATGTGAAGTATGTGATCAGAATGAATTCGGATATACGCGGCGAATGCCTTGACGAGAATAGGTGATCGTGCTCGATGTTTAGAAATCTGAGTGACGCGAGCTTGGGTAGAAAATCTCGTACTACCGACTTTGGTTTGACCCTAGGATTGGGGTCAGTGTTGGCATTATTGTTGGGGAACTATGATTCCAATCCTGACATTGACTTAGCCTCGAAAAGATGGCCTAGCGGTTAGGCGAGACGCCCCTGTTTCATGTGTTAGCAATCAAAAGATTGATCTTGAGGATTGGCATGGATGGATAGCATGAACCACGAATGTAGGAAACCCTACTCACGAGACTCGGCTGACATGCATATATTTCAGGGACGCCTGGGTATGTGCACGATGCGACTCGAGTGAGAATGACAAATTCTCTATCATGCGGCTAGGCTGAATGCAGGTATTTTGGGGACGCCTGAAATGCGTGCACGATCCGGCCAAGTGATACGATGAGTTCTAGCACGACTTGGGGAGTAAACAAGTGTCGTGAGCGTGAAATCGTGCTAGTAAAAGTTGGTATAACGAAGTGAAGCATTGATAGGAAGATATGCTCGACGATAGTGCAATATGTGGTCTTAAGTTCGATGAAAATTTCCTAGACTTGGTCGACCCCGTTAAGAAGAAATCATACTGATTTCATGAACGAGAACGCTTGAGAAGCGAGTCGGGTTATCTCGATGACCGAGATGAACGAAAAGTGAATTTGCCTCAGCCTTCGACCCGCGCATTTGACGAATTACAATGTGTCTCGTGTAACCATTCCAGTTCCATGACACGTCGAAATAGCAAGCCAAGACGAAGAAATACTCGAATTGAATAAGTACAATCAACTCTAAAATGAATGAAAGGCTATTCGATAAAATCGACCCAACGCGTGTGACACGGAACTTAGAAAGATATCAAGTATGGTTCGATGTCGTCGAACGATAGGACCGCTCGATGAAATTGTCTAAGAAACACGAAAACACGAGTTAAGAAATGGTAGGATGACCTGCACTCAGAAAGTCTCGAGGACGAGACTTATTTTGAGTGGTGTATTATGTAGTGACCCGCTCCGCCCTAGCGGAACGCCGATTCCAAACGGCAAGTGCAACGACTCAAACGAGCCGTCGACCCGAAGAGTTGCTTCGACCCGATGAAGTGTCGATGCGAATCGATGCAAGGCTTGCATTGGCCCGACAAGATGAATCAGACTTAGACTATCGAAGGCGTGCTCGGAGGATCGCTCGGCCGATGTGAACATCGCTAAGGTGGGTGGCTCCGATGAACCCGTCTGTGCTTAGCCTAGACACATAACAATGCGGACACTATCACGAGAATCGCTAGGCGACAACACCATGCATGTTAATAAATGATCCAACGCACCTAGCTAAGGGAATAATCCCATCTTGCATGCTTGTTTAGAACATGGAAAAGAACTCGGCAATTATAGAAACGCTCGCACCACGCTCTACGCTCGTGCTACGGCACAAGCTCACGTTCATGTCCCGTATACGTTCAAATAATGAAACAATGAATGGTTTACAACAATGAAACGGGAAGGCTATCAACATAGTCGCTCCGAGTAGAGTTTAGCAACATTGGAAGGCTATGGGACCGATGGGTCGCCAAGGCGACTCCCACACTGGGAGTTGCGTAATGCATGAATGAATGAATCAACGAATGAATGAACAAACACATGAATGACTCTATGAACATACGAACAAGTGAAAGAATAACATGAAAAGAAAGAATACATGAAAGATAAGACGCTAGCGACAGGTGTGACGGGCACGTGCAACGGGGCTCGCTACCCGCGCTGTACGGACGCCAACCTGGTCGTTAACGCATTATGGCATGAAAGATAAGACATGGAAGACGCTAGCGACAGGTATGACGGGCACGTGCAACGGGGCTTGCTACCCGCGCTGTACGGACGCCAACCTGGTCGTTAACGCATTATGGCTAAGGGTTAGCCTACGGCTCAGAGATAGCCGCTAAGTAAAAGACAAGATAATACGAAATGGTCGTGGACAAACGGCACGGGCGATGGGGGGGTAAACCGTGGCCGTCGTGTGGAAGGATTCTGCGGCACGGGCGTTGGGGGGTAAACCGTGGCCGGCCTAGGCAGAATCAATGGCGCTTACGGGCTGCTTGGGTGCGGGCTTGGGCACCAAGAGACGTAAGTAGGAGGGTATATTCAAGAGACTTAACGGGGTGTACCAGCCATCACCCTACGCTAAGTTGAGAATTGCCACAGGGGAATGTCCTAAATGGCTTGCAAAGCCAGCGACCCGTGCATGTAGATTAAGTGGACTATGCTGGTGGCAATCCACGTGCAAGTTCTTGCATTGAAATCAAAGTAGTCTAAGTAAACTAAATGAAGTGTCTCCAGAACATGCTTGAAGTGTAATATCCTAAACATGAACATGCCCGAAATGTAACACTCCTGAACATGCTTGAATGAAATACTCGAAACATGCTTGAATTGTAACACTCTAAAAACGTGTCTACGACGTGCTAGAACATGCCTCCGACGTGCTAGAATCCCGAGACATGGACACACACTTGATATTGAATGCGTGCATGAATCGTGTTATGTTATTATACATGAATTGTGGTTTAACTTGGTTTACCTTGAACAGGGAAGGCCGGACGGTAAGTATGGGTAAGTCGTACATGTATTTCCATGCGACACTCGAGTTCGGTAACACGAGATAGGCTATGCAATATGCCATGAAATTGATCCTAAGGCAAGATTAGAAAGACAATGAATGATAGAGATGCACAAAAGATTATAGAACGTGTTTGGTAATGATGGCATTGTGGGCGAGCCAGCCTCCCCACCAGTGCATAACAATGTACTGATAACCCCACAGTATGCTTGCAGGATAGCAGGAGACGCCGGCAGGGTGCGGAGCTTCCGTCGAACGTGTCAAGGCGCGGAGCCAACTCTGGGGCCTTGGAACGTTGCAAGAAGCTGAAGCACCCTATACAGGACATAATGTATCGGAACATCGCCATGTATCCTTCCATGTTGTAAGCCATTTGGCACGCCTTTTATGTTTCAGAGAGAGAGAGAGCTTGAGCGACTTGTAATATCGGCCTAGCGCCGCTTGTAAACTTGTTGAATATCAATAAAGAATTTGGTTTCGCTTCAATTGTGTTCATTTATATTCCGCTGCAAGTGGGGACACTCTGTGCGACTCTGTGGCCTAGAACTCAAATCGGCCGTTTCTGGACTTGGCCTTGCACGGGCGCAACCTAGGCCCGTGCGGCATCACGCCTTAGCGAGGACGATCGCTCCTACGGAAGCGGGGCGTGACATCCACCGCCCAGCCTCCTCCTCCACCGCCTCTCCGACCTCCTCCTCCTCCTTTCCGGCAGCCCCCGTCGAACCCGACCCCCTACCGCCGCCGTTCGCCAGAGCACCTCCTCCTCCTCCTCCTCCTTCCCGGCAGCCCCCGCCGAACCCGACCCCCTACCGCCGCCGTTCGCCAGAGCACCTCCACCGCCGCTCCTCCTCCTACTCCTTCCCGGCAGCCACCTCCACCGCCGCTCCCCCTCGCCGTCGTCGTTCCCCCTCGCCGTGACGGTCAGGTAAACCCTAACCCTAACCGGTTGTATACCTTACAGATTTGGGCTATCTATATATAGATATGTGTTGATTTAAAGGAACAAATGGAAGAGAGGGTTAGATGTTAGTGAGTATATTATACATATTGCTATAAATGTGTGTGAATGCAAGTAGATAGTTAGAGCATCTCCAACCCTATTGTGACTTTGGAAAAAAGTTGTTGCCACATAGGAATGACAAAATTTTATTCAAAAGTTCTTCTCCAATGCAATTGTCAAGTCAATTGTGAAGCTTATGTGGCAAAAATTAAACAAGACATTGTGAAGTTGGTTGTCTAGTTCTAGACAATGCACTTGACAATGTCTTGTTCTCCATGTCATCAATTATGAATAAAAAATATTAGGAAAAAGAAAGAATATGAGTAGTTGTCTTGAAAGTTGGGAAAGAAGTAAATATCTTAATACTTTATCTTCCAAGTTGAAAAAAGTAAACATTTTGCATTGGAGAAGATTTTCTTACTTCATTGTCATTTGTCAATATAATCTTGCCACCTATACAAGACATTGTCTTGTGCCTAATGCCACATATGATTCACAACATATAACAAGACAATAGGGTTGGAGATGCTCTTAGAGTATGGTGGGTAACAGTTGAGTTATAGAGTAGCATCTTGAATTGTGAGTGGGGGTTTGAATGTTAATTGTGTTTGGATTGGATGTTAATTAACTTAGATTAAAGCTATATGTATAGCATCTTGAATTGTGAGTGGGGGTTTGAATGCACTGTGATTTGGAATTGTGAGTGGGGATTTGAATGTGTACCTATATGTGTAGCATCTTGAATTGTGAGTGGTAATATAGAATCTGTGTTTTATTTATTTTTATTTTTTTTACAATTTTAGCGACGTTTAGCGATGCTTACTGACGTTTATCGATGTCATTTTTCGACGTTTACCGACGACAAGCTGCAAAAAATACATTTTTCCGACATTTTTCCGACATTTACCGACGACTAACTGCAAAAAAGTACAGGTCTCCGACGCTTTTCCGACGTTTACCGATGACTAGCTGCAAAAAAATGTACAGGTCTCCGACGTTTTTTCCGACGTTTAAACGTCGGTGAGTGTCGGTATTATCCAGGACCTTTACCGACGTCTAGCGACTACATTCACGTCGCTATATTACCGACGAAACGACGGTAGACGTCGGGAATTATTCCAGGACTTCACCGACGTGTAGCGACTATATATACGTCGCTAATATACCGACGACACGACGGTAGACGTCGAGAACTCACCGACGTATAGTTACGTCGCTGGATGTCGGTAATTGCGACGTTCAGCGACATTTTTGTAATCAGCGACTAAGGAAACGGCGACAAAACTTAAACGTCGGTAATTGCGTCGGTGCTTCATATTAGCGACGGATTTTATTGTTTTAGCGACGTTTTTGGGCGTCGCTAAAACCACTTATTTTGGTAGTGTACCCACTGTTAGGACCTGTTTGTAATATCCTAAACTACCAGGGACCTAAGTGTAAACCCTACCCCCCCATGATCTCTCTCCTCTGGCT
This sequence comes from Iris pallida, assembly GCA_029216955.1. Classification (NCBI taxonomy): domain Eukaryota; kingdom Viridiplantae; phylum Streptophyta; class Magnoliopsida; order Asparagales; family Iridaceae; genus Iris; species Iris pallida. The sequence goes on from JANAVB010018993.1 coordinate 8,834,106, forward strand.
CACCCACCCCCGACGACCGCCACGCCGACGACGACCCGTGTTTCCCGGCCGACTCTGGCCAGCCCGACCGACCTAAGTCCTCTATAAAAACTCTCCGACCCCTAAACCCTAGCCCTAGACTAACTTCGACCATCCCCGACCAACCAGCCACCCACAACCGTTCGTATAAACCCTAACTCCGGCCATCTACCCAGCGCCGCTTCCCTGACGACTTCCACCGCCCCCAACCACCATCAGCCGACGCGTCGTGACGAGGCGAGTCGATCGCCACCCGAGCGCCACCGCCCCATCGCCTTCTCCGCCGTCCACGACCCTCGAAATCCCCCTTCGACGACCGGACACGTGAGTAGCTGTGTTAAATCGTGTCGTGTAAGGCTTGTGTCCACATATGTTGTTCGTCGTGTCCTGGCGAGTACGAGTGTGGAACTGGACACGTGAAACTCGTGTCGTGCGTGTCGAGATCGACCCGGACACGTAGAAATCCTGTGTCCCTAACTGTCCGGACACAGGATCGAATTTATTATTTTTTTTATGTGTTATTTAATCCTAACCTAATTAAAACTAACCTAAGTCTAATCCTAACACTCAGGCCAAGTTGGCCCACTGGCCAGCGGCTGCAGTGTTAGCGTGCCCCTTTGGCTGTCCGGGTTCGAGCCCCCTTACTGTTGTTTCTTTTTTTTTTTTTTTCTTTTTTTTCTTTTCTTTTCTGTATATATATATATATATATTATATATATATATAATATATATATATATATAGATATATATATATATCTATATTTATATATATATGTATATACATTTTTTTTATATATATTATGTATATACATATATTTGTATATATTATATGTAATATACTGTATTATATATATATATATGTACTGTATTTATATATATATATAGATATATATATATATATATATATATATATATATATATGTATATATATATATATATGTTATATAGTACTTTATTATAATGTATATGTATGTATATGTATATATATGTATTTATGTATATATATGTATATATGTACATATGTTCTTGTGTATATATTTTTATAATTAGTGATTTTATATATATACATATTTGTATTTATATAATGTATATGTATATATGTATATATTTTCATGTGTATATATATTATTATATATACTTTATAATTAAATGTTCCCTTATATATATATATATATATATATATATATATATATCTATATATATATATATATAATATATATATATATATATATATATATATATATAATATATTATATATATTTGTATATATAATCTATACTTTATAAATTAAGTATTTCCTTATACATAGATATATGTACTTTTTACATATTTATGTATATATTCACTATGCATAATTTGACCTTATTAAAATAATAATATTTATTTTGTACTTTTACCAATTTGTATTTTAGTGTATTTAAATTACTGCAACCATTTGGTGTCCAAGCCTAGCATGGGTTTTGGGCCCAAATGTGTTTTCACACATTTAAGACCTATACAAGTCATATTGGACTTAATTATGGCCTTGGGTCCTGTATTTGAACTTTGGTTCAAATTATATACATGGATAAAATACGCAGATAATTAATTATTTAATTTCATTTGTGTGCAATGCTGTTTTGAATTTCTAAAAATACTTAAAGTATTGTTAAAATTCTGGAAAAATAGTATTTAGATACTATGTTAATTTAGCTAATTTAGTATAATTTTTATAGTATTTAATTTACTGTTTTGCCACTAGTTTGGCATATGAAACCAAAACTTATTTTCTGTATACTTAGAAAAACTGATTTTATAAATACTTGTACTGGTTAATAAATTCCAAAAAAATTATAAAAATTTTTATAATTAACCAGGATCATTTTTGTACTTTATTTTATGTAAAATTAAGCTTTTGTCTATCTCAAAAAAATTGTTAAAATACAATGATCATTTGATTTATTTATTGATTAATTACGACTTGTAACTTTTTGTGTTATTTTGAGTTTTAGCCGTGTTGAACCTCACCCCTCACTAGTGTAAAGACCCTAGAAAGTTAGTTAAAGTAGTGTGTCACCCCACATTGGTCTCCTATGCTAAAATTATCATTTTGGCTAGGTGCCCAGTCACAGTCGGTTTCACCAGTTAGTGTCTTAGCGTTTTAGTTTAGTGTAAAAACTAAGTTATTGTATTATTTCTACAGTAACGAGTTACCAGACATCTATAACACTTTTATCGCAACTTGTTTTGCTTTGCTTTGCTAGAGGCAAGTACTTTCTACGAACTTTACATACTGCTATAACAATAAACTGCGATTTACCAACCTGTAAATGCTGTGATCCTTGGGATAGCAAGTTAGAACTTTACATGTTGTATTACTTTTAGTCTCTACCATGTTTAGACAGTATCTCATATCTCTCATATGTTTAAATAACGGATTAAGGGAAAACTGTTAGTATTGTACGTGAACATGACCCCCTTCTCCGTATGTATTACCGCGCTCGGTGACATTCTATATGTGACCTTGCCGTATGCTCTGATCCCGCATTTGTGTATGGATATACACCGATGCCGTTCGTGCACGTATGTGAATGCCAGAAAAACTTAAATGTACCGCTGTGCATCCTATTCACCTATTGACCGATTCACGTACATGCTATGGTTTTAAACTTTTAAACTACATGTTGTTAATTCTAAAAAGAACTAATTAACCCATGATATGCCATGATTCCAGTTTATTACATTCCTGTTCGCTTCGTATATTTAGTTTGCTAGAATCAGTACTTGCTCCCGTCCTGACAGGATAACGTTGTAGGTATCCTTACTGAGGAGGAGTTACTGCGATACTATTATAGAGATACTGCCGAGGATCCGGCTTTGCTTTACGAGGATGTTCCTGCAGGGAACGTCGCCTAGTTGTCTTTTTGCTTTAGACAGTTTGAGAGTAGTCATGTATTAGGCTACATATTTATAAACTGGACATGTATCCAGTTTTACATTTCAGATCACTTGTAATTTGGACTTATTTCTATATGAGACGACTTTTGTGTTTGGAGCATTTATGACTTTTATTCACTTATAGAACTGTTAGCACATTTAGTCTTATACTGTTGTCTTTAGAATAGCTTACTACGTTTTATCTCAAGCGTAGACTGGGCATGGCTCGGCCTAGCCCAACAATTTGGGTAGCGGGTCGTGACATGTTTTTAGTGGTGGCCCTGCAGGTCCTGACTAAATTATTTGGTTACGTTATTGTACCAAGCATGCCTGCAATTAGGAACTTAAGGTAATTAGACAACATTAGGAATGACGCTTAGAACACCTAGAGGAATGCTAGGATTGTAACATAGGAAAATATCACATGCTTGCTATTATAATTAGATTTTCTTGCCTATAATTGCTTACTTTAAACAAGTCCTTATAAGTCCTTTTTATTGTAATTAGATGGTGCTTACTCGTTCATCCCAGTATGTTACACCTGAGAATGGTGCACTCCATATCCAGTCAGCTGACCAGTTGACTGATACACCCCCACCTCCATACCACATTCCCCCACTCCACAGATCCACAGACCCAGATGCCTCCACCACCTTCCACATCCCAGTCCCAGCAGGCCCCGATACTTCCCCCACCCCTATCATTATACCTACCCAGGCTTCCGTCACACTCGACGGAACCAGCTGCTCACTATGATCCAGGGGTTCCTAACAACCCATCAGGAGCAGACTACCCTACTCCGCCAGAGCATGGAGCGTTCTGAGGGACGTCCCGTGGTCCCACCACCTGTAGAGCCACGGCAGAGAGCGGGGACGATCAAGGACTTCATGGGTCTGAATCCCAAGGAGTTCTCAGGGACTGAGGGCATAGTAGCAGATGACTGGCTAGATTCGGTAGAGAGGAAGCTCTTATGAGTTAGGATGCCGGATGACCTCCAGGTCGAGGCAGCAGGATTTCTGCTGATAGACTTGGCAGGAGTCTGGTTCCGGAATGAGCCGTTGTTTGTGAGGGAGAGCCTGTAGTGCCCCGTCCCTACATCGTGCCCCATACTCTGTCCAGGGGTGCGCGAGAAAGGAACACTGTCGCTATCGATTCGGCCGGGACCGATAGGTCGGGATCGACCGAGTCGATCGAACGGGAACGGTTGAATTAAGATCCATTCCTCGTTATGGAATGTCTTCTTCGGAACCAAGTCCCATATTCAGCGGGTTGCGCCTCGAGGATTGACTCTGCGGCTGAGTCGGGAGAGACCTCCCGTTGCTCTGCTTTTCACGCCGCTTGCGTTGGTTTTGGCTGTTTTCTGAATGCGTTTCGTAGATGTTTTCGATGGTTTTCATGGCTTGCATTTCGAACTCGCATTTCCTATCGAACTCTTTGAATAATGCAGTGTTCTAATCGGTTGCTTGTGCGATTTCAGGTAATCGCGTAGGCGACGTCTAGCGCGACCAACAAGTTCGCTCGCTAAGGTAAACTCAAGGTGAGTGGCTGACCCTTCTCTTCTCGACCCCCTTCTTAGGCAAAATCGATAGTGTTGTTGCGAGAGAAAAGATAATTGCAAGGGCACGGACACGAATGAATGAACAAGTTTCAAAGAAAATGTAGGCTATGTCTTAATAACAAAATCATGTCTTTGCACGGTCATGGACAACTTGTCGACAAGGTGAACGTTTCCCCGCACGGCAAGCCGAGGCCACGGGACCGTTGCGGGCATTGGGAAACAAAAGAATTAGGCGAGGACTTGCAGCGGGGCTAGCTACCCACGCTGAAAGGACCCCGTCTAACAAAAGCAAAGAGGAGTCCACAATGGCTCTGGGAGTCAGTGACCAACACACGAAATAATGCACTTGGTAAAGAAAAATGATAACAATTGAAAGGGAAGAACATGGTAAGTTTATAAGGCGCGACGCGGTCCGCCGGGGTAAGTTTCAACGTAAAAGTTCACTATGCTTGTCATTACTTGTTTGTAATCCATTAGGATGGTTAGAAACATTCATACTCAATTGTCATATAAACTCTTCAACCAATGAGAGCTTGGAATTTAAATAGCCACGCACCAGTACAAAGTGTAATGTACTGATCCTCGCTCTCCACGCAGGTACCCCGAACCACGAAGGGCGTGCCAACTAGAGCTCAAGGCGGCGTGAACTCTTTTGAAGCCTCGTTCGTGTGAAGGCTTGTTTCTGGATTTCCTTTTGAAGAAGACCCGCACATCAGTCCAAAGAAAAATGACGACTCGACTTCCCGCCATAGCAGGTGGAAATATGTATTGGTTTTTGCTTGTATAAAAAGGGGCGTAATGTATGGAACGACTATCTCATCGGCGTTCATTTTTGTAAGTCGAAGTCATGTTGTAGCCCGCGCGGCAATGATTGTAAAAGAAGTCTATGTAAAGTTCATATATCAATAAAAAGTCTATTTCCATTTCAAATGTGTTATTCAATTTCTCTGCGTACTCTAAATTGATGTTGTGTTTCGGATAACCTTATGACTATGCCTTGTGCGAACGCAACTTAGGTTCGCACGGCATCACGCCCGGGGGACGACTATCGATTCGACGGAATCGGGGCGTGACAGAGCCACTTGGGATCAGTTCAAGACCCAGTTCAAGAAGAAATTCTTCTCGACCACTGCTATAGCCATGGGGCTACGATTCCAGAACATCCAGCAGGGGAACCGTTCTGTTGATGACTATGCGGCAGAGTTTAGTCGCCTGAGCCGTTTTGCTCTAGTCTGGTTGCAGATCCAGAGGAGATGACCCGTAGGTTTTGCCATGGTCTGGTTCCAGACATCGGCATTCTTATAGTGGCAAACGATACGACTGACTACTACCAGAGCCTAGAGTTAGCCCGGAGCATCGAGGAGCGTCTTCTGTCCTGCAAGAGGCCAGCTTCTGTACATCATGAGGGACCGTCCAAGCGTCAGGCTTTCCAGCAGAGAGCACCGACGCCACCCCAGCAGACTTACCGTTCCCCTACATCACATCACCCGACCCGCCAGTTAGAGCCCCGGGACCCCGGCCTCAGCAGCAACAGCAGAAGGGAACCTTGTGTACTTTCTGCAAGAGGGTAGGCCACGACTCTTTCGTCTGTAGGAAGAGGTTGGGTCAGTGTTTAGCTTGTGGGTCTGCCACCCATCAGCTTCGAGAGTGCCCAGTAGCGAAGACTAGAGGGCCGCTTTCGACTCAGCAGCAGAGGTTGGACAGCATCTGCAGCAGCAGAAGGGACCTCAGGAAAGATTTATAGCCTAGCCCTTGAGCCAGAGCCGGAGCAGGTTTCGGAGCCAGATTACTTAGCTTACGTCATCACAGGTCATATTTATTTGCATACTTTTCTAGCTGTATGTTTGTTGATTCTGGTACATCTCACAGCTTCCTATCATTAGAGTTTATGCATAAACACCATCTAGTAGCCTCACCTACTGCGAAGATTAGTAGAGTGATGACGGGAGGAGGATCAGTGCCTATTAAATCTATCTATAGATGTTCTTTTTTATAGCCGGAGAGAGTTCAGGGGACGATTCTTTGTGATGCCACTCCCGATTATGATATCATATTGGGGATGGACTGGCTTAGCTATGCCCATGCATCTATAGACTGTCATGAGGGTAGTATTTTGTTCAGTCCCCCAGGCACAGCACCATTCAGTCAGAAGGACAGGGCCGGAGATCAGCCTAGAGCCGAACTGTTGCGACAGTTGGGGATGTAGCACCGCCACACCCTATCATTAGGGAGTTTATGGATGTATTCCAGAGGATCTTCCAGGGCTTCCGCCTGACAGAGATGTGGAGTTCACTATAGATTTAGTGCCGGGTTCATCACCAGTATCCGAGCTGCTATAGAGTGAATCCCAAGGAGGCAGTAGAGATGAAAGAGCAGATTGATGACCTGTTGAAAAAAGGTTTCATTCGATCCAGTGCTTCTCCATGGGGAGCGCCAGTGCTCTTTGTGCCTAAGAAGGATGGTACAGTCCGGTTGTGTATTGACTACCGGACCTTGAATGCCATCACCATCAGAACAAATATCCTCTGCCCAGGATAGATGATTTGTTCGACCAGTTGAGCGGGGCAAAGGTGTTTTCTAGGATAGACTTGAGATCCGGGTACCACCAGGTGAAGGTTAGGGCAGCAGACATCCAGAAGACGGCGTTCAACACAAAGTACGGCAGTACGAGTTTCTGGTGATGCCATTTGGTCTCACAAATGCGCCAGCTGTCTTTATGAATTTGATGAATAAGACATTTCACCAGTATCTGGATAAGTTCGTCGTAGTGTTTATCGACGATATCCTGATATACTCGAAAACGTCAGAGGAGCATGCAGAGCACTTACGGATAGTTTTAGAGATTCTGAGGCAGGAGAGATTGTTTGCCAAATTGTCGAAGTACGAGTTCTTTTTAGACTGAGTGGAGTTTCTCGGCCATGTAGTCACTGGAGATGGAATCTCGGTGGATCCCAGGAAGATTGCTGCAGTTAAGACATGGAAGGCTCCGACGTCAGTTTTAGAGATCAAGAGCTTTCTGGGTTTAGCAGGCTATTATAGAAAGTTCGTCCAGGACTTTACTAGGATAGCTGAACCCATGACAAAGCTGACGCGAAAGGACGCAGAGTACATCTGGTCAGAGGACTGCCAGGCAGCGTTTGAGGAGCTGAAGAGGAGGCTGACGACCGCTCCAGTTCTGACATTACCTTCAGGATCTGGGGTTTCACCATTTACAGCGATGCTTCTGGAAAGGGGCTAGGATGTGTCCTACAACAGCATAGGAAAGTGATTGCTTATGCATCTAGGCAATTGCGGACTCATGAGAGGAATTATCCTACCCATGACCTAGAGTTAGCTGCGGTGATCTTTGCACTCAAGTTATGGAAACATTACTTATACGGAGAGCGTGTGAAGATCTTTACTGACCACAAAAGCTTGAAGTATGTGTTCAGCAGAAAGATCTGAACATGAGGTAAAGACGATGGTTGGAATTGATAAAAGACTTCGACATCGATTTACAGTATCACCCCGGGAAGGCAAATGTGGTGACGGATGCGCTGAGCAGGCATCCGATGGTATGGTACCTGATGATTGATCGGCATTTACGGGAGGATCTGGAGAAGCTCGGTATCGAGCTAGTTCGGTCAGGATCAGTGATACAGATGATGGCGCTTGACATCCAGTCAGGTTTGATGGAGAAGATCAGGAGGCACAGTCTACAGATGAGAGCCTTCGCAGACTTTGAGCCCAGGCGTTAGCTGGATTGCTGGATGACTTCACTATAGCGAGGATGGATCCTTGAGGCATGGCAGCCGATTGTGCGTGCCGAAGGGAGAGCTGGTAGAGGCAGTCTTACAGGAGATGCACCGATCGAGATATTCTATTCATCCTGGTGCTAACAAGATGTACCGTGACTTGCGGGAATATCTTTGGTGGCACGGGATGAAGAGGGATGTATCACGTTTCATCTCGAGATGCCTAGTTTTCCAGCAGGTCAAGGCGGAGTGCCAGAGGCCAGCTGGTTTGTTGCAGCCGTTCCCGTTCCCGAGTGGAAGTGGGAACATATTACGATGGACTTCGTCTCAGGGCTTCCTCGTTCCCAAGGAGGAAAGGATGCCATTTGGGTCATCGTAGACAGGCTGACGAAGTGTGTGCACTTTATACCCTTCAAGGTGGGGCTTTCCATCGAAAGTTGGCGGAGCTTTACATGCAGCAGATAGTTCACCTACACGGAGTGCCGGTGAGCATCGTGTCAGACAGAGACAGTAGATTCACATCCCACTACTGGAGGAGCTTGCAGGAGGAGTTGGACAGTAGGCTCAAGTTCAGTACGGCGTACCACCCGCAGACAGATGGGCAGTCCGAGAGGACGATACAGATACTGGAGGATATGCTGAGGACCTGCGTGCTGGACTTCGGAGGATCATGGGAGAGCCATCTGCACTTGGTAGAGTTTTCATACAACAACAGCTACCAAGCCAGTATCGATATGTCTCCTTTCGAGGCGCTATATGGACGACGATGCCATATACCGCTCTTTTGGGATGATGTTGGAGACAGAGTTATGCTTGGGCCAGAGATGATCACGGATGCAGCAGAAAGTCGGGGATCAGAGACAGGCTCAGAGTAGCTCAGGACAGGCGAAACACTGGACTGATGCTAGTCGCAGACCGATGGAGTTCGAAGACGGTGATATGGTGCTAGTGAAGATACACCTACTAGAGGGACGATCAGGTTCGGACGAGGAGGGAAGCTGAGCCCCAGATACATCGGGCCGTTCGAGGTACTTGGCAGGATCGGAGAGGTAGCTTACATGATTGCACTTCCACCCAACCTAGCAGGAGTTCACGACGTCTTTCACGTATCTCAGCTGAGGAGATATGTTCCAGACCCTAGTCATGTGCTAGATCATACAGAGTTGGAGGTCGGACCAAGTCTTACAGTTTCTGAGCAGCCAGTGGAGATATTAGACATGAGGAGAAGAGGCTGAGGAACAAGGTTATACCCCTAGTACGAGTAGCTTAGAGCCGTCACTCCCAGGTGAATCTACTTGGGAGAGGGAGTCGGACATGAGGGAGAGATACCCTTACTTGTTCGATCCAACCGCTGCGAGGGAACCACCCGTTCCCGCTTGATACCTTAGAGGTTAGTTTCGATCATAGCCTTAGTCATTTATTGCATTGCTTGCTATGTTTGAATATTGTAGGGTCTTCAATCCTCGTGAATTTTGAGAACAAAATTTTTCAAGGAGGGAAGACTTGTAAGCCCCTGTTTTCAAATTTTAGTTAATTAGTGTTAATTAATTTTTAATGTCATTTTAGCCTTAAATATTTATTTGATTTTTAGGAATTTTTCTAGAATTTTTAAATGATTTTAAATAAGTTTTTAATACTAAAATATCAATTTACAATTTTCTAAATGTTTTAATATCTTTTTGTAATTTTAGAAATTTTAATATAATTTTGTAATATTTAAAATTGTTTTTATATCATTATGTAATTATTAATTTGTTAATATATCAGTTTGCAAATTGTAAATTGATTATATTTTATTTATGCAAATTATTAATTACACTTACCCACTGTTAGGACCTGTTTGTAATCCTAAACTACCAGGGACCTAAGTGAACCCTAACCCCACCCCACCCCCCCCCCCCCCCCCCCCCCACGATCTCTCCTCTGGCTCACCCACCCCCGACGAACGCCACGCCGACGACGACCCGTGTTCCCGGCCGACTCTGGCCAGCCGACCGACCTAAGTCCTCTATAAAAACCACCGACCCCTAAACCCTAGCCCTAGACTAACTTCGACCATCCCCGACCAACCGCCACCCACAACCGTTCGTCTAAACCCTAACTCCGGCCATCTACCCAGCGAGGCTTTCCTGACGATTCCACCGCCCCCAACCACCATCAGCCGACGCGCCGTGACGAGGCGAGTCGATCGCACCCGAGGCCACCGCCCCATCGCCTTCTCCGCCGTCCACGACCCTCGAAATCCCCCTTCGACGACGGACCGTGAGTAGCTGTGTTAAATCGTGTGTCGTGTAAGGTCGTTTCCACATATGGTTCGCCGTGTCCTGGCGAGCACGAGTGTGGAACTGGACACGTGAAACTCGTGTCGGCGTGCGAGATCGACCCGGACAGTAGAAATAGAAATCCTGTGTCCCTAACTGTCCGGACACAGGATCGAATTTTTTTATGTGTTATTTAATCCTAACCTAAAAAAATAACCTAATCAAAATAACCTAAGTCTAATCCTAACACTCAGGCCAAGTTGGCCTACTGGCCAGCGGCTGCAGTGTTAGCGCGCCCCTTTGGCTGCCCGGGTTCGAGCCCCCTTACTGTTGTTCTTTTCTTTTTCTTTTTCTTTTCTTTTCTGTTATATATATTATATATAATATATATATATATATAATATATATAATATATATATATATATATATATATATATACATATTTGTATATATATTTGTATATATTATATATATATATATATAGATATATATATTATATATATATATAATATATATATATATAATATATATAGATATATTTATATATTATATCTATATAGATATATATATATATATATATTAATATATGTATATATATATAATATATATATAGATATATATAGTATTATTACACTGAATTATATTATATATATATATTATATATATATATATATAGATATTATATATATATATATAATATATTATATATATATGTTATATATAGTACTTTATTATATAATGTATATGTATATATATGTATTTATGTACATATATGTATATATGTACATATGTTCTTGTGTATATATTTTTATAATTAGTGATTTATATATATATACATATTTGTATTTATATAATGTATATGTATATATGTATATATTTTCATGTGTATATATATTATTATATATATACTTTATAATTAAATGTTCCCTTATATATATATATATATATATATTTTTTTTTTTTTATATATGTATACATATATGTATATATATTTTTTTTATATATGTATACATATATGTATATATATTTTTTTTATATATATTTTTTTTATATATATTTTTTTTATATATATTTTTTTATATATATTTTTTTATATATGTATACATATATGTATATATATATTTTTTATATATATATATATTTTTTTTTTATATATGTATACATATATGTATATATATATTTTTTTTATATATATATATATACTTTATAATAATATATACATATATGTATATATTATTATATATATACTTTATAATTAAATGTTCCCTTATATATATATATATATATATATGTATATATTTTCATGTGTATATATTATTATATATATACTTTATAATTAAATGTTCCCTTATTATATATATATATACTTTATAATTAAATGTTCCCTTATATATATATATATATATATATATATATATATATATATATATATATATATATATATATATATATATATATATATATATATATATATATATATATATATACTTTATAAATTAAGTATTTCCTTATACATAGATATATGTACTTTTTACATATGTATGTATATATTCACTATGCATAATTTTACCTTATTAAAATAATAATATTTATTTTGTACTTTTACCAATTTGTATTTTAGTGTATTTAAATTACTGCAACCATTTGGTGTCCAAGCCTAGCATGGATTTTTGGGCCCAAATGTGTTTTCACACATTCAAGACCTGTACAAGTCATATTGGACTTGATTCATGGCCTTGGGTCCTGTATTTGAACTTTAGTTCAAATTATATACATGGACAAAATACGCAGATAATTAATTATTTAATTTCAATTGTGTGCAATGCTGTTTTTGAATTTCTAAAAATACTTAAAGTATTGTTAAAATTTTGGAAAAATAGTATTTAGATACTATGTTAATTTAGCTAATTTAGTATAATTTTTATAGTATTTAATTTACTGTTTTACCACTAGTTTGGCATATGAAACCAAAACTCATTTTCTGTATACTTAGGAAAACTGATTTTTATAAAATACTTGTACTGGTTAATAAATTCCAGAAAAATTATAATAAATTTCTATAATTAACAAGGATCATTTTGGTACTTTATTTTATGTAAAATTAAGCTTTTTGTCTATCTCAAAAAAATTGTTAAAACACAATGATTATTTGATTTATTTATTGATTAATTACGACTTGTAACTTTTTGTGTTATTTTGAGTTTTAGCCGTGTTGAACCTCACCCCTCACTAGTGTAAAGACCCTAGAAAGTTAGTTAAAGTAGTGTGTCATCCCACATTGGTCTCCTATGCTAAAATCATCATTTTGGCTAGGTGTCCAGTCACAAGTCGTGTTTCACCAGTTAGTGTCTTAGCGTTTTAGCTTAGTATAAAAACTAAGTTATTGCATTTATTTCTACAGTGACGAGTTACCGGATATCTATAGCACTTTTATCGCAGCTTGTTTTGCTTTGCTTTGCTAGAGGCAAGTACTTTCTACGAACTTTATATACTGCTATAACAATAAACTGCAATTTACCAACCATGTTAAATGCTGATCCTTGGGGTAGCAAGTTAGAACTTTACATGTTGTATTACTTTTAGTCTCTACCATGTTTAGACAGTATCTCATATCTCTCACATGTTTAAATAACGGGTTAAGGGGAAACTGTTAGTATTGTACGTGAACATGACCCCCTTCTCCGTATGTATTTACCGCGCTCGGTGACATTCTATATGTGACCTTGCTGTATGCTCTGATCCCGCGTTTGTGTATGGATATACACCGATGCCGTTCGTGCACGTATGTGCATGCCAGAAAAACTTGATATGTACCGCTGTACATCCTATTCACCTATTGACCGATTCATGTACATGCTACGATTTTAAACTTTTAAACTACATGTTGTTAATTCTAAAAAGAACTAATTAACCCATAATATGCCATAATTCCAGTTTATTACATTCCTGTTCATGCTTCGTATATTTAGTTTGCTAGAATCAGTACTTGCTCCCGTCCTGACAGGATAACGTTGTAGGTATCCTTACTGAGGAGGAGTTACTCTGCGATACATATTATGGAGATACTGCCGAGGACCCGACTTTGCTTTACGAGGATGTTCCTGCGGGAAACCTCGCCTAGTTGTCTGTTTGCTTTAGACAGTTTGAGAGTAGTCATATATTAGGCTACATATTTTATAACTGGACATGTATCCAGTTTTACATTTCAGATCACTTGTACTTTGGACTTATTTCTATATGAGACGACTTTTGTGTTTGGAGCATTTATGACTTTTATTCACTTATAGAACTGTTAGCATATTTAGTCTTATACTGTTGTCTTTAGAACAGCTTACTACGTTTTATCTCAAGCGTAGGCTGGGCATGGCTCGGCCTGGCCCAACAATTTGGGTAGCGGGTCGTGACAGACACGAACTCACTGCACGACACCCAATTTACATGCCCTGCTACCCGACCTCTATTCCTCCCTACACAGGACATGTGGACACGTGTAATTTGACACAGAGGTGGGGGCCATCACTGACAGACCCTCCCTCGAGTTTCACGGCACGTCGTGTCGTGTCGGACACGAAAACACGATCGTACCGATTTTATACTGTACTGTGCGTGCGGGAAAAACCGTACTGACACGGCTTTCGTGTTGCGTACAGACACGTTGTGGACACGAGTCAGGGTGTTAAATCTCTTGTCCTACCCCTACTCTACATGTGTACGTGATCACGTGTCGTCTCTTGGCTCGTGTCGTGTCCACGAGGCAGTGTCCTCACTGCACGAGGCTTGGCTTTGCATACTATTCTGAAATTTGCATATTAATGTTTTGGACACGAACACCTCGTGAGACACGTGCACACTAGACACAATGCTTACCAACCATTAAATTGTATTTGTATCATATTTTCAATGTTCGAATTTCAGTATCCCCAATTTACTGATATTATGTTCAGTTTCACAGTTTAATGATAATTAAAATGTTAAATAATGTAAATTGATATCCATTTTATAATGCCTACATGTATGTATATGCCTGAGTAATAGAGTTACAGTCCTAGGGGCTTGGTTCAGTCTTGGATTTGAGTTTTCGAAGTTAACTGATATGAGTTGGTTTGTATTAAGTACATTGAATAACTGAACTGAGATGCATATCCACACCACTGTTTGCCACACACACTATTTTAAAACTGTCACACATTTTTTTTACTGATTTCTGATGTTTGCACACCCAAATCTGAAATGGACTGAGACTTACACATGTTTTAGAACTGAGGTTTACATACATTTTAACTTGTGACACCCACATGCCAAACCTGAACCACATTCCATGTTTTCCTTCACACACACACTCACCCTTCCCTGTCCAGTTCACTAATAACCCCCACACACACCACTAATTTCAGAAGTATACACACACATTTCAAAAATCTAAGAACATGATACTAAGTTCTTCACACACACATATATCTACAAAACCTGAGAATAATGCACTACTCTTGACACACATTGGAACTGGAAACCTGGGATTGGATTAGAATTGGTTGAATGTTTAGATTGGAATTCTAAACTGAAATTGAAGGTTTCAGTTTAGAGATAGGGATTTAGCTTGATTTGGCATCTCTGTCATTTACTGATTTCAGTGAACTTGATACTTCAATGTTGGGTTCGGTTTTGTGGTTCAAATAAATAGGACTGAGGGTGATATTCCTGTGATTAGTGTAACAGAAAATCGTAGGCTGGGGCTTGGCCTTGCAACAGCAGGCCATAGCAGCAGTAGGAGCAGTAGGCAGGGATCACTCCTGCAGACCATGCAGTAGCAGCTAAGGCTTGGGTCTAGCCTCATTGGCCATTTCATAGAGCATAGTGTTAGAGGGAATAAGGGGTTCCAGTTGTGGTATCCTGTGGTCAGGAAGCAGGAGAATCCAGGACAGCAGGGAATAAGAGCTAGTATCCAGTATAGTGAATTGTTGAGGACTGATACATGGTATCAGTCGGGTTGGTTGGTGTTAGCATTAGAGTGTCAAGGTAGGTTAGTGAGTGAGGGATATGTGAGTGTAAGAGTGAATGTGAGGATAGAGCAATGTCAGATTGTTAGTGAGTTTAGAAGAGTGTTAGAGTATTACTGTTAGCATGTTAGAATTTGTTAGTATAGGATATTGTCCAAATAGCATATATCTATATATATATTGTGTAGGATATATTTGTATATGTATTATATTAGAGTATGGTTTACTTAATAACTAGATGGTGTATTTTTCCCTATTAGCGAAGGTATAGAGTTAGCCTATAGTCAAAGGTAATGCAGGGTTACCTAAAAGCCTAGGATAGATTGGTATACCCTATATACTTATGTGTAAACTAGTATAGGGTAATATTAGGCATATGAATATCTAGGTTAGGGTATTTTAGGTAGTTATGACTTGATATAGGTTAACTTGACCTAGAATTTTGACCAGGGTTGACTGGAGTTGACCAAAAGTCAACATTGAGTCCAGATGTGACCAACTGACCTAGTTTGACTAGAGTAGTTGACTTGGGATGACCCAGGGTTGACCAAGTTTGACTTGGACCTAGTTTGACCTAAGACAGTTGACCAGGGTTGACTTAGAGTTGACTTTGACCTAGATTGTCCTAGAAATCATGTAGATTGTATCATAAACATCATTGTCTTATTTTAAACACATTATAACCCATACTGCTCTATTTAGGACATTGTGACTCCGGTGCAGACATCTGATATTACATTACTCTTTTCAGAGTATCAGGCGAGTACATTCTCTGATAGTTCTCTCATTTACTTGTCAATTACTGTACTTCAGTTCTAGTTAGTTGTATGCGATTCTCTGTTACAACACGTATGGATATTTCTGGATTCATGTATACGACACACCTTTATTATCTGGCCTCTATTTACTGGAATCATTCTGGAATCATTTACTGGTATCTTCATATTACTGGCTGGACTCATCTTGAATCATTGTGTCGGAATTCTGGATTCACTTGCTGGGAGGAGAAATACTAGAGTAAGACATGTAGACATACCCCATTTCTGGAATCATCCTTTGCTGGAATCAAACTGGAATGATAGCCATCTCACACCCGGCCAGGTATGTGATGTGCCGGATTACCTATAGCCGTTTACATGTCGATCTCGGTATTTTAAAACACACTGCTAGAGTATAGGCTGGACTCACCCTAGAATCATTGATCACTATGATTGGAATCGTCCCTTACTGGATTCATCTTGTACTGGACTCACATTGGAGTTACACTGGTCTACATTGCTGTCTGGACTTTATATCATATTACCCTGGTTCAGCTAGTTCTATTTTTACAGTCTTCATTGCTATGATTCTTCTCTTGTTTAGCTATTTACTTTCCTTGCACTTTATCTGTCTTTCTTACCATCACCTGAATATAAACTGCCATTTTTATCAATACAACTGTCTATAACTGCTGTATAGTTCTCTGTCATTTACTTGGGTTTTCTAGATGAGATGTGCTTGTTTCTGTCCTGACTGGACCTATTGTAAATTTTACAGATGATTGCCCTGAGGACACGTGCCCTACATATTACTGTCCAGGAGATGGTTCAGCTACCTTTGGCCCCGACACTCAGGAATGATCGGGATTTAGTTTAGTAGACTTGCATTTATTTTCATTTAGAGCTTGTTGTATAGAATTGAGTCTTGAGATGTATTGAGATTATTCAGATGTTGTTATTATTTCAGTAGTTATTGTTGTCTTCAATTTCTTAGTTATATTTCTGTGTTATCTTATCGTGCTTAGACTGTGATTGAGTTACACCATATCTTATACTTGTCCTCCGTTCGGAGTTGATCATGATGAGTACATTATATACTGCATGTGTTGATGGTTAGTTAGAGACTTAGGACAGCGTTCTACCGCCGACACTGCGGCGTAGGCTGGGCGCTGTTACGTACTCGTACCCTCACAGTGGGTGCGGCTTGTGACAAGGAGATGCATTCCTACATTTGGAAATATGCCATATAGATCTATTTTAAAGATATATACCAATGAGTACCTGAGCCCAAAGTTGGTGTGGACTAGTGATGAGTCTCCACAGTAGCTTGCCAATAAGAGCCTCATTGACCCAGCGAGGATTTCGAAATCCCAATCCGCTCTCTTTTCTGGGCAGCATGAATTTTCTCCAAGCTATATGATACAGTGTCCTTTTTGAATTATCATGTCCCCACCAAAAATCCTGGCATTGGCGATCAATGGAGTTGCAAATGGCTTGAGGAATTTTATAAGTAGACATGGAGTAGATTGGAATGGATCCCATAGTAGATTTGATCAAGACAGAGCGCCCCGCATGAGAGAGCATGTTTGCTTTCCAGCCCTTTAGTCGAGACGAGATCCTCTCAAGTAAAGTGCTATAGGTGCTGATCCTTGCTTTAGGGAGGAGAAGAGGATGTCCCGGGTACTTGTCGACTTTGCACATAGCTGGAGAATGTTAGAAAGCGCAGTCCTTTCTTGGAGGGAGACACAGTAACTAAAATGGATGCTCGACTTCCTAAAGTTGATCATTTGCCCGGACCATAAGGAGAATCTATCAAGAATCCTTTGCACAGTCGAGATGGAGTTTGGGGAAGCATGGCCAAATACTAGAATATCATCTGCAAAAAAAAGATGAGAAATAGAGGGAGTATATCGGTTGATACGAATACCTCTATAAAGATCTTCATGTTCGAAATGATAGAATAATTGAGAGAGCACCTCTGAACATAGTATGAATATATATGGTGAGAGGGGACAGCCTTGTCTAATCCCTCATTTTGAGTGAAAATAACCCTCCGGAGAGCCATTGATAAGAACATAGAAGGTTGGTGTTGTAATGCACTTCATGATTAGGTCGTTTGTGTGATCGCGAATCCCCAATCCGTTCAAAATGAATTTGATAAACGGCCAAGCAAGGCTATCATACGCCTTTGCCATATCAATCTTCATTGCAAATGCGTTCCTCTTCTTAGAGCGATTATTCATGGAATGAAAGATTTCGTGTGCAATAATACAGTTGTCTGATATCTGTCTGCCAGGCACAAACGCATTCTGGAAAGGAGAGATTAGCTTGTCCATTAAAGGACGAAGTCTAGTAGCAAATATTTTTGTGATGATTTTATAAGAGACATTGCACAGGACAATAGGACGAAAATCTGCCGCAGTTTTTGAGGCAGCACATTTAGGGATAAGGGCTAGATGAGTATGATTCATGTTCTTGTAGAGCTCACCACCGGCAAAAAAATGTTGAATTGTGTTTGTAAGATCATCCCCAACCACTTGCCATCCTTTCTGATAAAATAGTGCAGGGAAACCATCGAGGCCAGGAGCCTTAAGAGATCCCATACTTCGGATAACTTGTTCAATCTCGTAAGAATTAGGAATCGAGCCCAGCAACTTGGATTCATCCCCTATTAATAGACTTGTAGAGAAAACAAAATCCGGATCCATCGGAAGAGAGTCATCCGTGCCAAGATGTCACTTTCCGTTCCCAGAATACGTATTTTAATACATGTACTGCTTGAATGTATTTATTTAATAGTTATCATGTATTGTTTTGTATTTAAATTCCTTTAATTTCGTACTTGTTTATTTTCTGCATTTTACTTTCTGCTTTTGTACTCTGCTTTAGCTTTGCTTTGGGTTCGACCTAGATTGGTTTGTTTTCGGGTTTATGATGGTTCATCATGAACCGAACCCAACACCCCCATTTAAACCCCAAACCCTTTTCTCTCTATTCATTACTTCTTCTTCTCATTTACTCTTCTTCTTCCTCATAACTCTCTCCACCTACCAAATCCATAGGCAAGTACATCTTGCTTCCACATGAGAACCCATTTTTATGGTTCATTTGTCTTCCTCTCATGATCCTAAGATAGCTTAGAACTTGGTATTTTGTATTCTGAAGTCTCATTTTTAGTAGAACTAGAGATTACTATTTTTCGGATTTCATGGGTTTTGATCTATTAAACTTCCTTATTTCCAAGTTTTGTTCATTCCAGATTATTGAGGTGGTGTTATACGCCATTCTAACCTATAGAAATCCCATTTTCGGCTTGGACTGAAGGTTCTACGGAATTTGGAGTTCGGGAGGAGTTTCACGCTCACGTTATACGTGCCAGCGTAATATCGAACTCTACGCCCACATTTTTACGTGTTAGTATAATATCAAGCTTTACGCCTGTCACGCCCCAGAACCAGAATACTGGAGAGCGGGGGCGCACATAGCCAGCTACGTATAATGAAATAGAATCTACCTCACTATACGGTCATGGCTGTCTAGATATATGAGGGTTTAACTACAATCCATCAGTCTCCTAAGGTCAAGAACAAGCCTAGTGTCTCAATCACAAGCAAGTAAATAAATGTTACAAGATGTAAGATCACCAAATATACAATAGTAAGGCGTTCCAAACATTACATATTCAGTTGATCATGAAGCTAGTCGTATAAAATGTCAGGACTAGCAAGAGTTTAGTCATACATGATCAACCCTAGGATCTGTCAATCATGCTATAACCCGTAGGCAGACAGTAAGTAAATGTGCAATACGAGCTAACACGTGCTCGTCGGCTAAATGCCTCAAAATGAAATTTTTACAATAGAGTGGGAGAGCAAAAATAAACCCACTCGTTGCCAGGATTCCATCTAGTGGTCACCATCTGGCTGGAAAGTCGGTAGATCCTCTGGAGCTGCTCCGGAATCTGGCCATACAAAACCAGCTGGGTCAGACCCCAGAACGAGCAAGTGCCACAAAGAAGGCTTCACTTAGGAACTAAAATCAGCAATTAGCACAAGAATATAATTACATAATAAAAGACAGTAATTAAGGAAAAGCATGACAGGTGATATACGATGAGATAACCATGGGACTATTCAGATAACCAGGTTACAACCCGTAAACCAAACAAGGATCGGGGTTGTAACCCTTCGTCTAAACAGAACTTGGTTTCTCCCACAATTTATAGGTAAGATAAAATAAGAAATCAGGTCACGTAACAATCTTGTACAGGATCAGGATAAGACTAAGCTGGAATAAACTCCATCCAATCAATCACGGCCAATCAAGAGTACAACTTGATACTTTTAACTAACTAGGGTTATCACAGACCTAGTTACTAGCAAGATGCAATGAGATTATTCCATAGCCACAAGTCCTGCAGACCATCTAGGTTATCCAGGTCGAATATTAGTACAATAAGGGTGCAACACATGACAGTGTGCTGGAAATGTTTCCTACTCGTCGGCAGGCTACAGATCCCAAGTGGGACGCCCAGATAACGGGATTGCCTGTAGCTGGGGAAATCTCTTCATGACTACTGGATTATTCTAGTTATTAGCCTTAGCCATTTCAGTGGGTACCCCCGATCGTGGTACTCAGGGGTCCCTGTCCTAGACATGATGCAAGACAAGATGGGTTCATTTGTACAAGCATAATTGTCCACGGTGTCCAGGTTATTCAATCTTGTCATGTCAAGCTGGCCGTCGCAACAGCCTTCAAAATATATATCAGGCCAGGTTTACTTGTCAAGAGTGCGCCACGGTGGGCCACTATCAAGAATTATCATGTCAAGTTATCATGTCAAGTTATCATGTTAAGAGTGCGCCATGTCGGGCCACTATCATGTCATATCAATTGTTAAAGGTGCACCACAACGGGTCACCATCGTGTCAGGAAACAAATTAATGGCACCAGCATACAAGTGGTAATTAAATATTAGCAGGGGCAAGGACGTGGAGGACTCAGGCGGCTCAGAAAAATTATTACATGCGGCCAGCAAGTCACTATCAATCATTACACTAACAATTCGTGCTTAGGGAAGCAATTTAGAATCACACATTATTTAATCATAATAATATAATTGTAAAGATAAATAAGACAAAAGATAGTGGGACCCGTAATTAATACAAGTATGTCATGCGGCACAATTAAATATTCATGCAAGCAATCATGCGGCCATAAATTATTTAACTGGCCATGCAAGCAATTGGCCATATGCGGCTGGGCAATTATTGGAGGGGTGCATATGCTGCTAGCAAATATTGGAGAGGGGCATATGCGGCCAGCAACTGAACTAAAAGCCATACAAGTTGCATGCGGCTACAACTAAACCCAGGGCCATGCAATTTGCATGCGGCCAAGAATATTAAGCATGCAAACAAATGCATGCATGCAAATTAAAAATATCATGGCAGCAAAGCCATATGCGGCTCACTTTAGTTCCATGCGGCTCCCATTAGTTGGCCAAAAGCAATTGCTAAAAAGACATGCAACAGTTGCATGCATAAATAAGGCCATGCATTAATATCATGCATTAATCTAAAGCATGCATTAATAATATAATACATTAATCTAAAACATGCAACAGTTGCTAAAGCATGCATTAATAATATAATACATTAAATCTAATATGGTATGCGACTGATGCTAGAGCATGCATTAATAATATAATACATTAAATCTAATATGGTATGCGGCTGATGCTAGAGCATGCATTAATAATATAATACATTAAATCTAATGTGGCATGCGGCTGAGCCTTAGCTCCCCATGCGGCCAGCTCAGAATTGCATTAAATATTAATGCATTAAATACTAATACATATGCGGCCAAGTGTTCCAATGAATTGCTATGCATGCAAATAATAAAAGCAAAGCCATGCGGCCAACTTTTACTCACATGCAAGCACTTAGTGCTGATGCATGAAAAATAATAAAAACAAGCCATGCGGCTCATTTGCTCCCATATACGGCCAGCAAGAATTCATGCGGCTCACAAATATTTTCTTATGCGGCCAGCAAATATTATATTAAATAATAATAATAAAAGTCATACAATAATTCTTATGCGGCCAATGCAAAAATAGTGGCCATGCCAGCTAAGCAGTGCCATATGCGACTGTGCAAGGAAAGGCTCATGCGGCCAAAATAATTAATTCGATTAAATGGCCATGCGGCCAGAGAACTGTTCTTCTTCTCCACTTTTCGAGAAGAAGAACACCATGAAGCCATGCTTCCAAACTCCATAAATTCGTCATCCAGAGTCCAAATCCGAACTTCCATAAGTCAAATTGGGGCATAATGAAATTCTTTGCAACATGGAACCATCAACTAGCAAAAATATGTAAGTTTGATAGATCAAAACTTATGGAAACCGAAAATACCACAAAACTAGATCTACAAAAAATTAACCACAGAAATGAAAAATGCTAAGTACTAAAGTGAGTTAGAAACACATGAGGAAGACAATGAAACAATAAAAATGGACTTCCTCCATGAAGCAAGATGTACTTGCCTAAGCTCTCCACTCTCTCAGGTTGGTGGAGAAGTAATGGTGAAGAAGAAGAAGTAATGTGGAGAGAGAAATGTTTGCTAGGATATTTAATGAAGAGGGTGGTGGTAGGTGGGAGTGGTTTGGTTCACATAAAATCAAGCAAAACCGAACCATGCAAAACTAAGCCGAACCAAGTCAAGTCGAACCGAACCAAGATGAACCATAACCAAGCAAGGAGACATGAAATACGAAACAAAATACGTACACGTATACCAAAATACGTAATACGAACCACGGGCATTACAACGCCCACGATCACTCGTGTCAGCGTGAATCTGTTTTATGCAAGTTGACTTGGCTTGGCGTATTACTTATACGCATACTCATCCGCGCGTAAACCTAACTCTTTACGCATATTAGCTCTCGCGTAATATTATTCTTTTACGCGTACAATGCTTTATGCGTGACCCTGTTCTTTACGTATAGTTATGTTTTACGCGTACCCTTTGGCTTGGCATAATTTCCTTTACGCAATGTTACTTTTACGTGTAACGTTACTTTTTACGCACAAGATTCATGCGTAAACTTGACTTTTACGTGTACCCTGTTCACGCGTAACGTTACTTTTTACGCGTAACTCTATTTTTTACGCGTACTATTCTGGCTTGGTGTAAGACGAGTTTTACGCCAAACTCTTTTTACGCAGGCGAGTTTTTACGTGCCACGTTCTCTTTACGCGTACTTGCTTTATGCGCGTGTTTTGCCTGAGCGTAAAGTTTTGGCGTGAACCGGTGGCCTTAGAGTAAAGCTTGGGCGTAGACTAGTCATGACATAGATTAGCCTTGGCGTAATCTAACCTTGGTGTTCCTATTGCTCTATAATTTATTCGCTTTATGTTGGCATGATAATTCTCCTATTATATCCTTACGCCTTTTGGCATGAACTCGATAATCTTAACATGTTAATATTTTAATACATATGGTTGTGTAGAATGTGCCATGTGTCCTGATTGGTTTATGGATACCCAGTATGACTGGAACTAAACCCTGAGAGTTATAGACTCGACCATACTAAATACTAGCTGACTTCATGCCTTGTCACAACTGAGAATGATTGTTACATTGACTAATGATTGATCATGCATTCCTAGTTGGAACTAAGAGACTGGCTAGTCGTCTTATTGAATTGAATGGATGAGACACGTTTATATGAACTATAAACTATTGCAATCGACTGGCTGATCCCAAATATTGGCATACAGGCACGTGCAGGCTTCAATTTATTTTTCTACAAAATCAGCATGTGTACTTTATGGTCAAGGCATGATTATTCTGTGGTTAGTTTTGATTGTTGCATTACGCTATGTAAGACCTACAACCTAACCGCACGGGTATCATTGTAGAGTTGTGCATACCGTACCCCGTACAAAAGTACTAATTCTGAATGACCATGATCCACGACATGGGATTTCACTTAACATAGAGGCTACTAAGTTAAATAAAATAATGATTGTATGGAGACAATAGATTCCCAAGTTCTTACATGGCAGCCCTCTTTGGGACTATTAAGTGCCCGACAGGCCGGCATCCCGCTGTCACACGGACAGGAAGCGGTATCTACAAATTTGCCACACGGGCAGGGAGCGGTATCTGCTTATATTATTTATTTTATATTGTATATTGATGACGGACATCCCGCTGGGACTCGTCTAATTCATGATTGGCGTAATTGATTGACTGGATAGACTAGCCTTGCTTGTTCATAGTAAGAACTGAGGAATCCTTATTGCATATTTCCAGGGTAACTTAGAACTCACAGTAGCAAGCCGTAGTAGTTGCATGGTCGTTTAAGTTGACTTGTTTGTGTATTGTACTTACTCTATTAACTACTGAGATGATCAAAATGTCATGGCATGACGGGTCAACTTCTGTCCTTGTTTGGTTGGGAAGTTGGTTCGAAGTGTCGTGACGATGTGTGAATTCCAGTAGCAAGCGGAGACTTATTATTATAATTCTTAACTCTTATCACTAGTTTTTAGTTCTCATGTCGTGCTTCCTTGTGGTACTTGCTATTAGAGGTCTAACCTCTCTGGTTTTGCATGGCCAGATTTAGAGCCAGTTTTCGAGGACTCAGCTTACTTCCACCTCCAAGATGGTCAATACTATAGGGATGATCGCAGGAGGACTCGAGTGGGTTCCTTACTTCCCCGCTCATTTTGTTACTTACTTTATACTTTACCGTTTGGCACCGACATGTTAGTCGGATAGTCTTGTACTTACTTTTACATAATTATAACTAAGTCAGGCTGCAGCTGATAAACAATTGTGTATACTTTGCTACATCATATGGCTATGTTTTGTAAAGCCAGATATCAAGAACATTTTGACAGAGCGTTTGGGATGCCTTACTGTTTTATCTCACATGTTCTCTATTTACTGTTTTTTGTTTGAATGATTGAGATAATAGATGTGAAGTGACCATAGTGAGACTTTCATGTAGTATGAACCCCCTCGTCTTTTAGACAGTATTGATCGTATTATACGGTATTCATCTACCCGTAATACGTAGCTGGCTGAGTCATTCCTTCGCTCTCCAATATTCTGGTTCTGGGACATGACACAAGAAGAGTGGAGAAATGATTAATGATAGATGAAGAAATTACCTCAGGATCCGAGGTCCATGATCCGTTAGGAAGTTGGAGCGAGCGAATATCATTCCTTCTTCTCCTGATGGAGGCCTTGATATGAAAGTATTTAGTGCATCTGTCGCCTTCATTAATCCATTTACATCTAGCCCGTTGGCACCAGTAAGCTTCTTCGATCATGAGAAGGCCATTAATCTCCTTTACAATATCTCTTTCAGCATTCATAAAAGACGAAGATTGTAGTGCCCCGTCCCGCAAAGTCAATCGGAGGAATCGAAACGCCGACGGTGTTCGGCCTTAGCCCTGCCACGGCTGCTCGAAGGCTCGCTCGGTCAAGACGACCGCTCGCTCAGGTGGGGTAGTTTCGGTGAACTTGCCTCATCTTTGCCTTCACATAATAAATCGTGTTTTCAACTTGCACAAGTAGGCTTAATAATAAAAGAGACGAACCCACATAGCTAAGGGAATAATCCCGACGGGTAAAAATGAGTTAGAACATGGAAGACGTCCCACGGTCGGCTTAGATTTGGTGCACGGTGTGCTTTGAAAATGACACTCGGTCCTTCGTCCCGTGGCTTGGGAGAAGGAAAGTTGGTCTTCGTCACAAACTACGAATTTGCCTAAGTCATAGGCGTCGCCCGCATAAACGCTTGATAAAGCGTGCACGGTTCCACTACGCAAGGCTTGGCATAGCCTTTGCTCGTCCCTCGGGTTAAGTTGTAGGCTTGAGTAAGTTAGGCAAAGTTATACCGGTCGACCTAAGTCATTCCAAGTGCTGTCCCGCTCATTTTACGGTTGTCAAGTTAAATAGTCCCACGATCCCAAGGCCCGTCACATGAGGTATGACTTGGGCGATAGTGTTGCGTAGAACACGAGTCGGTTTAAGGCACGAGCCACGGTTGGTTCAGTAGAAAGTTAGCCACGGTCGGTCGATACTTAAGGAAACACGTTATGTTTAAGTTAAGTTGGAAGGCTATGCAGTAGCCGTTCCCTGAGTTCAAAGAATGTTAAGTCTAAGCGATGGTTAGTCACCGAGAGAAAATATGTCGGGACTGTGGTTCAATCGCCGAGGCAACCCTGGTTTGGGCTCTGCAAAGGAAGTATGAAAATAGTAAAGCAAAGTTGTAGTACCCCGACCCGCAAAGTCAATCGGAGGAATCGAAACGCCGACGGCGTTGGAACTAAGCCTTGCAACGGCTCGCCCGGAGACATCGTTCAGGTGGGGGAGTTTCGGTGAACTTACTCTATCTTAGCTTGCACATAATAAATCGTGTTTTCAACTCGCACAAGTAGGCTAATATAAAAGCTACGCACCAACATAGCTAAGGGAGTAATCCCGTCGGGTCGGAAGTGTCCTAGAATATGGAGATGGTCCAACGATCAACATAGAAGTCAGCTCAGCGTGCTTTCAAATGACACTCGATCCTTCGATCCCGTGGCTTGGGAGAAGGAAGTTGGCCTAAGTTGCTAAATTGCCCCGACACTCATATTAGCCTAAGTCTTAGGCGTCGCCTGCGTAAATGCTTGCTAAAGCAGGCACGGTCCCGTTGCGCAAGGCTTGGCAGAGCCTTCGCATGTCCCGTTGGTCCCGTCGATTTGGTCCTAATACTCAAATAAGCCTAAGTCATAGGCGTCGCCCGCGTGAATGCTTAACCAAGCATGCATTGTCCCGTCGACTTGTCTCGATACCTGAATAAGCCTAAGTCATAGGCGTCGCCCGCACGAATACTTAACAAAGCATGCACGGTCCAGTCCCACAAGGCTTGGCATAGCCTTCGCACGTCCCGCAAGTTAAGTCATCTTTGTACGGCTTGTTGGCTTAAGTCTAGACCCCCGAGAACTTGGTTGTTAAGTCGACCCCGTGCCTAGCACGTTCCCTCGAGGCGTAGCTCGGCGTAACCTTCGCTTGTCGAGTCATTGCTCGTATAAATGAACAAGAGTTGCTCTAGGCTAACGAAGCCATTCCTAGCGCTATCCCGCTCTAGCTGCGGTTGTCAAGTCAAGTAGTCCCTTGAGAACAAGGCTCGTCGTATAAGTATATGACTTGAGCGTTAGCGTCGCCTAGAGAACCATGCCTGTCTAAGGCACGAGCCACGGCCGAATACTTGATTAAGCATGCCGGTCCCGTCCGGTCATGTCCTGCCTGAATACTTAAATAAGTATGCCGGTCCTGCCCGGTCATGTCCTGCCTGAATACTTGATAAGTCTCGCACGAGATCGGTCCCGCGGCTTGGGAGTCTCGATAGAATAAAGGAATGCATGGTCATGTTAAGGAAAGAACTGGATAGATTGAATAGATCGAGTCTTGCATGGTCATGGACAACTTGTCGACAAGGTGTAGTCTTCTCGGGTGATCTCCTCCGGGGCACCGGGATCATCCGCCCGGGAGAAGCGAGTGTGGCTCAAAGTAGGATGCTGGATGACCGCATGGGAGTATCGGCGCTTCCGGGGCTAGCTACCCTTAGAAGGGCGGACCGATACCCCCGCCGAGCCATGTCCAAGATAGCTTGAAATTGCTAGTGACCACTCATGTAGATGTGTCGGCAATAGCGGCACACCGCGTGTATGCCTTTGGATTTGGGTCTAGTGCTTGAATGCAGGTCCTGTTGATAACACAAGGTCTGGGCCTAAGACTGGGCTGCAGCGTAGGCACCGTGCTTGTCACGATAGATTGGCGTCGGGATGTCCATGAGATTAATGCTAGGTTTGGCAAGTCTTGTCTAAAGTTGGTTCATGAGTCGAATAGGAAGGCCGCAAGGCGGTAGCACGATAAGTCTTGATAACTTGCGAGGCGCGGCCTCAATCTTGAAACACGAGCAAAGTCTAAGTAAAGTCTAAGGCACGACCTGTACGAGTCGTCCCGTTGCCGTCCCTTGGCACTTGAATCGTTAGCACAAGAATTGGTCTAGTGGCGCTTGAGTTTAATCAAAGGTCCTGGCACGACCGAGTTCACGTGAATTGCCCCTCGACAAAGCACAGTCTTGAACAAGTCTAAGTTTGGAATAGAATGTGGCACGACCCTGCCGTCCCGCCTTGAAGTTTGGTCAAGTACCTAAGCGATGAGGCACTGCCTCAATCGAAACACACGCTGGTATTCAAGCACGACCATGTCGTTGCACGTCGAGACGTCAAGTCTTAAAATGCATCCTAAGGCAAGACTAGGAAGACAATCGAAAGGGACTTAAGCTGCACAAAAGTAAATGAACGTGTCGGTTATGTATGGGTGGGCGAGAAGCTCACTCCACCAGTACAGTGGTACTGACACCCACACAGTGTTTCATGTGCAGGCACAGGTAGAAGCTTGTGGCGCGGAGCTCGCTTGGATGCGTCGAGGCACGGAGTTCCTTGGCGAGTCGAAGCGTGCGGCCGCGCGATCTGAAGACTTATACAGGATATAATGTATGGACATCGCCTTCCGAAGCTTCCGCTGGATTCAAGTATTGTATCGAGAGATGAGGGAGAGCAGAGTGACTTGTAAATGAGAGAAAAGTGAGCACGAGAGACTTGTAATTTGGCCTTGCGCCCACAAATGTAATCTTGTATTCAATATCAATAAAGAGATTTCTTTTGAGTTACTTGTGTTCATGTGTTCTTCTTTAAATTCCGCTGCAATGTATTCAATGTTTCTGCTTGGGACTTCTGTGCGACGGCCCCGTCGCCGCCGATGTAATCGGCCGTTATGGAACTGCCTTGCACGAGCGCAATCTAGGCTCGTGCGGCATCACGCCTTAGCGAGGACGATCGCTCCTACGGGAGCAGGGCATGACATAATGGTATCAGAGCACGGCTTTACGTCCTTGGACTTCAAATCGAATTATTAGTTTTGAAAGCTCGTCGTTGATAATGAAGTACGCGCTCTCTCTCGATTGTCCCTCGGCATGTCCATACAATAAGTCTAAATATTTTCGAAAGCTCGTACAAGCGTTCACTCAAACGCATCGATAGGCAAGGCCTTTGTGCCGAACGTTGCAAACTTGACTCGATTGAAAACACGTGCTAATGTTAGCAAGTCGCGCGTGTGCCCGAATAGTACTACGTCGACCTTAGCAAGTCGCATGCATGCCTAATTAGTCCAAACGTCGACCCTAAAAAATGAGCTTGCAAACTCAATATTTAGTCCGCACGGGATAGCTATGCACACGGCCTTTTGGCTAAGTTGTGTTTCGCGTCGCGCACCTCGACCCTTGGTGCAACGAATCGCGAACGATATCAAGTATCGCTCGGTCGAGGGTGGAGATGCACTTAGAGTGTCTGTCGATAGGAATGCTATCGAGTTAACGCTTAGGCGTACACGAAGGATTGACTTGGATTTCGAGATATAGTGCGAACGACTTTGTGCGTCGGTACGACGCGAGCGACTACGCTAGTGATTCGTCGAACGAATCTAAGAGATGTCTTAGCGCATGATGCGAACTTGATTGAGGACTAGAACGGATGGCTCGAATCCGAGTGGTGTATGGATTTTTCTTAGAAATCATTCGAGCAGAAATTGATGATTTCGAGTATGTCGGCGAGGCGATGCGATCGCGCAAAGCCTTAGAGCGCGTCACGTTTAGTTGGACGTGACTTCGTGTGTCTCGAACGAGCATCTCGTTCGGACGACTTGCGAGTAGGCAACGCGAGTAGAAATCGATATCGAAATGATTCGAACCGATGAATGAAAATGAATGGTCTTGATCGAGGAAACTTAGAGGAATCGCACGTACGATTTCGGATTGATACAAATGAAATGTGACTTGGGTTTTGAACGACGATCTTGAAATGAGCTTGAGGAATAGTGATCGAGCTTGATCTTGAATATCGAGGAAATTGTGGGATATCTAACTCGGACAATAGCATCAGTCGCACGACTCGAAATTGGTTGCAAGGAAGATCGTCAGGTTACACATATCGTCGATGGTATTGAGGCGTATCAGAGACCGATATACGATAACTTGGGGGTACTCTGACTCGGCAAATGACGAACGTGCAAATGTTATTGTTCCGATGGATGTTGTAATCGGGATATTGAAATGTATCGAGGAAAAGATAAACTTGGCTCGAGGATTTTCTGGTTGAACAAATGACGGGTAGACTGTCGAATCGAAATCTGTCTCGGATGAAAATAAAAGGCTTGGATTTACTTCGACGATAACCCCAACGTCGACATTCTTGTCTTATACGAGCGCAATTCCAGTCTCGCACATGCGTCACGCCGATTAGGGCGATCACTCCGCGTGAGCGCTGGTATGGTGATTCATACAGCGGGAGTGATCAAACTTGCTTGGCGTGGCAATTTGTATGCTTCGACTTGTGGTTTGACGCGAAGGTGACTCGTGAATGAATCAGTGTGCTTGAGGATTGAGTAGGTCCAATCCGCGTATCGAGAATGAATGAGTCTAGACTCAAACCAGAGTTACGCCCCGATAAGAACGATTATTCTGCGGGCGCGTTGCATGGTGATTCATAAACCGTCGTGGATAATCGGACTCGCGTGAGATTGGGACGCAACGTATTGTCGAGCTAGATGACCTTGTGATCGAGTACACGAATTGGTTAGAGTTGGAGATTGAACGGATTTGAATTCCGTGCAACGAACGTGTTGATGCGAATAGGTGATCGTGCTCGATGTTTAGAAATCTGAGTGACGCGAGCTTGGGTAGAAAACCCCGTATTACCGAATATGGTTTGACCCTAGGATTGGGGTCAGTATTGGCATTATTGTTGGGGAACTATGATTCCAATCCTGACATTGACTTAGCCTCGAAAAGATTGGCCTAGCGGTTAGGCGAACGTCCCTGTTGCAAGTGTTATCAATCGAAGGATTGATCTTGAGGATTAGTTTAAATGGATAGTGTAAATCACGAATGTAGGAAATCCTGCTCACGAGACTCGGCTGACATGCATATATTTCAGGGACGCCTGGGTATGTGCACGATGCGACTCGAGTGAGAATGACAACTCTCTATCATGCGGCTTGGTTGAATGCATGTATTTTGGGGACGCTTGGAATGCGTGCACGATCCAGCCAAGTGATACGTTGAGTTCAAACACGACTGGGGAACGAGAGTGTCGAGATCTTGAAATTGTGTTAACAGAAAGATTGATAAGTCGTGCGAGTGTAGCTCGGAATCGAAGGAACGCGTAGGCGAGATGCATACGAATAAGTCTTGGCCATAGAAATGGTAGGATGGCCTGCCCTCAGGAAAGTCTCGAGGACGAGACTTGTTCTGAGTGGTGTATGTTGTAGTACCCCGACCCGCAAAGTCAATCGGAGGAATCGAAACGCCGACGGCGTTGGAACTAAGCCTTGCAACGGCTCGCCCGGAGACATCGTTCAGGTGGGGGAGTTTCGGTGTACTTACTCCATCTTAGCTTGTACATAATAAATCGTGTTTTCAACTCGCACAAGTAGGCTAATATAAAAGCTACGCACCAACATAGCTAAGGGAGTAATCCCGTCGGGTCGGAAGTGTCCTAGAATATGGAGATGGTCCAACGATCAACATAGAAGTCAGCTCAGCGTGCTTT
Source organism: Iris pallida (assembly GCA_029216955.1). Lineage (NCBI taxonomy): Eukaryota > Viridiplantae > Streptophyta > Magnoliopsida > Asparagales > Iridaceae > Iris > Iris pallida. Next base: position 8,866,033 of record JANAVB010018993.1, read on the forward strand.
CAAATGACACTCGATCCTTCGATCCCGTGGCTTGGGAGAAGGAAGTTGGCCTAAGTTGCTAAATTGCCCCGACACTCATATTAGCCTAAGTCTTAGGCGTCGCCTGCGTAAATGCTTGCTAAAGCAGGCACGGTCCCGTTGCGCAAGGCTTGGCAGAGCCTTCGCATGTCCCGTTGGTCCCGTCGATTTGGTCCCAATACTCAAATAAGCCTAAGTCATAGGCGTCGCCCGCGTGAATGCTTAACCAAGCATGCATTGTCCCGTCGACTTGTCTCGATACCTAAATAAGCCTAAGTCATAGGCGTCGCCCGCACGAATACTTAACAAAGCATGCACGGTCCAGTCCCGCAAGGCTTGGCATAGCCTTCGCACGTCCCGCAAGTTAAGTCATCTTTGTACGGCTTGTTGGCTTAAGTCTAGACCCCCGAGAACTTGGTTGTTAAGTCGACCCCGTGCCTAGCACGTTCCCTCGAGGCGTAGCTCGGCGTAACCTTCGCTCGTCGAGTTATTGCTCGTACAAATAAACAAGAGTTGCTCTAGGCTAACGAAGCCATTCCTAGCGCTATCCCGCTCTAGCTGCGGTTGTCAAGTCAAGTAGTCCCTTGAGAACAAGGCTCGTCGTATAAGTATATGACTTGAGCGTTAGCGTCGCCTAGAGAACCATGCCTGTCTAAGGCACGAGCCACGGCCGAATACTTGATTAAGCATGTCGGTCCCGTCCGGTCATGTCCTGCCTGAATACTTAAATAAGTATGACGGTCCTGTCCGGTCATGTCCTGCCTGAATACTTGATAAGTCTTGCACGAGATCGGTCCCGCGGCTTGGGAGTCTCGATAGAATAAAGGAATGCATGGTCATGTTAAGGAAAGAACTGGATAGATTGAATAGATCGAGTCTTGCATGGTCATGGACAACTTGTCGACAAGGTGTAGTCTTCTCGGGTGATCTCCTCCGGGGCACCGGGATCATCCGCCCGGGAGAAGCGAGTGTGGCTCAAAGTAGGATGCTGGATGACCGCATGGGAGTATCGGCGCTTCCGGGGCTAGCTACCCTTAGAAGGGCGGACCGATACCCCCGCCGAGCCATGTCCAAGATAGCTTGAAATTGCTAGTGACCACTCATGTAGATGTGTCGGCAATAGCGGCACACCGCGTGTATGCCTTTGGATTTGGGTCTAGTGCTTGAATGCAGGTCCTGTTGGTAACACAAGGTCTGGGCCTAAGACTGGGCTGCAGCGTAGGCACCGTGCTTGTCACGATAGATTGGCGTCGGGATGTCCATGAGATTAATGCTAGGTTTGGCAAGTCTTGTCTAAAGTTGGTTCATGAGTCGAACAGGAAGGCCGCAAGGCGGTAGCACGATAAGTCTTGATAACTTGCGAGGCGCGGCCTCAATCTTGAAACACGAGCAAAGTCTAAGTAAAGTCTAAGGCACGACCTGCACGAGTTGTCCCGTTGCCGTCCCTTGGCACTTGAATCGTTAGCACAAGAATTGGTCTAGTGGCGCTTGAGTTTAATCAAAGGTCCTGGCACGATCGAGTTCACGTGAATTGCCCCTCGACAAAGCACAGTCTTGAACAAGTCTAAGTTTGGAATAGAATGTGGCACGACCCTGCCGTCCCGCCTTGAAGTTTGGTCAAGTACCTAAGCGATGAGGCACTGCCTCAATCGAAACACACGCTGGTATTCAAGCACGACCATGTCGTTGCACGTCGAGACGTCAAGTCTTAAAATGCATCCTAAGGCAAGACTAGGAAGACAATCGAAAGGGACTTAAGCTGCACAAAAGTAAATGAACGTGTCGGTTATGTATGGGTTGGCGAGAAGCTCACTCCACCAGTACAGTGGTACTGACACCCACACAGTGTTTCATGTGCAGGCACAGGTAGAAGCTCGTGGCGCGGAGCTCGCTTGGATGCGTCGAGGTACGGAGTTCTTTGGCGAGTCGAAGCGTGCGGCCGCGCAATCTGAAGACTTATACAGGACATAATGTATGGACATCGCCTTCCGAAGCTTCCGCTGGATTCAAGTATTGTATCGAGAGATGAGAGAGAGCAGAGTGACTTGTAAATGAGAGAAAAGTGAGCACGAGAGACTTGTAATTTGGCCTTGCGCCCACAAATGTAATCTTGTATTCAATATCAATAAAGAGATTTCTTTTGAGTTACTTGTGTTCATGTGTTCTTCTTTAAATTCCGCTGCAATGTATTCAATGTTTCTGCTTGGGACTTCTGTGCGACGGCCCCGTCGCCGTCGATGTAATCGGCCGTTATGGAACTGCCTTGCACGAGCGCAATCTAGGCTCGTGCGGCATCACGCCTTAGTGAGGACGATCGCTCCTACGGGAGCGGGGCGTGACAAAAGTAGCTAAATGATGATGATGAGACCATGCATTACGTTAAGTCTAGAAGTTAGCGTAGGCGCGTGGTCAAGGATAACTTGTCGACAAGGGCGATGGTTTCTTCGAGAGGCAGCCCTGGGCCATGGGCACCGACTCGGCCTAGGAAGAAACAGGTTATAGCTGAGCTGGGTATGAAGCAACCGGTAGGTCGGGGACTTGCATCGAGGATCGCAACCGGCGGTGCAAGGGTCCCGAATACCAGGCTATGTCCAGAATGGCTAGTCAATGCCAGTGACCATTCATATAGATGTGTCGGCACGGGCGACAATCCGCGTGTGTGTGCCTTTGGATTGAGTTGAGTTGAATGTGTATGCAGTTAGAAGACACAATGTCTGGGCCTAAGATTTGGCTATAACGAAGGCGGCGTGCTTCGGCACGAGATGTGGCGTCGAGTGTTAAGTTGTTGGCATAGAGTTGCATGAGTTAGGCTTGAGCTGTTACGAGTTAAGTTAAGAAGGGCCGTAGGGCAAGTTGTGTGAAGTTACGTTGAGTTGCTGGGCACGACCTCGAAATATGAGAAACGGTCGCGTTGTCACAACCCAAGTGTAGGCGAGACTAAGCAAGGAGGCGCTGCCTCGGAGATATTGAAGCACAAATCGAGTTATGGCACGACAGAGTCGTTACGTCCCAGAGTTGGTTACAAAAGACAAGTATAAGTCGGTGCGTCGACAATGCAAGCACGAGAAAGGTATAGAGGCAAGGAAATAGAGTCTTTCGTGTAGTTGCATCTCTGATTATGGCCGTAAGGCAAACACGACATGATAGGTTAACGTTATTAGCACGACAAGGGTCTAAGGCAAAAGTATGAGTTAACGTCGTTGTGCAAGCACGGGATGGTCCTTAGACACAAGTATGCAAAGGCGTCGGTCTTAAAACTGATCCTAAGGCAAGACTAGAAAGACAATAGAAAGGGATTTAAGCTGCACAAAGTAAATGAACGTGTAGGTTTTGTATGGGTGGGCGAGGAGCTCACTCCACCAGTACAGTTGAGTACTGACACCCACACAGTGTTCATGTACAGGCACAGGTAGAAGCTCGTGGCGTGGAGCTTGCTTGGATGAGTCGAGACACGGAGTTCCTTGGCGATTCGAAGCGTGCGGCCACATGGACTGAAGACTTATACAGGACATAATGTATGGACATCGCCTTCCGAAGCTTCCGCTGGCTCAAGCATTGTAATCGAGAGATGAGAGAGAGCAGAGTGACTTGTAATCGAGAGAAAAGTGAGCACGAGAGACTTGTAATTTGGCCTTGCGTCCACAAATGTAATCTTGTATTCAATATCAATAAAGAGCTTCTTTTGAATGACTTGTGTTCATGTGTACTTGTTCTTAAATTCTGCTGTATGTTTCAATATTTCTGCTTGGGACTTCTGTGCGACGACCCCGTCGCCGCCGATGTAATCGGCCGTTATGAAACTGCCTTGCACGAGCTCAATCTAGGCTCGTGCGGCATTACGCCTTAGCGAGGACGATCGCTCCTACGGGAGTGGGGCGTGACATAATGGTATCAGAGCACGGCTTTACGTCCTTGGACTTCACATCGAATGTCTCAGTTTTGAAAGCTCATCATTGTTAAAGAAGTGTGCGCTCTCTCTCGAATGTCCCTCGGCATGTCCATACAATAAGTCTAAATATTTTCAAAAGCTCGTACAAGCGTTTAATCGAATGCATCGATAGGCGATGGCCTTTGTGCCGAACGGTGTCAACTTGTCTTGAATGAAAACACATGCTAATGTTAGCAAAGTTGCGTGCATGCCTAACTAGTCCCGCATTGACCCTAGCAATTGAGCGTGCAAATTCGAATATAGTCCGCACGGGATAGCCATGCGTACGGCCTTTTGGCTAAGTTGCGTAGCGTGTCGCGCACCTCGACCTTTTGGTACAAACGAATTGCGAGCGATATCAAGTACTGCTCGGTCGGGAACGAGCTACACTTAGAGTGTCTATCGATAGGAACACTATCGAGTTAACGCTTAGGCGTACACAGAGGATTGACTTGGATTTCGAGGAAATAGTACGAACAACTTAGTACGTCGATACGACGTAAGCGATTATGCTAGAGATTCGTCGAACGAATCCGAAGGATGTTTTAGCGAATGACGCGAACGTGATTGTAGGCTAGAGCGGATGGCTCGAATCTGAGTGGTGTATGGATTTTCGTAGAAATCATTCGAGCAAATATTAAGGATTTCGAGTATGTCGACGAGGCGATGCGATCGCGCAAAGCCATAGAACGCGTCACGCTTAGTTGGTCGTGACTTCGAATGTCCCAAAAGAGCATCTCGTTCGGACAACTTGAGAATAGGCAATGCGTGTTAGAAAATGATTCGGAACGATAAATAAAAATGAATGGTCGTGATCGAGGAAACTTAGAGGATCGCGCGTACGATATCAGATTGATGCAAATGAAATGTGACTTGAGTTTCGAACAACGATCTTGAAACGAGCTTGAGGAAGAGCGACTGATCTTGATCTTGAATATCAAGGAATGGTGGAATATCCAACTCGGACGACAGCATCAACGCACGACTCGAAATTGGTTGCAAAGGAAGATCGTCAGTCGTCGATGGTATTGAGGCGTATCAAAGATCGATATGCGATAACTCGGGGGTACTCTGACTCGGCGAATGACGATCGTACAAATGTTATTGTTCCGATGGATGCTATACTCGGGATATTGAAACGTGTCGAGGAAAAGAGAAACTTGGCTCGAGGATTTTCTGGTTGAACGAATGACAAACGGACTATCAAAAAAAAATCTTGACTTGGATGGAAATGAAATGGTTGGATTTGCTTCGTCGATAACCACAACTTCGATATTCTTGTCTTATGCGAGCGCAACCCCAGCCTCACACATGCGTCGCGCCGATTAGGGCGATCACTCCGCGTGAGCGCTGGTATGGTGATTCATACAGCGGGAGTGATTGAACTTGGATGGCATGGCAATCTGATTGCTTCGACTTGTGGTTTGACGCGGAGGTGACTCGAGAATGAATTGGTGTGCTTGTCATTGAATTTGAGGATTGCGTAGGTCTAATTCGCGTATCGAGAATGAACGAGTCTAAACTTAAACAAGAGTTACGCCCCGATGAGAATGATTATTCTGCGGGAGCGTTGCATGGTGATTCATGAACCACCATGGATAATCAGACTCGCGTGAGATTGGGGCACAACATATTGTCAAAGCTAGACGACCTCGTGATCGAATACATGAATTGGTTAGAATTGGTGATTTGAATGGATTCAAATACGCGCAATGAATGCATTGATGCGAATAGGTGATCGTGCTCGATGTTTAGAAATCTGAGTGACGCGAGCTTGGGTAGAAAATCCCGTACTACCGACTATGGTTTGACCCTAGGATTGGGGTCAGTGTTGGCATTATTGTTGGAGAACTATGATTCCAATCCTGACATTGACTTAGCCTCAAAAAGCATTGGCCTAGCCGTTAGGCGAGACGCCTGTTTTAAGTGTTAGCAATCAAAAGATTGATCTTGAGGATTGGCATGGATGGATAGTGTGAATCACGAACGTAGAAAACCCTGCTCACGAGACTCGACTGACATGTATATATTTCAGGGACGCCTGGGTATGTGTACGAAGTGACTCGAGTGAGAATGACAAATTCTCTATCATGCGGCTTGGCTGAATGCATGTATTTTGGGGACGCTTGGAATGCATGCACGATCCAGCCAAGTGATACGATGAGTTCAAGCAAGACTTGGGGAATGGAAGAGTGTCGAGAATTCGAAATCGTGTTGAAGGAAAGAATGATAATAGTACGAGCGTGGCTCGGACTCAAGGAAAAGCGTAGGCGTATCTCGCTCGACTGTTATAGTCCCGTGTCTAGGTACGATTAAGTCTTGGCCATAGAACTGGTAGGATGGCTTGCCTTCAGGAAAGTCTCGAGGACGAGACTTGTTCTGAGTGGTGTATGTTGTAGTGCCCCGTCCCGCAAAGTCAATCGGAGGAATCGAAACGCCGACGGTGTTCGGCCTTAGCCCTGCCACGGCTGCTCGAAGGCTCGCTCGGTCAAGACGACCGCTCGCTCAGGTGGGGTAGTTTCGGTGAACTTGCCTCATCTTTGCCTTCACATAATAAATCGTGTTTTCAACTTGCATAAGTAGGCTTAATAATAAAAGAGACGAACCCACATAGCTAAGGGAATAATCCCGACGGGTCAAAATGAGTTAGAATATGGAAGACGTCCCACGGTCGGCTTAGAGTTGGTGCACGGTGTGCTTTGAAAATGATACTCGGTCCTTCGTCCCGTGGCTTGGGAGAAGGAAAGTTGGTCTTCGTCACAGACTATGAATTTGCCTAAGTCATAGGCATCACCCGCATAAACGCTTGATAAAGCGTGCACGGTTCCACTACGCAAGGCTTGGCATAGCCTTTGCTCGTCCCTCGGGTTAAGTTGTAGGCTTGAGTAAGTTAGGCAAAGTTATGCTGGTCGACCTAAGTCATTCCAAGTGCAGTCCTGCTCATTCTGCGGTTGTCAAGTTAAATAGTCCCACGATCCCAAGGCCCGTCACATGAGGTATGACTTGGGCGATAGTGTTGCGTAGAACACGAGTCGATTTAAAGCACGAGCCACGGTTGGTTCAGTGGAAAGTTAGCTACGGTCGGTCGATACTTAAGGAAACACGTTATGTTCAAGTTAAGTTGGAAGGCTATGCAGTAGCCGTTCCCTGAGTTCAAAGAATGTTAAGTCTAAGCGATGGTTAGTCGCCGAGAGGAAATATGTCGGGACTGTGGTTCAGTCGCCGAGGCAACCCTGGTTTGGGCTCTGCAAAGGAAGTATGAAAAGAGTAAAGCAAAGTAGCTAAATGATGATGATGATACCATGCATTACGTTAAGTCTAGAAGTTAGCGTAGGCGCGTGGTCATGGACAACTTGTCGACAAGGGCGATGGTTTCTTCGAGCGGCAGCCCTGGGCCATGGGCACCGACTCGGTCTAGGAAGAAACAGGTTATAGCCGAGCTGGGTATGAAGCAACCGGTAGGTCGGGGACTTACATCGAGGATCGCAACAGGCAGTGCAAGGGTCCCGAATGCCAGGCTATGTCCAGAATGGCTAGTCAATGCCAGTGACCATTCATATAGATGTGTCGGCACGGGCAGCAATCCGCGTGTGTGCCTTTGGATTGAGTTGAGTTGAATGTGTATGCAGTTAGAAGACACAATGTCTGGGCCTAAGATTTGGCTATAACGAAGGCGGCGTGCTTCAGCACGAGATGTGGCGTCGAGTGTTAAGTTGTTGGCATAGAGTTGCATGAGTTAGGCTTGAGCTGTTGCGAGTTAAGTCGAGAAGGGCCGTAGGGCAAGTTGTGTGAAGTTACGTTGAGTTGCTGGGCACGACCTCGAAATATGAGGAACGGCCGCATTGTCATAACCCAAGTGTAGACGAGACTAAGCAAGGAGGCACTGCCTCGGAGATATTGAAGCACGAATCGAGTTATGGCACGACAGAGTCGTTACGTCCCAGAGTTTGTTGCAAAAGACAAGTATAAGTCGGTGCGTCGACAATGCAAGCACGAGAAAGGTCTAGAGGCAAGAAAATGGAGTCTTTCGTGTGGTTGCATCTCTGATTATGGCCGTAAGGCAAACACGACTTGATAGGTTAACGTTATTGGCACGACAAGGGTCTAAGGCAAAAGTATGAGTTAACGTCGTTGTGAAAGCACGGGATGGTCCTTAGACACAAGTATGCAAAGGTGTCGGTCTTAAAACTGATCCTAAGGCAAGACTAGAAAGACAATAGAAAGGGATTTAAGCTGCACAAAGTAAATGAACGTATAGGTTTTGTATGGGTGGGCGAGGAGCTCACTCCACCAGTACAGTTGAGTACTGACACCCACACAGTGTTCATGTGCAGGCACAGGTAGAAGCTCGTGGCGTGGAGCTCGCTTGGATGCGTCGAGGCACGGAGTTCCTTGGCGATTCGAAGTATGCGGCCGCGTGGACTGAAGACTTATACAGGACATAATGTATGGACATCGCCTTCCGAAGCTTCCGCTGGCTCAAGCATTGTAATCGAGAGATGAGAGAGAGCAGAGTGACTTGTAATCGAGAGATGAGAGAGAGCAGAGTGACTTGTAATCGAGAGAAAAGTGAGCACGAGAGACTTGTAATTTGGCCTTGCGCCCACAAATGTAATCTTGTATTCAATATCAATAAAGAGCTTCTTTTGAATGACTTGTGTTTATGTGTACTTTTTCTTAAATTCCGCTGTATGTTTCAATATTTCTGCTTGGGACTTCTGTGCGACGACCCCGTCGCCGCCGATATAATCGGCCGTTATGAAACTGCCTTGCACGAGCGCAATCTAGGCTCGTACGGCATCACACCTTAGCGAGGACGATCGCTCCTACGGGAGGGAGGCGTGACAAAGATGGTGTTCTCTTTTGAATGGACATCAACTGTTCTTGAAGGGATTGAATACGAGATTTAATGGCCTTAAAGGATGACCGACTCCAAATGTGGAGTTTTCTCATGGTATAATGTAAATTGTCCATGAAGTTTGCATCAGGGATGGAGTTTGCCGCAAGCCAAGAGGAAGACAGAGTACCTGTGTAATTCTCATTTTTGATCCAGTAACTTTCAAAACGAAGGGGCCGCTTTCTCCGATGAGTACGGTTATTAGTGTTGAGCAGGATAGGAGCGTGGTCACTGTTATATCTGGGAAGAGTGTGGACAGTGGAGTTTGGAAACTTACTGCACCATTCGCCAGTCGCAAGGGCTCGGTCCAATCTTTCTTTAATAAGATGAGACAAATTATGACCATTAGACCAAGTGAAAGCCGGACCTACTCATCCAAGATCAATAAGCCCGCAATAATCAATCATCTGCAGGAAGGAGAAGTTCGATTGCCTGTCGTAGCCGCGCCCTCCGAATTTATCCTCAGCAATTGTGATGGCGTTAAAGTCACCAATGCAGCACCAAGGGACGATAAATGAATCAAAGAAAGTCTTAATAGACTCCCAGAGCAGAGGCCGATCTTTTTTTCGTGGGCATCCATACACATAGAGGAGATTCCAGTTTAGAGAGTCATCATCACTTCTGATAGAAAGAATGATTAGATTGGGAGAAGAAAAGGAGACTTAGGCATTGATATCATCAGTCCAGCCTAGCCAGAGTCCTCCCGATCGGCCAGTCGGGGGAACGGAGTGAGTATTAGGGAATCCTAAAGAGAGCAGAGTTTGGGAGGAGTATTGTGGTGGGGAGAGAGTTTCAGAAAGGAAAAAGACAGAGGGATGGGTTGCGGAGAGGAATGAGCGAAGAGTTTGAACTGTCGTGGCATTCCTCAACCCACGACAGTTCCAGAAAAATACTAACATTTGTTAAGCGACTGATGACTAACAGTCGCCGTACCTGTAGTGTCTTGGGGATGGATGAGCAGTAGATCAGCCAATCGCTTTGCAGCTCTGAGATTATGGATAGCAGGGAGGAGACGCTTTCTCAACATCATAGTGGGTGCTATGGGGGGATTAGAGATGGACTGACTCATACGAGCCTGTCGCTTCCAAGTCAGTTTTTGGGAAGGATGGACCTTCGTCGGGGAGGGAGTGGGCGAGGGGGGGAGTTCGATGATGGGATTACTATTACTGGAGGTCGAAAAGTTTGAAATGGGTTCAATGCATGGTGATGACAGTATGGACGGAGCAGTAACAGAGTGTGGAATGAGGTTGTAAGAGTGGGACCCACAATAAGACTCCACACCGGAGTCAAGGAGGATCTCGTTGGAAGAGGGGGTCCTGCACCACAAATCGGACTCTGAATTGTCATTCTCCACATGGTCACTGTCCATAAGGTCCGGAGAAATGTCAACCACAACATTCAACTGGGGTGTGTTGGTAGAGCCAGATGTAGAGGAGTAATTGACATGTGGGGGAAGAGGAAAGATCACATGGGGAGTCAACCCCGAAGATGCATCAGGAGAAGTAACTCCCCTGTTTATAACTGCAAGAGGAAGATCAGCATGGGGGTCGGGTCCTCTCAGATGGGGGGGTGTACTTTGCAGCATGATGAGTAAGAATTGGGAGATGGCCAGAATCACGAAACACTTCTGTCATAGAGTGATGAGGTATGTGGGATAGCTTATCCCTGATTGGATTAGAAGGAGTGGCATCTTCTCTGGATCCTCTCGAAGTATCTTCACAGAAAGTGGGTGCATTAGCAACTCCTCGATCCTCCATAAATCGACGATCCACTGGTCGATGTTAGATAGCCCTGTAGTCATCTTCTTTAATCCTAGGTTACAGCAAGACCGTAATCCTATCCTTCTCTACTGCTGTCCAGTCCTCCCCAATAAGTGATTGGAAAGACTCTCTTTCAGTGCAGACATTTATGGAATGCCCAACCTTAGCGCATAAAACGCACATCCGAGGCAGACGTTCATATTTGATAATGACCGATCCCATCGATTGCCCATCAATCAAAGTGGAGATAGCTTTCTTTAGAGGCTTAGTAATATCAATTAGGATTTTAATCCTAGCAAAGTTTTTCTACTTTGCTTCATCTGTCATAGAGCACTGCCTGGGGGAACCGATCCTTTTGCAATTCTGGTGATAGCCTTACGATTCAAGAATTTCGGGGGCAATGGTGGAGTTGAACCCAGAAGTCGGCAAACTGGAAACGATACTCTTTCGGAAGTTTCCCAGGATCGCATCTCTCAATAGATAAGAGATCATCATTAATACTCCATGGCGCATCCAGGAACACTCGATCTACCATCGCCGGTGATTCCAGTCGCACCAGGAAGATGCCAGCGTCTAGGTCCAGATCAGAGACCTGGACTTGATCAGAAGTTTTCCATAATTTTGGTAGAATAGAACCCAGTGAGAGACTCGTGAATCTACGAGGGGAGAATGGTTTGATGGCAATGGTGGAAGCCCAATGATCGACCACCAGACTCTCTCTAGCTAAGAGAGAAATGGCGGTCGCCGGACCTTGAAGACTGAAGAGGGCAGCCATTTGCTCAACAACTGTAATGACCCACTCCGCCCTAGCGGAATGCCGATTCAAACGGCAAGTGCAACGGCTCGAACGAGCCGTCGACCCGAAGAGTTGGCATCGACCTGATGAAGAATCGATGTAAGGCTTATATTGGCCCGTCAAGAGGAATCCCGACTTAGACTTTCAAAGGCGCGCTCAGAGTATCGCTCGGCCGATGCGAACATCGCTAAGGTGGGTGGCTCCGATGAACCCGTCTTTGCTTAGCCTAGACACATAACAATACGGACACTATTGCTAGAATCGCTAGGCGATAATACCGCGCATGCTAATAAATGACTCAACGCACCTAGCTAAGGGAATAATCCCATCTTGTATGCTTGTATAGAATATGGAAAATGTGAGATCTCTCGCACCGCGCTCCACGCTCGTGCTAAGGCACAAGCTTACGTTTCGAGTCCCTTATGCGTTTAACAATGAAACAATGAATAGTTTACAACAATAAAATGGAAGACTATCGACATAGTCGTTCTGAGTAGATTATAGCAACATAGAAAGGCTACGGAACCGATGGGTCGCCAAGGCGACTCCCATACAAGGAGTTGCAAAATGTATAAATGAATGAATGAATGAATGAATGAATAAGTGAATGAATGAATCGACGAATGAATGAATGAATATGTGAATGAAATGAATCAATGAACAAACGGACAAGTGAAAGAAAGAAAAAAAAGAATGAATGAATGAAAGATAAGAAAGAAAAGAATGGTTAGCGACAGGTGTGACAGGCACGTGCAACGGGGCTCGCTACCCGCGCTGTACGGACGCCAACCTGGTCGATAACGCATTATGGCTAAGGATTAGCCTACGGCTCGGAGACAGCCGTTAAGTTAAAAATGACAATAAAATACGAAATGATCGTGGACGGACTCGTGCACGAGTGAAAAGGGATTCCAAGGACAACGAACGACGATTTCATGGCCGGCCTAGGCGGAATCATGGCCTATGGGCGGACAGGTGTGCGGGCTTGGGCACATAACCAAACGTAGGGCCGGTACTTCAATAGTCTATCAAGGTGTACCAGCCATCACGCTTGATAGATGAGAATGCCAAAGGGGAAAATGTCCAAAATAGCTGACATGTCAGCGACCGGTGCATATAGATTTAAGTGGGCTTTGCTGGTGGCAATCCACATACAAGTCCTTGCATTGAAATCAAAGTAGTCTAAGTTAACTAAATGAAGCACCCTCTGAACAGACATTGAATGTAACATACAAAGGATCAAAAGTACTTCGTGTAAATGAGATAGAAAACGCGCCTACGATGCGCTAGGACCTGAGACAGGGACACGCTCTTGACATTGAACGTTTACGAGAATCACGTTACGTTATTACATATGAATTGTTGACTAACTTGGTTACTTTGAACAGGGAAGGCCGGACGGTAAGTATGGGTAAGTCGTGCATGTATTTCCATACAAACACTCGAATTCAGCAACACGAGATAGGTTATGAAATATGCCATGAAACTGATCCTAAGGCAAGATTAGAAAGACTATAAATGATAGACGGAGCACAAAAGTAAATAGAACGTGTTTGGTAATGATAGCATTGTGGGCGAGCTAGCCTCCCTACCAGTGCATAACAATGTACTGATAACCCCACAGTTTGCTTGCAGGACGTAGAAAACATCATTGGGTGCGGAGCTTCCCTCGAACGTGCTAAGGTGCAAAATTAACTCTGGGACCTTGGAGCGTTGCAAGAAGCTGAAGCATCCTATACAGGACATAATGTATCGGGACATCGCCATGAGTCATTCCATCTTGTAAGCCACTTGGCACGCCTTTTATGTTTCAGAGAGAGAGAGCTTGAGCGATTTGTAATCTCGGCCTAACGCCGCTTGTAAACTTCTTGAATGTCAATAGAGAGTTTGAATTCCTTTTGTAGTGCCCCATCCCTATATCGTGCCCCATTGTTCGTCCACGGGGTGCGCGATAAAGGAACACTGTCGCTATCGACTCGGTCGGAACCGATAAGTCGGGATCGATCGAATCGATCGAACGGGAACGGTTGAATTAAGATCCATTCCCCGTTATGGAATGGCTTCTTCGGAACCAAGTCCCATATTCAGCGGGTTGCGCCTCAAGGATTGACTCTGCGGCTGAGTCGGGAGAGACCTCCCGTTGCTCTGCTTTTCACGCCGCTTGCGTTGGTTTTGGTTTTGTTTTCTGAATGCATTTTCGTGAATGTTTTCGATGGTTTTCATGGCTTACGTTTCGAACTTCGCATTTGTATCGAATTTCCTTGAATAACACAGTGTTTTAATCGGTTGCTTGTGCGATTTCAGGTGATCGCGTAGGCAACGTCTAGCGTGGCCAACCAGTTTCTCGCCTCAAGTAAATACTAAGGTGAGTGGCTGACCCTTCTTCCCTCGACCCTTTTCTCTAATACATTATCAATACTAGACATGTGCTATGCTAGAGGTAATGCAACGACATGAATGATATTCCGATGAACGGTCACACGACGTCCCACGAACACGAACTATACAGATGCTTGTCATATAATATTATCGTGCTTGCAATTATCAAATCATATGGAACCGTGCTAAGTAAGGATGAATCGATTAAATGAATGTCGCAATGATACTATAAGATGTGTCTTGAATAACAAATTAACTTAGCACGGTCATGGACAACTTGTCGACAAGGGCGATTGTTTCTTCGGACGGTATCCCGAGGCCACGGGACCGTTCCGGCCTAGGAAGAAACACGGATAGCTATGCCGGATGCATGCCACGGTAGGCAGTGGCTTTCAACGGGGCTCGCTACCTGCGCTGTAGGACCTCTGTCTACCAAGCTATATGTCCAGGATGGCTTGTCGTGCCAGTGACCTTCACGAACGCACTCTATTACGTTTTATTATTATCAACATGACATGGAAGAACATTGTAAGTTTACGCTATGACGGCGCGCTCTGCCGAAGGTAAGATCTATCATCATCATACGGTTGTGCCTTCAAATATAATTTTGAATTGAGTAGGATGGCTAGCAACTTCATTAAATATTTGCATGCACGCTCACTTGAATTCTTCAACAAATGAGAGCACGGGATTTAAATTGCCACGCACCAGCACAAAGTGTAAAGTGCTGACCCTCGCTCTCAACAGGTACTCGAAACCATGATAGCGTGCCAAGGAACTGAAGGCGACGCTCCCTTTCTTTTGAAGCCTTGCTAGTGCGAAGGCTAACTCTGCAACATTTTGAAGACTCCAACCCAACTGCATCATGAGTCACAAACTCTCGCCGATCCCAGGTCTTAGAGAGTCGTTTTGATGTTTGTAAAAAAGGGATATAAATGTATGGAATGACTATCTCATCGATGTCGGTTGTAAGCCGAGAGGCCCCTTCTGTAATCGAGTCTGTAACCAAAATTATTATCAATGAAAAATACAAGTTTCCTTTTCTATATGAATGTGTTCAATTTCTCTGCGCACTCTTACATGTGTTGTTGTATCGGATAACCTTATGAACCGCCTTGTGCAAGCGCAACTTAGTCTTGCATGGCATCACGCTCGGGGGACGACTATCGATTCTACCGAATCGGGGCGTGACACGTTTCAATTTGTGTTCATTTACTTTCCGCTGCAAATGGGGACACTCTGTGCGACTCTGTGGCCTAGCTCGAATCGGTCGTTTCCGGATATAGCCTTGCACGGGCGCAACCTAGGCCCGTGCGGCATTATGCCTTAGCGAGGAAGATCGCTCCTGCGGGAGCGGGGCGTGACAGATTGGTATCAGAGCACGGCTTTACGTCCTTGGACTTCATTTCGATTCTCTCAGTTTTGAAAGCTCGTTTTGAAACAAAAGAAGTGTACGCTCTCTCTCGTGGTGCCTTGGGATATTCTATACAATAAGTCTAATACTTTCAAAAGCTTGTACAAGTACTCGGTTGAACGGGATCGATAAGCAAAGGCCTTTGTGCCAAACCACGACGGACTTAAGTCGGAAGAAAACCAAAATTCTAAAAGTTAGCAAACGCAAGACGTACTTGAATAACCTTACGCTGACAATAGCGAACAAGTACGCGAGACCGAAGTATAGTTCGAACGGGATGGTTATGCACGCAGCCTCTAAGTTGTGCCGAGTATCGCGCACCTAGACCTTCTGGTACGAACGAGTTTGCGAGCGAGATCGACTATCGCTCGGACGAGAGCAAGTGAGACTTAGAACGTACGTTGATGGAGACGTTACTTGACCAAACGCTAAAGCGAACACGAGAGATGGTTCTTAGACATTGAGGAATGGACGAACGCACGATTGAACACATCGATTGGGAATCGAATAATCTTTCGAGGATTTGTAGAATGACTTGACTCCGAGTGGTGTATGTGATAGGTTCGAAGAAGAATAAGAGTGAGTGTCGTTGACTAGTCGAGTGGCTCGAACCCTGAGTAGTGTATGGACGTTATAGAAATTAATTGTTCGAGCGAGACTAAAGGATTTACGGATAGAACGAATATGTCGGCAAGCGATGATATCGCGCAAAGCCTTAGAACAAGTAACGCTTAGTTGGTTTTGACTTCGATAGTCTCAAACAAGATATCGTTCGAACGAATTAAGAATGCGTAGTACGAATTACGAAACGATTGAATAGAGAGTCGGAACGATAAAATGAATGGAGGTCTTGGTCGAGGAAACATACAAGATCGTGCATGCAATTTTGAATTTAGTCGAAGGGATAGAAACTTGAGTTGAGGTGAAATACCCATAGACGAGATGGAAGATAGCACGATCGGAAGATAGCGTGCATGGAAAATGTTGGTTTGGAGATACGAGAATGACTAAGGATTTGGAATGGATGTTGCTCAATGAAGAGTTAGCACGAGACAATGTGAATTAAGGAAATTAAGTTGCACGACTTGGAATTCGTTGCAAAAGGAAGATCGTCGGGTTATGTACATCATCGATGGTATTGAGGCATATCAAAGATCGATGTACAATAACTCGGAGGTACTCTGATTCGATGAATGACGATCGTGTTAGAAGTTATTGTTTTGAAGAATGCTATGTTGGAGATTTTGATAGGAATGAACGTTTGAATGAAGAAGGGTAGTAACTTGATTGTTCGGTGATAACCACAACGACAACGATCTTGTCTTGCGCGAGCGCAACTCCAGCCTCGCACATGCGTCACGTCGAATTTGGGACGATCGTTCCGCGTGAGCGTTGGCATGGTGATTCATGTCCAGCGGGAATGATCAAACTCGAAATACTTTGACATGGCAATTTTGATTGCTACGACTTATGGTTTGAAGCGAAGGCGAATTGAGGATTGATCGGACGTATAATAGACGACGAAGTAAAGTCGAGGATTGAGTAGGCCCAATCCGCGTATCGAAAATAAGTAAGTCTAGACTCAACGCAAGAGTTACGTCCCGATGAGGACGATTATTCTGCGGAAACGTTGACATGGTGATTCATGTCCGTCGTGGATAATTAGACTTGCGTGAGATCGGGACACGACATATTGCAAGGCTAGACGACCTTGTGATCGACTACGTGGATTGGATAGGGTGGATAAGTGAATGGTAACACTTGAAGAGATAGACTACGATAATGGCTAGTGTTGACGCACGACATCAACATGTCAAGGATTTGATTGAGGACAACCTATCGTATGATGACTTTCCTAAACGAGCTCGAACTTGGAGCGGAGAATATGTTGATGCGAATAGGGTGAACATTGCTCGATGTTTAGGAATTTGAGTGAAACGAACTTGGGTAGAGAATACTCCCGTACAAACGAACAAATGGTTTGACCATAGGATTTGGGGCGAGCGTCGTGCAACGACCTTACACGATGAGCCACGGACTTGACTTGTAACTATGACCTGTGAGATGACCTAGCGGATAGACGGACGACCCTATGCCGAGTGATTAAACTTGTGCGATTGACCTTACAGTATCGTCTGGACGGACGATAGACTTGGGCAGCAAGACTTAGAGTAAGACGGAGAACAGGGAGTGTGCGTGAACGACGACGAGATTGGCCCCAAACAAAGCGAATGATAGGAACGGATGATGCGCAAGTAAAGTTGGGATAACGAATTGAATCATTGATAGGAAGACGTACTCGATGATAGTAAAATACTTGGTTTTGAATCGGACAGAAGGTACTTAAGACTTGGTCGACTCCGCTAAAAAAAATCGTATTGATTTCGTAGACAAGAACGCTTGAGAAACGAATCGGATCATCTCGAGGATCAAGACAAACGATAGTGAGATGCATGCAAGTTCAGTTTTAAATCAAAGTTAGTGAAACGATCGGCAAATCAAAACTATCACGAGTAGCTTGTCCGACTTCGTTAATCGCTAAGCCTGGTTGAAATGTACGTATTCGGGGGACGCCTTGAATATGTGCACAGTCCCCACACAGTGATATGATGAACTCGAATACAACTACAAGTGGGTGTTGAGATGCGCATGAACGACAATTGAATAAGTACCATCAAGTCTAAAATGAATGGACAATCATTCCATAAAATTCACCAAACGCATGCAACATAAAACTTGGAAGGATAACCGAGCATAATTCGATGCCATCGAACGATAGAGCCGTTCGATAGAATTGTCTAAGAAACGCGACGACACGAGTTAAAGGAATGGTAGAATGACCTGCACTCAGGAAGTCTCGAGGACGAGACTTGTTTTGAGTGGTGTATTATGTAATGACCCGCTCCGCCCTAGCGGAACGCCGATTCAAACGGCAAGTGCAACGGCTCGAACGAGTCGTCGACCCGAAGAGTTGGCATCGACCTGATGAAGAATCGATGTAAGGCTTACATTGGCCCGTCAAGAGGAATTCCGACTTAGACTTTCAAAGGCGCGCTCGGAGTATCGCTCGGCCGATGCAAACATCGCTAAGGTGGGTGGCTCCGATGAACCCGTCTTTGCTTAGCCTAGACACATAACAATATGGACACTATTGCTAGAATCACTAGGCGATAATACCGCGCATGCTAATAAATGACTCAACGCACCTAGCTAAGGAAATAATCCCATCTTGTATGCTTGTATAGAATATGGAAAAAAACATGGAAAATGTGAGATCTCTCGCACCGCGCTCCACGCTCGTGCTAAGGCACAAGCTTACGTTTCGAGTCCCTTATGCGTTTAACAATGAAACAATGAATGGTTTACAACAATGAAATGGAAGACTATCGACATAGTCGTTTCGAGTAGATTATAGCAACATGGAAAGGCTACGGAACCGATGGGTCGTCAAGGCGACTCCCGTACAGGGAGTTACAAAATGTATAAATGAATGAATGAATGAATAAGTGAATGAATGAATCGACGAATGAATGAATGAATATGTGAATGAAATGAATCAATGAACAAACAGACAAGTGAAAGAAAGAAAAAAAGAATGAATGAATGAAAGATAAGAAAGGAAAGAATGGTTAGCGACAGGTGTGACGGGCACGTGCAACGGGGCTCGCTACCCGCGCTGCACGAACGCCAACCTGATCGATAACGTATTATGGCTAAGGGTTAGCCTACGGCTCGGAGACAGTCGTTAAGTTAAAAATGACAATAAAATACGAAATGGTCGTGGACGGACTCGTGTACGAGTGAAAAGGGATTCCAAGGGCAACGAACGATGATTTCGTGGTCGGCCTAGGCGGAATCATGGCCTACGGACGGACAGGTGTGCGGGCTTGGGCACATAACCAAGCGTAGGGCCGGTACTTCAATTGTCTATCAAGGTGTACCAGCCATCACGCTTGATAGATGAGAATGCCAAAGGAGAAAATGTCCAAAATGGCTGACATGCCAGCGACCGGTGCATATAGATTTAAGTGGGCTTTGCTGGTGGCAATTCACGTGCAAGTTCTTGCATTGGAATCAAAGTAGTCTAAGTTAACTAAATGAAGCGCCCTCTGAACATACATTGAATGTAACATACAAAGGATCAAAAATACTTCGTGTAAATAAGATAGAAAACGCGCCTACGATGCGCTAGGACCTGAGACAGGGATACGCTCTTGACATTGAACGTTTACGAGAATCACGTTACGTTATTACATATGAATTGTTGACTAACTTGGTTACTTTGAACATGAAGGCCGAACGGTAAGTATGGGTAAGTCATGCATGTATTTCCATGCAAACACTCGAATTCAGCAACACGAGATAGGTTATGAAATATGCCATAAAACTGATCCTAAGGCAAGATTAGAAAGACAATGAATGATAGACGGAGCACAAAAGTAAATAGAACGTGTTTGGTAATGATAGCATTGTGGGCGAGCTAGCCTCCCCGCCAGTGCATAACAATGTACTGATAACCCCACAGTTTGCTTGCAGGACGTAGGAAACATCATCGGGTGCGGAGCGTCCCTCAAACGTGCTAAGGCGCGGAGCTAACTCTGGGGCCTTGGAACGTTGCAAGAAGCTGAAGCACCATATACAGGACATAATGTATCAGGACATCGCCATGAGTCATTCCATCTTGTAAGCCACTTGGCACGCCTTTTATGTTTCAGAGAGAGAGAGGTTGAGCGATTTGTAATCTCGGCCTAGCACCGCTTGTAAACTTCTTGAATGTCAATAAAGAGTTTGAATTCGTTTCAATTTGTGTTCATTTACTTTCTGCTGCAAATGGGGACACTCTGTGTGACTCTGTGGCCTAGCTCGAATCGGCCGTTTCCGGACATAACCTTGCACGGGCGCAACCTAGGCCCGTGCGGCATCACGCCTTAGCGAGGACGATCGTTCCTGCGGGAGCGGGGCGTGACAACAACTTCCCTGTACGAAGCCATGGGAGAGGAGGGGAAGAGGTGAAAGACCAGCGTGATGGTGGATAGAGGAGGGAGAGAGCGGCGAAGCACAGAGGGGCTGCTAGATAGGGGGCGGCGCAAACCCTAGGGGTTGGAGAATTCGCCAGGAAGAACAAACCCTAGGGGTTGGGGAGAACGATTTCCTCATTGTAATTATGTTATGTATGCGTCAGTTCTTAATTAGCTGAGGATACGTAGAAATGCTTTGATGCATCTTTATAATAGTAGAGATTTGAATCCTTTTTCTCTAATAAATTGGTAAAAGAAAGAGGGTATGAATATTCATCAATAAAAACACCTTAATATGGTTTGAATTGCATTTCTTCTAGACGTGACTTTTGGGCCTACTATCTTCGAGTCCCACCAAGAGTCTTTCAGAAAACAAAATTGTCATGGGTTTTGTTAACATATGCCCTTAGGGCACATGTTAAGGATAATTATTACTTAACTTTTTATGTTGAAAATTGTGAACAACATTTAATGAACATTAAAAAAGTAAAAATTTGTATTGGAAAAGGTTGTCAAGACCAAATAAACTAGAATAATTCTATAGAGACACACTTTTATTGACATACTTTATTGACACACTTATGTGGCAGATGATTTGGCATTCCATGTCACCCGAATTAATTGAGAGCTTATTAATTATTTTTTTGGTATTTCCAATTTTGTATGTATGGAAGGTTTCCAATATTTAGCATGTGTTGCAATTTTGCATGGCCAATTAATAGCCACACTTATTATCTTCTTTATTTTTTCTGCTCATCTCCGTTTTCTTCTTCTACTCATCTCCATTTTAAAACTTTGCACAAAATTATTTTACTTTCGTTGGAGCCTGCTCATGAAGTTGACGAGGGTGGATTGCTTGGATTCTATACATGCAAGAAGATTGAATCTTTTGCATGGATTGTGAACTAATTAATTTGACATGGACAATTTTGGCAAGTGAATAATTAATTGGCCATGCAAAATTGCAACACATGAACTAATTAAATGGACATGGACAATTTTGGCAAGTGAATACTTAATTGGCCATGCTTGCAACACATGCCAAAGATTGGAAACCTTCCATACATACAAAATTGGACATACCAAAAAAATAATTAATAAGTCCTTAATTAATTCGGATGACATGGAATGCCAAATCACCTGTCACATAAGTGTGTCAACAAAGTATGTCAATAAAAATGTGTCTCTATAGAATTACTCAATAAACTAAGGTTGCGTTTGGTTCATTGTAATGTAATCGTAATCGTAATCGTAATGGAATTGGGTTTGTAATGTAATTGAGTTTGTAATGTAATGGAATTACAATTACATTACTATGTTTGGTTGAAACATGTAATCAAACCATGTAATGTAATGTTAATTGCATTCATGTGTTTGGTTTACCATGTAATGTAATTGAATTTTTAATTTAATATTTTTTTAAAATACAACATCAAATTTAAAAAGTTGATCAATACAAAATTTCAAAAATTTAAAAAGAAAAAAGAAAAAAAATTAAAAATAAATAATAAAAAAGGGGAAAAATGGTTTGTTTTCTGCTAAAAAAAGACCAAAAACGAAAAAAAAAAGACAAAAAATAAAAAATACCAAAAATGACAAACGAACAAAACAGAAGAAAAAAAACAAAAAATGAAAAAATGATAAAAAAAAGAAAAACGACAAAAAAAAGATCAAAAATGTGAAAACCATAAAAAGTGACCAATAATGATATAAAAAAATGACTAAAAAAAATGACAAAAAACAACAATAAATGAAAGGAAAAAAAAAGACGAAAAAACGACCAAAAACAAAAAAAAGGACAAAAAATGAACAAAAACGACAAAAAAGAAAAAAAATGACAAAAAACGATAAAAAAGAGCAAAAAAATAAAAAAAAGATAAAAAGGAACAGAAATGAAAAAAAACAAAAATTACAAAAAACGAACAAAAACGACAAAAAACGAACAAAAAAGGACCAAAAACAAAAAAAAAATTGACAAAAACGACAAAAAAACAAACAATAACAACAAAAAATGAGCAAAAACGACAAAAAACGAACAAAAACAACAAAAAACGACAAAAAAATAAACAAAAACAACAAAAAACGAACAAAAATGACAAAAAACGAACAAAAACGACAAAAAAAGGACAAAAACAACAAAAAAAGGACAAAAAGGAACAAAAAAACAAACAAAAACAACCCAAAACGAACAAAAATAACAAAAAACGAACAAAAACGACAAAAAAACGACAAAAAACGACAAAAAACAAACAAAAACAACATAAAATGACCAAAAACGAACAAAAATGACAAAAAACGAACAAAAACGACCAAAATCGAACAAAAATGACAAAAACAAACAAAACAACATAAAATGACCAAAAACGAACAAAAAGGACAAAAAACGAACAAAAACGACCAAAACCGAACAAAAATGACCAAAAAGAAACAAAAACAACAAAAAATGACCAAAAACGAACAAAAAGACCAAATTATAGCATACCAACCTTCCGCTTAAGTTGTAATGTAATTGCGATTACATAGGTTTTTTGATGTAATTGAGTTTAGAAGAAACTGATGTAATGTAATCAAACTTGTAATCGCGATTACATTACATCTAATTTTTTTTGTCCAACCAAACACCCGAGTTAGATTGACAACGTAATGCCAATTACATTACGTTGTCCAATCCTGCAAACCAAACGGGCCCTAATTGTTTCAAGTTTTGATAACATTTTTCAATGCAAAAAAGTTACTTTTTCAATGCTTATTAAATGTTGATCACAATATTTAATGTAAAAAAGTTAAGTATTAGTTATCCTTAACATGTGTCCTAAGGGCACATGTTAACAAAACCCAATTGTCATATACTCATATTAAGTTATTATTCTGTTTGATTTCCTTCCTGTTTTGGCTGCATGTTGAGTTTCTAGAATATGATAAATTACGTTTGAATTTGTTTTCCTGGTATGAATGGACTTGTTTATCGAGCCAAATCTTAAGTTAGATTATATTTGATTTTATTTTGATTGGACTTTCTTATGAAGCCAAATATTTAGCTACAAATAAAGGTTAGAGGCGTCTATTGTAGTGAGAATATATTTATACTTTCAATAAAGTTTCTTTTAGCATATTCTGCTCTTGTGGATTCGAGATCGTATTGGACTCGGGGCGCTCGTGGATTTGAGCAATCCTATAATGTTCCTTTCGTCAATTTTAATGGCAATAATGTCTTAATTATCCTAAGGGCATAGCCCATATTCTCATATCATCCACACCAATATCATGATGTCAATGTGAGCTAAAAGAATTTATTTTTCTAACTTTCTCCATCAACTAAGCAAATAAAAATAAATTTCATCTTCCTTTCATATTTTTTCCTTTTCACCTTTTTTTTCTTTTCATTTCCTCCATTTACCCAATAAAAAATAATAATAATGGGCTAATTAGTGTTTAGATCCTATATTTTATACCAGTTTAGAGTTTAAGTCCACAAATTAAAGAGTTTACCCTAAATTTTTATTTTTTGTTTCTTTTTTCATATTATGCTCTCCCTTCATGTTTGATAATAAATTTTTTATAAATAGATTAGGAAGGGTATAGTGGTAAAAAAAAATCTATAGTTTAAACTTTTCAATTTGACATGTAAGAACTTAAACTCTAAACCGATAAAAGATTCAGGCAGTTAGTGATTAAGACCACTATTGCTTTTTTTGATCCACTGATACTTTGCATCAAACTTTGATGGCAGTTAGTGATTAAGACCACTATTGTTTTTTTTTTTTGTTTTCTTTCAAAATGGATATTTATTATGCTTAAACATCTACAGACAAATTGGCGACATCAGAAAACATTGGCTCAAGGATACATTCTGGAGGTCCTAGCAACCATATATTATCTTTTTAGCTCCTAAGTCAGTTCCAAGTTCTCTTCACCCATAAGAACAGTACTTTTTAGTATACAATATCATCATATACTTTTTTTTAATTTTCTCTTATTCAAATTTCAAATGTGTCCTTGTATTAATATTATTGACATTCTTAAAATATCATTATGCACTCCTCCCTCAATGCATGTACAAACTAATGTCAAATTTAATGCAGAGATAGATTAAAAATTTGTATGATAGAAAATTAAAGAGGAGTGCATGATAACATTTTAATAGTTCTCTATAATAATACCATAAATATATACATTAATAACATTCATGATAGTGGGCCAGGACTAGCTCAAAGAAAGCCCATCTATTCATGGGCTAATGACAGACTCTCCTTTTTTTCGATTTAATTTTGATCGGTTTTGAATAAATAAAACGGGCCAACTCCAACTTGGCTAGATCCATTTATGCATACCAAATCTTTATGATCAAATTACGCATGCTTGAAGAACCCTACATTTGTGCTTTGAGATTATTGAAAGGTAGGTTACATGTAAAACTCGAGTTCAAATAACTGATTAACTAGTTTAGGACAATGAAGCATTTGGTTCATGAAACAATGAACCATGGCATTGCATTGCATACACATACATTTGTTTGGGTTTTCAATAACTCAATAAATTCTAATTTTTAGGGTAGTTTGGAAACTTTACTTGTAGTTACACTCCTATTTTGAGTTTACGTAACAAATCCAACTTCGTTAAAAATTCTCCAAATTTTCAACTTCCGATTTATGTGACAAATCAAACTTCCTTACTACCACTTTCAATTTCGTCGAGCAAATCTATTCCGCCACATAACACTGTGCCAATATCAGAATATTAGATCCCCAATGTGCAAAGCTCATAGCATATAAATAAATACTACTCTACACGAAATTAACACATTGAACAACAATACATACTAGTACACGTGTCTTGCACGTATTTCTTCTATAAGTAATTATATAACTATCCATATTAAATATAATGACATTTTAATTAGTAAATATAGATGATGTTATTTTTGGGGGAAAAAATTTCATAGTGAAACTTACTTTTCTCATTATATAATAGTATACGTATAGTAGTATAGATGAACAATTTTAATTAATAAATATAGATGGCAGTATGTTTGGAGAAAAAAATTCACAATAAAACTTTTTTCTTCTTCTTTCTATTATATAGTAATATAGATGTACAATGTACTAAGTCGTCCACACAAAATGTCATGCATCAAAAATAGATCATAGAACCCATAGTGGTTAAATCACATAATATACACTAAGAAACAAAACAGGGCTGGCCCTAAGCTGATGGGAGTCCGAGGCGAAACTTACAAGATGGACCCCGTATACATAATGTAAAAAAAAATGGAAGTGCTACGTTGCCCGCGGGCTTGGACCGCTGTCCTGGCCCGCGGGCCACGTGTCGTCTCCTGATTGGCCGGGAGGCTGGTGGGCCCGAAAGTTAGCAGGAGGGAGGCCAATCGGGAGGCGACACAGGGCCCGTGGGTCAGGACTGTGGTCCAAGCCCGCGGGCAACGTAGCATTTTTCGAAAAAAAAAGTGTAAATAAAAAAAAATTGTTGTATGCAATATTTGAACTAAAGATCTCTTAATTACAAGTCTAGTATTATAGCCACGACACTACAATACTTTTTGTTAATAAAGGCACATGATATTTACTAGTTCTATTGTAGATACTTTCATGTTGGTGCTCTTTTTCGTCAGAAAATTCTGAACTATTGTTCGGCCTGTCCTGGGCCAGGGCCGTCCCTCAAATAAAATAAATAAAATAAAAGTCTAACCTAATTCCTCTTGCATGATATATAAGAATCTAACTTTAAAAAAACGAGTTAGGAGAAAAACATGAAATTAAACAAAGCCACAATAGAAAATATATAAGTTGATAAAAAAAAGCAAAGAGAATTAGATGCTCCCAATAATCGGCCGTCCTAGAAATACCCAAAACGCCCTTGTGGGCAGAAACCCCCTCAGAGTTCTCCCATTCACTGCGGTCAAAATCGGGCAGGGTTGTCAGGGCGCAATCAATGCGGGGCTGAGCTCACCTCCGCGTCCTGTTGCTGACTGTGGGCCTTGGTGGCACTTTCCGTAATTTAAAGGATTGTGCAGGGGCAGTAGTGTCATAATTTGAAAAGGGGCTTCAGGGAGGGGTTTTTGTAACTTTGTTAGCTTTGTATTCTTCACAGTTCACACTCCCACTGGAATTTTTCTACTCTCTCTCTAGAATTTCTTCTACTTTCTCTCTCTAGAATTTCTTC
Source organism: Iris pallida (assembly GCA_029216955.1). Lineage (NCBI taxonomy): Eukaryota > Viridiplantae > Streptophyta > Magnoliopsida > Asparagales > Iridaceae > Iris > Iris pallida. The sequence continues at coordinate 8,892,420 of JANAVB010018993.1, forward strand.
TCTCTAGGAACTCCAATGGCGGAGATCAGCCATCCTCCAATGGAGCAGCTGCAGGACCTGGAGTACTGCATAGACTCCAACCCGCCATGGCGTAAGGACCTCTTTCTTTGTCATTTGTCAATGTGTAGAAACCCTAACAAAATGAGAATAATTCGCGTTCCTAATTTTGGATGGCTATCGTTCCGAAAGAACCCATTTTGGGAATATTGGTAGGTGTTTTTTATGATCAAAAGAGGCTTTTTTTACTATTATTTCGCGTTGGAATGTTGGTGATGTGTGTTTATGGGTGTACCATTATTTCGCGTTGGAATGTTGGTGATGTGTTTTTTTGGGTGTGGGGATTTTCTGTTTGCTCTTTCGCCCATGTGGTTTGGTCTGGTAGTATTTTTTGTGTGATACTTGTGGGGGTTTTGTTTATGAAGGGGTTGGGAATGTGGGGTGGTGGGTGGGTTGGGGGGGTGGGGGGGTGCGTGCGTTGTTATAGGAATGGTTGCCATGGATTAAATTAATAGCTCGCGTCGAATAGAGTTGAGGGTCAAGCGTTTGTATTATTTCAGTACGACTCTGCAGATGGAATGCCTATATTGGGGAGGTAGGTGATAGCTGGATTCACGCAACATTATAATTTATTATATAATTTGCTTATATGGCGTGCCGCCATAGGTATTTATAATATTCCAATACGCCACCGTAGATGGAATGTCCATTTTGGGCCGAGAGTCGTATTCTCAAAAGAATATAGTTTACTACAAATTCGCTTAAAATGACGAGCCAGTAAAGACTCTAGAGTTTTGACGAGGTTGAGGGTTAAATATTTATTGCATTCCAATATACTCGAAAGAACAAGAGAGAATGTACGTACTTAGGAATGGTTTTTGCTAGTGGGGAAATCACCTTCTTTTTATATTAATTAGCCAATAAGTTTATTGTAGAGAATAACGATACATGAAGAAGAAATGACATCTCATGTCTAGGTTAGACGGTGATCCCTGTGAATCAACAACATTTAATATTAGATCATAATTCGAGTCATTATAGGTTGTGTTTATTGATTAATTAATGGTTGTTGGCTTGTGCCCACTTAAACATAGCACCACCCCAAGCCCTCAAAACTTGGTCAAGAAGTTGGCTAGGCAAACATGCAAAGTCCTTGCATGTGCAGGAATTGTGCTGGTGCCTGGGTTGGATATCTAAGTTGCTCGTGCAGGTTCTGCACGGAACAGAACCTACCCTCTGACAGTCTGGTTGTTGAGCCAGTTGTATAGCCTGGACTAGTTGCCCTAGGAGGCTCAGCTGGTTTGGCCCTTATTTTCTGTAGCCATTCTTCTAAGATCTTCAAGCTTCGTATCAAGCTTTTTTTATTGGTCCATGTTTTCTCTAAGCTCTTCAACTCTCAGTAGATAATCCTGGACCATTATTGTTTTCTTCAATGGTTAACCCTCATGTCATATAACATGCATTTCATTTTCCCCCTCTTTTGCAATAGAGCGGTACAAGGTTGTTCATCGTTGTTGGAGATTTTGTATAAAGTTAATCGCAGAATGGGATTGTTTGTATATTTAAAGCCATTAGTCAAAGAACCTTTTGAGGAAGGTTGAGGTGTTTCGGACTTTACATTAAGAACATTGTTGAAAGGTGTGCCAAATACCCTGCATGACTCACTAACAACTGGCAAATTAACGAGATTTATGATTAGTATACAAATATTTGTGTCAATTAAGTATATTCGCAAGGCCTAAAAATACAGTTCTAACTTGAGCTAATACTCAAAAGTCTTGGTGAGTGCTTAGGGGAACATAGTCACATACCTCATTGACCCACAAGGTTAATAATGATACGACCTTGTAAGAAAGACAATTGTAGAAGTGAGTGCTACTATAGTACCTTTGGTTAGAGAAAGGCTTGTCTGCTGGAGCCCCTATCAACAAGACCGGTAAAGACAAATTTGAGGACAATTTATTCTCTAGTCTCCTGATACATACCATCAAGAAAAAGATGCACAGAAGTCTGGTTCAGCTTGCTCAAGGTCTAGAAGTATGCTTCATAGCTGCTGAACTGTATAGCATCCAAAAGCATTAGGGACACAGACACTGCATCTAATAGTTCATTTCAGCAATTGTTTTTTAGAAAATGGTTTATAATGAAGAATTTAATACCTTTAACACACTGTAATATGCTAATGCAGTGGTGAAAAGTCAGTATTCCTGAGAAAACTTTTCTGGGTACTACGAAGATTTAACACAAAGTTTACTTTCCTAAGTAGGGCAACTTATTTGATACCTATAATATTTGTTATTTCTTCAATTTGAGAATCTGAAAATGAAGGTTGATAATGATCTCGAAGAAAGTTTTCTATTTGGATTTACAATACAGATTTGAAGATAGGAAGAAGAGGAAGGTGGCAAACTATGACCTTTCATCTTATGATAACTAGACCTTTCATCTTATGATAACTAGTATATATGCACGTGCGTTGGACATATTTTAATCATCTTTTAACTAACTTTTTCTGTACTTGGGAAGAGCAAAAGGCACCAAAAGAGCAAACTACATTTCCCTTAAAATAATTCTATACATTATTAGCTGCCCTCGTTAAATTTAATGATCAATTTTAATTAGTAAAGTTAGGTAAGGGCATATTTGGAAGGAAAAAATTTACGGTGAAGCCAACTTTTCTTATTATGTAGTAGTACATATGAATTTAACAAAGATAATTAGAATTGAATATAGGTGGTAGTAATTTTTGCCTGTTGTATAGCCTGTTTATAGTTCACAGCATTCATACAGTCTTAAAACTGGAATAAGGTAAAGGTAGCCAATGACGGAGCCAATATGTTTTGTGCAGGGTGCAAATCATTTTGATTAAATGGAATCCAATGGTAATCAATACATAAAGTTTCAAGTTTGATGCCAGTGACTATATTTTTATATATATAGAAAGTAGCTAATATAGAAGTACTTTGATGCCACAGGAGGGGAAGAGCGAGCGAGGGAGACTCATCATCCACTTATTATTGTTGTTGTTAAATAAAATTGGTGTCACTTGTTGTAATGATTTCAAGTTTCAATACAATAAGGTGAATGTGTCTTTTTTTTTAAAAATTCCTTGGTATGAACAAGGATAGGAAAAGAACCAAGCTATGAATGAGAACCCTCCGCCATGCTCATGTTTCTTAAGAAACGGCTAGACTCGAGCTCATACAAGCTAAAATCTAAGCTCAATTCAGAACAATATTTTCGAGCTTGGCTTGTGACCTGCATGTTGAAAGCTAGATAAGTTTTAACTTTAGCAAAATCTTGGGCCGAAAAACCATTTATGCCATTGTAGGAGTTGGTAACATAATGGACTTGCCGCACATTAAGTAGAAATATAATTATATAAACGAGCTTGTTCGCGAGCATGATTGTATGACTGGCTTTGTACCCCTACGGGTTAAGACTTCAACTCATTTTCTAAATGAACATATTCTAGATTCAAGTTCTAGATCGGTCCATGAACATTTTAGCTCGTCGATCTAGCTCGTGGGTAGCTCGGCTCCTTGACCAATGCTAGTAAAGACACTCAATTATATATATAGCATGAACATGCAAGAAACGATATAAAGATGAAGAAACAAAAATAGCAAAATCTTTTGTTAGCATTACTAGATCCATAATATCGGCGTAACATATATTTTGTTAATGTATTGTTGACCAAAGGTTTTGAGGTAAGCCGTTTACTTCAAGCAAAGCTAAAAGTGTTTCTTGAACCACAATAATCGATAGTATAGTTACCATTTTGAAATTGGAAGCCAGAAAAGGCAAAGGGAGCACAGGCGAAAATTCTTGCCAAACTTTAGTGGATAATATGAAACATGAGTATGACATGGGTTGATATGGTACCTAATGAGAAAGTATTGGATTCAAAGAGGACATTATAGGAATTTTGAAGAAAGCAATACGGTTGTGGGTGGGATACTGAATTAGGAATCTAAGAGACATTATTTATCTTGGAAGGAAACTAGGAACTGATGTTCAAATCCTTGAGGTAATAATGAATTTGAGTTGAAGAAAATGAAGTCAAATAATAACATTAAATTAGTATAAATACTTAAACAATCCATATAGTCATGTATTAACACAAACATTGAAAATAATAAGTTATCCGTAAATCCCACAAATTTTGTGAAGTTTCCTAGCTTTTCTACTTCCCCTTGTTTGTTAGTACCAAAGACATTTAGCAGATACCCTAGATACCCAAGGATGAATTGCCGAAGACTCCACAAAAGTTCTGTTTCGGTTTTAGAAACACATTTTGCACCCTGGAAAGCAGCAACTATGGTTGATCAATTTGTCACTTGCAACATTTTGAAAAGGATCTGATATAAACTTTCCTTTGTTATATGTAGGTGTTGCTATTTTGCTTCGTATTGCATATTATTGGTTTAAGCATATAGCACCCTAGGTCCTATGATTTAGGTCTAATCTATGTTGCGTGAATAAATCCATCTAGGTGTTAAACCCGTCTCACTTACATATTGTAGACTAGGACTCTGTTACTTAAACAATACATGTTGGATATACTTGTTTAATGCCCTAGATTTTGAAAGATAGCTTATCGTATCTGAGGCATATGAATGACATAAATGAGATTAAAACAAATATAGTGTTAGTGAGAAGAATTTTCCTTAGAAATTTTGTTTGAAAGATATGAATTATGAATATTTTTTTTTATTGTAGTTTTCTTTTTAATAAAATTTTCACCTTCCACTCTCTTTGAGAAATACAGATACTAATAAAGTAATAAGGACAAAATGTAGATATGAGATACAAACATTTTAGATACATACAATAAGTAGTCTGACACAGTACGAAAATGCCGATCGTTGAAGCCAACGACCTAAGATACGAGGAGTGACACCTCAATTCAAATGCAAGAGAACTAACAGAGAAATAACTGTTATTGATAACTCAAATAATAACAATCAAATTGTGTATTGTCTTCTCCACAGTCCTATTTATAAGGAAAAAAAAACTTAAATGCTAAGAAAGATTCCTAAATAAACTAGAAAAAAAGAAATACCAAAGCCAAAAGATTCATCCAAAATTAGTCCAAATAAGTTCAGTCGTCCTGAATTGATATTCTGGTTTGGCCCTACCGGAATATCATATTTTCTATAATAATTTCGTGCAAAAATGACCCCACTCGGAATTCCACTCAGGTCAGAGTTCCGGTATGGAATAACAAGACGTCCATGTCGTACCCCTCTCTTCTAGAGAACTCGACCCTAGTTCTTTGTGCTGCCCTCTGGCTAAAATATTTCATCGTCATTCACGGTAAAGGGCGTTTAGGCTTTCTTACCCCAAATAAACTTTTCTTTCTTTAGCACCTTAACGACCTAAATGCCCTCGTTTGAAGCTTGCATAATGCCTAATCAATATCTTCTCATTCAGAAAGCACACCATGATGTCACCACCGACATTGAAAATCTTGCACTTATGATGCTCATACGAATTTTTTTTATAGCAACTTGCACCATCTTGCAGTAGCCTTATGTAGTTGCTCCCGAACCTCTCCATGAACTCTCTGGATTTGGTCTGCTAAATTCTTTGTTTTATGCTCTTCTCTGACCCATCCAAAACTTTCTTCAAGTAGTCCTTTTGCAATAAGTCATCCGCCTTCATTCGAAGAATCTCATCCTCCTATGTTCTCATGCGATAATGTGGCAAGTTCGACAAACTCTCCCCATGAACAAGATCGATACTATGTTGGATATCCCACATGGTTGATAGTCCTCCATGAAACTCCTCCAGAAGAACGTTGCAGCACTTGTCGTGTACTGGTCATGCCGCTTTCACTTCCTTCGTGAAAACCACCAATGATATAAAAGTGTTTCCTCCTCATGTACGTATTCGATTCGGATGCTTCACCCCACGGGCCACCTTGAAGTCCGCTTTCACTTCCTTCGTGAAAACCTCCAATGATATAAAAGTGTTTCCTCCTCATGTACATATTCAATTTGAATACTTTTCTGCAAAGGCTTAAGTTTGTACTTCACCATATTCTTTCCCAATCGATATATGTTCGTGGCCGTCTGTGCATCGCGCCAACTTCGAACTGCCAAGATCCTTATTAAATTCAGACTTTCTTTACCTCTTTTGCACCAGCTCTCCTAGTACCAAGCTTATGGCTCACGGCCTTCAACAGATTAGAGCTCTTGGGTTGCTTTTCCTGTTAATCTGTGCGAATGTGCTTGCTGGGTCAATATTATTTTTTGAATGTTCTTGATTTATTTCCTTTGTTGTTGGGTGGCCTAGTTCAATTTGTTTCCGGTTTGTGTACTCAGTATTCACTTGTGGTATCCCCTTACTCCTAGTTATACATGTTATGAACCTAAAAAAGAACCACTCTATTTAAATTCTCCCCCTCTATCCCCTCTATCTTAATCTTAAATTGTGGAAGATGTTTTCTAGTTTTTAAATGTATAAAATAAGGATATCTCGTACCACATGCCTGGACTGAACTTAAGTCTCAGATATAGCATTCATTGATAAAAGTGATGGACATAATTGGTATATGGATCCACTGGTAGAGGCTAGCCTATATTTTTTTGGGTTATATTTATCGGATACTTATGTGTGCAATTTTCTTCCTTTAACTCTCATACTCAGAAGCTGCCGCCATAATTTCTTTTTTTGCCCGGGTTTCTGTTAGTTTCCCCTGAAACTGTGAATCCATAAACTACCAATCCAAAAATCAAAATAGTTCGTGTTTGACTGCATCCTCAGATCATGATACCATGTTGCCAAGTTTTAGACGGACTACATTGGATGTCAGCTTTGTAATTCTATACTAAAAGTTCCTCTTTGCATGGTAGAATTTGCTATCATTTATGGCACCATATTTGTTAAATGTCTACTGCAACATAATTTCAGCTTGTACATGTATGTGAAACCATATAATGTAAAATCATATAACTTTGTAACTCTATACTAAAAGTGCTTCCTTGCATGGTAGAATTTGCAATGATTTGTGGCACCCTATGTTGCATGGAGACGGATACGACACAACAATGTAAGTACACGGTGAGACGGACACGACACCTATTTGTCCTAGCCTATTTTGGAGTGTCCTGGTTGTGTCCTATACACATATGATACGAGTCTGGCACGACACAGCCCAGATTTTTGGAGTGTCTGTGCTTCCTAGATGGCACCATATATAGTACATGACTGGTAGGATGTGCATGCATTGCTGTAGCTGATGTATCCTTATGCGGCTTTCTTATGTCCATTTAATATTCTCAAAACTTCAATTTTATTTGGATTATTTTTACAGCTGAAACAGTCTTGTTGGCTTTTCAAAACTACATCTTGATGCTTGGCACTACTGTGATGATTCCCTCAGCTCTTGTGCCTTTGATGGGTGGAACTGATGTAAGTACAAAACTGAACGAGATTGTGGAAGTTTTACTATTTAATTTTACAGAGCTTAGTCCCATTACTCCTTTTGTTTAATAGAACCATTTATTTAACTTCTTATGTATCAATCTCAGGGTGACAAGATTAGGGTCATACAAACTCAACTGTTTGTATCCGGCATCAACACATTACTGCAAGCATTATTTGGTACCCGCTTGCCAGCTGTTGTTGGTGGTTCTTATGCGTATGTTTTACCCATCCTCTACATTATTCGCGACTCATCATTGCAAAGAATATCTGATCCACATCAGGTCAGTTCATATGGTTTTATTACTATCATAACGTGATTGTAGACTATGGATATTTCATTTCTTTATCATTTTGTACGTTATAGTAAGTGCTCTAACCTAAGTTATCATCCCTTATGCCATTGTGATTTTGAGGTGTGAATGACCAGTTTGCCCTTGAGTTAAAAGTAAAGAAATGGAATCGCTCTTCTCCCCAAATATACAACATGGTGTCTTCAGTTGCCAGCACCTAGAGTGATATGCCATTGGAACTCTGTAGAGAGAGTGGAAGAACACTTCGACTATCGGGTTTACTCCCATCCCCATGCACCTACCCACCCACACGTACCCCACCACCCCACCCAAACACCCACGTATAAAGAGAGGAGGGGAATCTGTTGGGTTATGCCTTTGAGATGATAGCTTGGTTTAATAGAAAATAGAGGGTTGTGGATAATGTAGGGTTAGGATAGAATGTCTGGGCTAAATGGTTAGGTTTTGGACAGAAAATAAGATTAGTGGTTATTCCCTTGGAATCTTATAAAGCTAAGATGCTAAAAAGCAGCATGTGTATCTCACATGAATGCTTGGTTTAACAAAATTAGATGAAAATCATATTCCGCTGCCAGAAACTTTTATGGTAGTATTGTGCTAAAGAATCAATACAAGGGAATTAAGTGCTGAATGGTGATAATTGAATGTATGTCATGCTGTTTATCCTTTACTGATATTAAATATTTGGTGTTATCTGAAAATTTTCTCACTTGCAGAGATTTGTACATACCATGCGTGCTATCCAAGGTGCACTAATTATATCATCAAGCTTACAAATAATACTAGGCTATAGCCAGCTATGGGGAATTGTTTCAAGGTATCAATTTTTCAATGTTCTACTCTGATAGAGGCACTTACATAGGTCACAAATCATCATCAGTTATGCAAATATTCTTCACAGGTTTTTTAGTCCTCTTGGGATGGCACCTGTCATTGGTTTGGTTGGTTTGGGTTTATTTCAGCGAGGTTTTCCTGCGGTACGTCACTGATCTTGAGTCATTTAAATTATGTTGATAAGTTCACCAGCACTGGTCTAAAATAAGAGAAACATATACATATGAATTATGTGTTGTTTAGGTTGGGAATTGTGTGGAAATCGGCATACCAATGCTCTTGTTGGTCATTGGTCTGTCACAGGTATTTCTGTAGGAAAGCTGAATTTTACATAATTATTTTCTATTACGTTGTTATTTACCAGAATATGATACATTTTTCTTGATACCTGCAGTATCTGAAGCTTTACAGACCATTCAGGGATATTCCCATCTTCGAACGCTTTCCAGTTATTATTTGTGTTACTGTCATCTGGATATATTCCGTAATCCTAACAGCTGGTGGTGCCTACAGACATAGACCCATGAAAACTCAAAATAGCTGCCGAACTGATCGAGCAAATCTCATATCCTCAGCTCCTTGGTTGAGCACTCAGAACACATGCTTGTCTGGCATAATCTTTAAAAACTTTATCCTTGTTATATTTACCTGTTTTTTTCTCAGGTTCAAGTTTCCGTACCCTATGCAGTGGGGGGCACCAACATTTGATGCTGGTCATGCAGTTGCAATGATGGCTGCTGTGTTTGTGTCTCTAGCAGAGGTAATCTCTTTATGATAATTTTGGCGCCTTCCACGTTGCATTTTTACAGGGTTTGTTTGCATGCTGCAGTCGACTGCTGCTTACAAGGCAGCCTCCCGTCTAGCAATTGCCACTCCTCCTCCTGCATATGTCTTGAGCCGGGGAATTGGTTGGCAGGTTTGTTTCTTTTCGTAAATTGTATTGTTTGTGTTTTATCCAGGCTGTCATTTTGCACTAGCAGATTAACGATTGTTTCATAAGCTTAAACCTAATCAGTTATTATTGTTTATGTCCAGCTTTGTCATATGTTTCACTTTCAAGCTAATAGTAATCTTTGTCAAGGCTAATTTGGTTAAGCACAAGAAGAAACCTTAGTCTTGAGTAGAAAATTAGTTTGCTATCAAGTAACAAGTTTAATCTACCGTCAATTGCTGATCAAGGGTCTATGGGCCCTATGGTTATTATGAGTTGATGCTACCCTTGGTAATCCCCTTAACAAGAAGATGAGACTTCAAAAAGTTCTTAAGAGAAGGGTTGGGGAGGATATGGGTTTCTTGCTCTGGAAGTTATGAGTATGCTAATATTTCTTTTTCTGATGTCTATTAGTTCACATTTTTTTGGCTATTAAGCAAAGTCATTAATGCTTTAATAATTCTAATTTGGGAGCTGAAGCGTGAGGGTTGAACTTGTTTTAAAGGTGAATCTCACAAAGTTTCTGGACGTGTGATGCGCATATTTGTACTCTAATAGGAGACACCTTGCTTGTATCTATGTTCATTTTTAACTGTCTCAATTGCTAAAGTTATAGAAGATATATCCCTTAAATGAGAAGAATGGAAGAAAAGGATTCAAATAACCATTCTAGAATTTTTTTGAGATAAATGGCTTTGTTGTTGCTATAGGTCTAATGGACATCATGTTTATTCTAAACTGGAACTTGTAGGATTTTAGCACAAAAAAAAAACAGTTTATAGATCAACATATTACTTCCAACATACAAAACTTGCTTTTGCAACCGACATGCCATCAGAATTGAAGGTGTGATTCTTGCAGTATCATACATTCTATAGAATGCAATGGCACTGGACCAGTGATATTGGCAGTATTATCACTAGTTGTTAGCGTATGCTAAATTAGATGGAATTTGTAATCACTACAGAGAGAAATTATATGTATAAAGAGAACAATGTTAGGAACAGATGAGCGGCGGATACTCTTTATCAGATTAATTGTTTGTAGAGCGATAATAATGGTAGGAGCAGATTGTAGCATATAACAGTTTGCGGGTAGCTGAAGTGTCCATGAAGTTCTTGTAAAAATGTCTCTCGTCTGTTGGAACGTGAAAGAGTAATGGGAAAAGAAAATCTGACAACTAATGAGTAATTGTCTTATGCACGGTGAGTATATGAGCGAAGGACAGTACTCATTTTCTGTTAGCAATCCGCTTTAACCTTACTTGAATAGACTCATGATGCTCATAGGAAGCTTATTACAATTGGCATGCCTGGCCAATTTTTTTTTACAACCAACTAGCAAATCAGTTGTTTTTGCATCGTATTGGCATGTCTTGGAACTTTTTATTATCAATGGGAATCACACATTAAATTTTTGCTTATTTAGATGCAGCAGGTTATAATATATTATCTTGGTCATTTTTATTCATTGACCTATGCAGGGGATAGGTGTGCTCCTAGATGGTCTATTTGGAACTGGGACAGGTTCCACTGTTTCTGTGTAAGGCTTTTAGGCATTTCCCCTTGTAACTCTAGTGTTTGTGGTGAGGTAAATAATTCTATTTTCTAGATGACATTGGCAATGACAATGACAGTGAGTGGTCTAAAATTTAAGGGAGAACGTGGGGCTTCTTGGTCTAACTCGAGTTGGTAGCCGAAGAGTTGTTCAAGTATCTGCTGCATTCATGATATTCTTTTCCATCCTAGGTGCATATTTGTCCTAACATCCGACATTGTGGATATTTAACCTCCTGGTTTATATATTATGTGGCTGAATGGTTTTCATTTCTCGCATATTTCAGGAAAATTTGGAGCTGTCTTTGCATCCATTCCATTCCCCATTTTTGCTGCATTGTATTGTGTGCTTTTCGGACTCGTTGGTAAGTGATGCCACTCAGGCTTCAGTTCCAATAAATTTTTCTTCATCATAGTGTTATAAGTGTTTAAATTTACTTGCAAATGTTTCTCCAGCCTCTGTTGGGATATCTTTCCTTCAGTTCACAAATATGAATTCGATGAGAAACCTCATGATCATTGGACTTTCTCTCTTCCTTGGAATATCTGTACCACAGTATTTCAGTGACACTTTCAGTTCTTCCACACATGGCCCAGTTAATTCTCATTCAGGATGGGTTAGTTCATCATTATACGAAAAAAGTGATGTTCTGTTTGAATTGAACTATTAGTACTTATATTAGTAATATGTTTTGGTGTTTGCAGTTTAATGCCTTCCTAAATACCGTATTTATGTCGCCTCCAACTGTGGGATTAATAGTTGGAGTGTTCCTTGACAACACACTGGATGTGGAGAAATCTAAGAAGGATAGAGGTATGCCATGGTGGGTGAAGTTCCGAACATTCAGAGGAGACAACAGGAACGAGGAATTCTACAACCTTCCATTCAACCTCAACAGGTTCTTCCCACCAACATGAGGACCTGCAGTTCCGTTGCCGATGCTGAGCTGCTCCATTTTGTAATTTAATCGAGTAGAAAGGGCCAGCCAGCATATTTTTCATGGTTTATGGCTGTTGGTAGTGTCCTGGGTACTGACCAGCTAAACTGGGATTGTGAACTATAAATTTTCTTGCTCCTGCTGTCCTGTTCATCAAAATCTTCTTGTAATTTTGAAGTGACAGCTGATCAATGTATTTAATTATTCCTGTTCATCAATCTTCTTGTAATTTTGAAGTTACAGCTGATCAATGTATTTAATTAATTATGCTTACAGCATTTCTGGTTTCAATTTCGACCCGTACAGTATTTTATAGCAGGTGTTTGTTTTTGGCTTTCTCATATGCCTTTCTGTTTTGTTGTATGGAGTTGGCAATAAGAGTGACACATGATATATATATGGTGAACAGTGGCCAAAATATTCATCTTCAGTATAAAGGGATCATTATTGTTGTGATTTTGCCGGAAAGAATTTCTCAACATTAAAAATAGAGCTCTGCCTTAGATGAGGGGGGACTGCAGGAGCTCCCTATTGGCCGAACGTGGGTCTCATGCTAGCAGGGGACTCGGGACGAATTGGGGGACACGGCAGCCTCGGTCTGGCTTTCGGTCCCCTCCTCGGTTAAGATCAGGTTTAGTAGATTTTATTAAAAAAAAAAAGTACTTCTCATATCTTCCTATAGTGCCTTTGTATATTTTTCACTCAAATCATTTGAAGTAAGTTTTGTGGCCTCAGTTTGGGGGAAATAAGCGAGACCTCCTTTACACCCAAAATCTTCCTTTTATACTAACAAAAGCCTCAACCATTTGGTTGCCAAAACTTCTGCCATATGGTCCTTATTATACAAGTTCCTTAGCTTTGGAAAAGGTTTATTTTAGGGGCACCACCACTTCTACTAGGGGGCAGTCCAAATTTTTTTGAAAAAATTACAAGTTTGCCATAGGTTTTTGTTACTAGGGGGCAGCCCATAATTCACTATAAAAGTCAAATTTGTTTTATTTCTTCTCTCTTTCTTCCTCTATTACTTCTCTTCCTCCACTCTTTTTTTTCCCTCCTCATAGAAACCTAGAATTAACCTAACCTAGGTGAAATTGTCCCCCCACCTAAATTTGTTAAAAAATTTTGGTGAAATATCTAGTAATAGTGTCAATCACTTCTCCCATTTATTTGTAAGTCGTCGAATTTATTTTTGTGTAATGTTTTAACCTAAATTTTACATATAAAAGTTGAATTTTGTGTTTAATGTAGAAAGAAATAGAAAATGGAACAACCCGAACCATCAAATGCTGGATACTCTCCTCCCACAACGTCCGAAGAACACTTTGATGCATCGGAAGCCCTCGTGGTAACTACACTTTAACTTTATTTTGGATGAAAAATCGGACTTTGACACAGAGGACTGCCACTTCTCTGGCAGTCCCTCTCATGGATTTGGACTGCCAGGGATGTGGCAGTCCTATATATGTGAGGGTCTGCCACATCTCTGGCAGTCCTATATATGTGAGGGACTGCCACATCTCTGGCAGTCCTTTTTAATTTCATATGCTTACATTTTGGCTTTACGTAGTTGTTTAGTTTTGACTTTTAACTTCTATTGTAGGAGTTGCGATCTTCCGATGTTGCGGTACATGCTCCAATTGCAATCGATGTAGGACATTTATTTTGGACCGATCTTTCGTTTCAATCAAGCAACGATACGGTACAATGGTGTCAAGAAGTTGAAATCGACGATACGATACGGTACCTGCTGACCTGCTGACCATTGTAAGAAGTTGTTGAAGTTTGAGGAGCCAAGAGACTTACCTGCTGACCACTGTGACGTCGAAATCGACTGAGTATCAATGTGTTATATGGAGGACCACTTTTGTATACATTTTGGCATTTTGGTTATAGAGGACCACTTTTGTATACATTAGACTATGAAATATGAAGTCCAATATATGTTTCTTACTTTTATCCATGTGTTGTATGTGTTTTATGTGCTTATTTGGGTGTTATACATGTGTGTTTTGTGTGTTTGGCTGAGTATTATACATGTTTTACATGTGTGCTAAAAATCATCAGAGGACTGCCACAACCAGGGCAGTCCTTCACATATGTTGGACTGCCCTGGGTTTGGCAGTCCTAGCTGAACATTTCATCTAGGACTGCCACACCCAGGGCAGTCCAACACATGTGAAGGACTGCCCTTGGTGTGGCAGTCCTAGATGAAATGTTCTGTGACTAGATCACAGAACATTTCAGCTAGGACTGTCACACCCAGGGCAGTCCAACACATGTGAAGGACTGTCCTGGTTGTGACAGTCCTAGATATAATGTTCTGTGATCAAGTCACAGAACAATTCATCTAGGACTGCCACACCCAGGACAGTCCTTCACATGTGTTGGACTGCCCTGGATGTGGCAGTCCTAGATATAATGTTCTGTGATCAAGTCACAAAACAATTCATATTTTTCATAGATGCCATGCTATGATCTAAATATCTTTTCAACAGAAAGTGAAGACCATAGTGAACAAGTGCGTCCTTCCTTTTCTTTGTAAATAGACATATTCGCTTGGAAATAATGGGCAAAATGAAAATAATCAGATGACATAAACATTAACAATTAAATTTCAATTCCTTAAAATCTTCTCCAAGTGAAAATATTATATATTTGTAATTAAATCAACACATGGTTACTCGATAAGTTTTTTTCCCCTTGATACAAAACTCGAATAATTATTATTAAGATGGTCAGTAACTTAATTTGGATACATTTGAATATATTATATGACTCAAAAGGTTCATTAATGCAAGATAGGGTCATTTTGAATAGGTACATCAGTGTCACATATGTTGCTCGAATTCAGACACCGTGGATACAACACCCTTTTCCTTGTGTCTAACATAGTTTTTCATAAGATTAAAAAAGAAAAAGAATTAATAAACTTAGAAAGATTTGATACTTTAATAACTTGGTAGTACTTTTTTGTAACAATATAATACTATAAATATATCTAGCAAAATTTCAATTTACGAAATAAGTTTTTATAATTAATATTTCCATGTTTACAAATTCAAATGCCAATATTGACAAATTTGACAGAAAGAATCTAAATGGCATATTCTAGCATATTCCAAATCTAATATAGCAGTAAATAATTGTAGATTGGCTACCTTTAATTTTGATGAGTCAAAACTATATTCTATTTGAGGAGAA
Source organism: Iris pallida (assembly GCA_029216955.1). Classification (NCBI taxonomy): domain Eukaryota; kingdom Viridiplantae; phylum Streptophyta; class Magnoliopsida; order Asparagales; family Iridaceae; genus Iris; species Iris pallida. The sequence continues at coordinate 8,907,622 of JANAVB010018993.1, forward strand.
TCCAATTATAAGGAAGACATGAGAAACATAGTCTGGTTATTATTTATTTTTATATGTCATTAATGAACTTTAGTTACTTGGCTGTCAAGCAGAGTCACATATGAAGTTAAGATAAAGTAAGTACGTAGCAATAGTTACAGGGTCCTCGTAATAGAGAGGAAGAATGGACATGGATATGTGTAATCATAACTGGTATGTTTGAAACTTGAAATAATTGATATGCTAATTAGATTATACATAGAAATATCATTATTGAGATCTCAAAAGTATGGTAGTTAAGGATACACAATAAATAAATTTCACAGAATAATTAAGCTGCAGTATCAATTTCCAACAATTTAGGGATACGTGGCAGTTAATATTTGTGCTGACACATGATACACAGTCAATATCCAGATTCCATATTTGTGTGGAAATTTCATATCCTGTGAAGATATGGTCTTTTTTGCTGATACCAACATTCCATTCCGTGTCAAGCTGTGTAGTACAAGTACCCCCTGCATTCTCATGTATTTCCCCTCCATCAAATTAACCATTCCTATCTGCTACTGCTGCTACTGCTACTACTACTGCAAGAATGTCTTGTTTCCTTCTCCCAGAGAAGCAGCAGCAACAGCTCCTGCCTTCCAAGAAGGCTTGGAGAAGCTTCACTTCTAAATTGCAATCAAAACTCCAGAAGCTTACAAGATTGAAGAAGATCGAACAAGCTGCCACCGTCCTACGCCAACTCCCTCAACGTTCCCCTTTGTTTGCTCTCCGCCTTAAGAAGAAACTCTGCATCAAGCCACTGCAGCAGCACCACAACCACTGCAGGAACTTTGAGACGATATATATTGATGGCCTCATCCGAGCACAAGAGGAACGGATGGTTGCTGCTGCAGATCGGATGGAAGCGCCAATGGAAGCGAAGGAGGAGGCAGAGGAGAGCGCGACGATGGAGTTGACTTGTCTAGCAACTTGACTAGATTACAGAACATTTCAGCTAGGACTGCCATACCCAGGGCAGTCCAACACATGTGAAGGACTGCCCTGGTTGTGGCAGTCCTAGATATAATGTTCTGTGATCAAGTCACAGAACAATTCATCTAGGACTGCCACACCCAGGGCAGTCCTTCACATCTGTTGGACTGTCCTGGGTGTGGCAGTCCTAGATATAATGTTCTGTGATCAAACAGAATATTATATCTAGGACTGCTGTAGTGTCCCAAATCCGTGATACGTATTTAGTATACGTATACGTGTTTTGGACCCGTATTTTTGCTTAATCATGATTAGTTAATTTTGATTAATATTGTTTAATTTGTTTAATTGGCTTGTGGTTCCCTATGGCAATTGCATTGGCTTGGTTCGGTTCGGTTGGCTTGGCTTGGTTTGGTTTTATATGTGAACCACTCCTACCTACCACCACCAACCCCTTTATTAATGCACTCTCTCATTTCTCTCTCTTCATTCATCATCATCTTCCTTCACCATTAAATTTCTCACCAACCTGTGAGTGAGAGGGAGAGAGAGAGAGAGCTAGGCAAGTGCATCTTGCTTCATGGAGGAACCCAAATATTATTGTTTCATTCTCTTCCTTGTAGCATTTTAACACTCTTTAGTACTTGACATTTTCCGTTTCCATGGCTAGATTCTTGTAGATCTAAGTTTATTTTAATTTCGGATTTTCTGGGTTTTGATCTATTTAACATTTTTACTTTCAAGTTTTGTTGGTTCCATGTTGTAGAGTAGCTCGTTCTACCCCATTTTGACCTAAGGAAGTCCGGATTTGGACTCCGGATGAGGGTTTTATGCATCATGGCAGCCATGGTTTCTTGGTGTGCTTCTTCTCGGAAATTTGGAGAAGAAGCACAGTCCTGAGCCGCATGGCAGCACTTGACCGCATGACAAGTTCATGCGGCAAGTATTCATTTTGAGCCGCATGGATTCGGTTTCCCGCCAGCCGCATATCTGGATCGCTGAGCCGCATAAGACCCTGCCCTGCCCAGCCGCATGGGAACATTCTCCCTTGGCCGCATGAGACTTAATTTGCCTCAGCCGCATATGACTAATTCTCTGAGCCGCATGGAGCTCACTCCCCGCGAGCCGTATAGGCTCTGTTATCCCGAGCCGCATGTGACTCATCTAATTGGGCCGCATGGGATTTCGTCCAACCTGACCGCATGAACCCATATCAGTTGAGCCGCATGGGAAGTTATTCCCAGCCGCATAAGAATTGTTATCCCTGGCCGCATAAGACCCTGTTGTCTCAGCCGCATAGAATTCTGCCTGGACCCAGCCGCATGGACTTCCCTGTCGCGTCCTGTTACATTATTATTGCTACTATTGTTACTATTGTTCTTTTATTATTATCATGTGTCTTGTAACTTCAGTACAACATGAGTACGCTTTACCTCTATTAGATATTTTACGCTCTTTTTATATCCTTACGCCTTTTGTCCTGAACTTGAAAATCATGAATTCATTTGTATGTTTGGAATTGATAATTGAACACGACGTGATAGTGACCCGTAGTGGTGCACTCCTGACATGATAACCTGGCATGACCTGATAGTGGCCTGTCGTGGCGCACTCCTGACAAAGTACACCTGACATGATAACCTGACATGATTTCTCGAATAGCTGTTGCGACGGCTACCTGACATGACATGACCTGTATAATTGATCCTGACACCGTGGGCGATTGTGCTTGTACAAATAATCCAGTCCTGTCTTGCATCATGTCTAGGAGGGGACTCCTGAGTACCACGGTCAGGAGTACCTACTGAAATGGACTAAGGTTAATGACTAGTATAATTCACTAGACATGAAGAGATGTTCCCCAGTTACAGGCGATCCCGTTATCCCGGCCGCAAATGTTTGGACTTGTAGCCTGCCGACGAGTAGGACACATTTTCAGCCCACTGTCATGTGGGGCACTCTTGATTGTCACTTAAATAATTGAACTCTATTGTCACTCTAATGCATTGTACTCTCTGAATTGTCACTATAATGATTGCCTGGATAACCTGGATAGCTGCAGGGCCTGTGACTACTTGGAGCATCTCATTGCATCTTGCTAGTAACTAGGATTGTGATAACCCTAGTTAGTTAATGTAGAAAGCCGTAGGCAATGATCGGCCGTGATTGCTTGGATGGAGTCTAGTCCAGTATAGTATTGTCTAGAATTGATTGATTGTAAGATTGTACCAGAATGATTGAATGATTGTCACTCCAGATTGTCACTATAATGATTGTCACTCCAGATTGTCACTATAATGATTGTCACTCCAGATTGTCACTATAATGATTGTCACTCCAGATTATCACTATAATGATTGTCACTCCAGAATGTTACTTGACCTGATTTCTTATATTTTATCTTGGCGATAAATGGTGAGAGAAACCAAGTTCCGTTCAGACGAAGGGTTACAACCCCGGTCCTTGTTTGGTTTACGGGTTGTAACCTGGCTATCTGAATAGTCCCATGGTTATCTCATCGTATATCATCCTGTCATGTTTTCTTTCCATATGTCCTGTCTTTTAGTGATTCTATACAAGATTGTCTTTTATAATTACCCATCATGCTTTTTCTTAAACTACTGCCTTTTATTATGTAATTTTACTCTTGTGCTAATTGCTGGTTTTAGTTCTTAAGTGAAGCCTCCTTTGTGGCACTTGCTCTTTCTGGGGTCTGACCCAGCTGGTTTTGTATGGCCAGATACCGGAGCAGCACCAAAGGATCTCCCTGCATTTCAGCCCGATGGTGGTCACCAGGCGTAACCAGGGCAACGAGTGGGTTTATTTTTGCTCTCCCACTCTATTGTAAAATTATTCTTTTGAGGCGTTTAGCCGCCGAGCAAGTGTTAGCTCGTTTGCAACTTTATTTACTGTCTGCCTACGGGCTGTAAGCATGATTGGCAACTCGAGGTTGATCATGTATGACTTAAACTCTTGCTAGTCCTTACATTTTGTACGACTAGCTTCATGATCATCTGGATATGTAATGTTTGGGACGCCTTACAATTGTATATTTGGTGATCTGATATCTTGTGATTATTATTAGTTGGTTGAGATTGAGACAATAGGCTATTTTATGACCTTAAGAGACTGATGGATTGTAGTGAAACCCTCACATATCTAGACAGCCGTGACCGTATAGCGTTGTGGATTCCATTTCGTTATACGTAGCTGGCTATGTCTACCCCCGCTCTCCAGTATTCTGGTTCTGGGGCGTGACAACTGCCACACCCAGGGCAGTCTAACAGATGTGAAGGACTGCCCTGGGTGTGGCAGTCCTAGATGAATAGCCCTGTACAGAATATTTCAACACAAGTATCCAACACATATCCAACACAAGTATTTGTTTTACACAAGTATCCAACACATATCCAACACAAGTATTTGTTTTACACAAGTATCCAACACATATCCAACAGAAGTATTTCAACACAAGTATCCAACACATAACCAACACAAGTATTTCAACACAAGTATCCAGCAACATGTTCGACACCCAAAAATATCAACATCCAAAAATATCAACATCCAATCTGGCCTCCTCAGATGGAGCAACCTGGCGGATGGACATGCGGCTCAGAAGGACCGGCTTCCTCAGATGGAGCAGAACCACCTTGACATGGCGGACGGACATGCGGCTCAGAAGGACCGGCCTCCTCAGATGGAGCAGAACCACCTTGACGTGGTGGTAGGAGTTGGCTAATTGGCACGTCGTCGTCATCACTGGAAGAAGGAGAAGGAGTACGAGCTCGTTGCTTCTACCGAGCTTGTGGTCCCGTTGGCGGTCTCCGTGTCCCAGACCGACCTTGGCGCGCCGGTTCAAAAATTGTAATCGGACGCTCAAGAGGACGTTTCGCGCGTTCCTTCCGCTTTGACACGGTGGGGCGTATTCTTTTTGGTGCGTCCGGAGGACTGTTACCCCTATAGAACAATGGATTGTGCGACCGTACAGTTAATAAATAATGTAAACTAAAATAGAACTGTTACCCCCTATCCCCCACCCCGAGACCACAACTAAAACTGAGTACAGTAGGACTGCTTGGCATGTGGCAGTCCAATTGCAAACAAGGACTGCCACAGTCCTGGCAGTCCTCTATTGAAAGAGGACTGCCAGGACTCTGGCAGTCCTTGTTTACATGTGGACTGCTACATGCTTGGCAGTCCTACTGTACTCAGGGCCGACAGACGAACGACTCGCTAGTTTGTCGTTTTCTAGGATTAGGGTTTGAAGAAAAATTGTGGGTTTGTCGTGTTCGAAAATGCCATTCATAAACCCTAAAGACATTCTAAATCTAAATTATCAAAAGTTTTTAGAGAATTAAAACTATTCTAGGGTTTCGAATAGAATGTAGAAAATTATAGAAGAAATTAGGGAAGAACGTACCTAGAATCCGATTTCTTCGACTTGCGTGTCATCTCGTCGAATGTAGGAGTGTTCTTGAAAAAAAATTTGGTGGAGGAATTAGGATTAGAGTGGTGGAGGAGAAGAGACTAGGGTTTTGGGAGAGGGAGAGAGAGCTCTTCTTTTTTTTCTTTTGGAGGAGAGAGAGGCAAATGAGGTTTGGGGAGAAAATGAGAGTTTGGGGGGTTGGGCTGCCCCCTAGCAAAATGTGGGCTGTCCCCTAGTAAAATCTTCACTTTTTTGGCTGTCCCTAAGTAAGGGCTGCCCCCTAGTAGAAGTTGTGGTGCCCCTAAAAAAAACCTTTGGAAAATAAAAAAAAATGCAGTCAAGAAGAAAAATTGAGTTTTAATTTACAAAATTATGAGGACTTAATTTATTAGTTTGTACTCATTTGGGAATAGAAATTTCAAAAATGATAAAACTTATCCACTCTTTTCTATATTAAAGTCTTGGTTAAATTTGTTAGTCCCAATCTTGACGACGACAATGGAAGTTTGGCTGGAGGAGATCTCAACTGGAGTTTTGTAATATTTTGAGTTTCTGTGATGAATTCTAACTTAGGTTTGAATTTATATCTCGTACATATGAATTATAAAACCTTTTATAGATAAATATAATGTGTTCCACTAACAACTAATTTTACGTATATAATACTGAGTTAGAAATAACACCTTGCAGCCATATTAGTAATCGTTAGAGTCCACGTGAGTCAAATTAAAATAGGCTAATTAACGTTTAGACTTTGGATTTTATACCGATTTAGAATTTAAGTCCTTACATGTCCAATTGAAAAGTTTAGACGTTGAATGTTTATTTTCTAAAAAAAGAAAAAAAAATAAAAAAATAAAAAAAATGTTTATTTTCTACTTTTTTTTTTATCATTATACTATCATTTTCAGCTTGTGTTGGTTATCACTCTTGTATTCTTGCTCAGGATATAACAGGAAGAAGAAAACCAAAAAATTTAAAAATTCAGGTCCAAACTTTTTAATTGATCATCTCTCTCTTAAATTCTAAGCTGATATGAAATTCATAATCTAAACGTTAATTAGCCTAACTAAAATCCCCTTTTGAAGCTCCAATACCAAGTTAGGCATAATAAAATTCAAATATGGTAATGGATCAGATTCACGAGACAGTCCAGCCCAATCCTTCCTTTACAGAAAATAGAACAGTCGAGAAATTACTCTTATACCACTCCCCACTCCCCACTCCCCACCATTTCTAGGGTTTCCATTTATTTAATAGTCCCCCACTAAAACCCCCAAAACATCATCCGCCCCCTTCCCTCACAGACATCCCAAAATGGGAAAATCCGGCAACCGCAAGAAGAAATCCACCGCCGCTGCCACCTCATCCTCCACCGGAACCGCCGCCGCCGCCGCCGCCGATCCCGACCCCTCCGTGTTCCTGAAGCGCGCCCACGAGCTGAAGGAGGAAGGGAATCGGCTCTTCAGCCAGAAGGACTTCGACGGAGCCCTCCGTCAGTACGAGCTCGGCCTGAAGCTCCTCCCGCGCGGCCACGCCGAGCGCGCCCTCTTCCACAGCAACCGCGCGGCGTGCCTCCTCTCCCTCCGCCCCGTCGACCACGAGGCCGTCGCCGCCGAGTGCTCGCTCGCCCTCCAGTCCCAGCCCCGCTTCCCCCGCGCCCTCCTCCGCCGCGCCCGCGCCCTCGACGCCCTCCGCCGCCCCGACCTCGCCCTCCAGGACGTACGCTCCCTCCTCTCCTTCGACCCCGACAACTCGGACGCCCTCCTCCTCCTCCGCAAGCTCCAGCAGGAGACCCTCTCCTCCGCCCCCGCCGCCCCCAATCAAGATCATCTCCACAGCAGGCCTTCCCCCGCCGCGCTTGGGGCCTCCGCCGTCCGCGGCGTCCCCATCGCCGGCCTCGGCCCCTGCCTCCCCGCCCGCCCCGTCAAGAAACCCCCCTCCCCGTCTCCTCCCCCGATCGCCAAACCCGAAAGGCCGGTTGTTGATCCGCCCGTGCCTCTGGTTAACGGAGCTGTTGTGAATGCTGCCACCGCGAAGCCGCCGCCGCCTCCTCCTGTTGCGGTGAAGGTGCCGGCGGTTAGGAGGTTTAGGCCGTTGAAGCTGGTCTACGATCATGATATCCGGCTCGCGCAAATGCCGGTTGGGTGTAGGTTTAGGGAGCTGAGGGAGGTGGTGAGGAAGAGGTTCCCCTCGTCGAAGTCGGTTTTGGTCAAGTACAAGGATTCGGACGGGGATTTGGTTACGGTGACTTGTACTTCGGAGCTGAGGTTGGCGGAGTCGAGCGTTGGGAAGAAAGATGGGGAGAGGGACGAGGAGAAGGATGAGCTTCCGGTTTTGAGATTGCATGTAGTGGAAGTGAGTCTGGAGCAGGAGCCGACTTTGCCGGAGGAGGAAGAAGCGGAAGAGATGGAAGAGGAGGAGGGAAGTTTGGTGAACGGGGATGAGAGTGTGGCTGTTTCGTCGGGCGGGGATGATTCTGGGGGCTTACAAGTATTGGAGAATGAGGTGTTGAAGTCCGGGTCAGAGGAGGAGGTGGTGGAAGCGTCTGCTCCCCCGAAAGAGAAGGATGGGAAGAAGGAATGTGATCATGCTGACTGCAAGGAGGTGGAGATCGACGACTGGCTGTTTGAGTTTGCCCAGCTGTTTCGCCAGCAGGTCGGGATCGACCCGGATGCTCACTTGGACCTGCACGAGCTCGGGATGGAGCTGTGCTCCGAGGCGCTCGAGGAGACGGTGACCAGCGAGGATGCACAGGGGCTTTTCGATATGGCTGCTGCGAAGTTCCAGGAGGTGGCAGCTCTGGCTTTCTTCAACTGGGGGAATGTGCACATGTGCGCTGCGAGAAAGAAGATACCGCTGGATGAGTCTTCGCCGAAGGAAGTTATGGCTGCCCAGCTCCGTGTTGCGTATGATTGGGTCCGTGAGAGGTATGCTCTCGCAGGAGAGAAGTACGAGGAGGCCCTTCGAATAAAAGAGGATTTCTACGAGGGTTTGCTTGCGCTGGGGCAGCAGCATTTCGAGACTGCAAAGCTGCATTGGTCCTATGCTCTAGCCAACAAGGTTGATTTGACAGCATGGGACTCCTCGGAAACGCTCAAGCTTTTTGATAGCGCCGAGGAGAAGATGAGGGCAGCAACAGAGATGTGGGAGAAAGTGGAAGAACAGAGGATCAGTGAGCTCAAAGACCCTGCCACGAGTAAAAAAGAAGAAATACTAAAGAAGCGGAAGAAACAAGGAGGAGCAGCTGACGGTCAAGGAGAGGTATCAGCTGACGAGGCAGCGGAGCAGGCTGCAGTGATGAGATCTCAGATACATTTGTTTTGGGGCAACATGCTTTTTGAGCGCTCACAAGTTGAATTCAAGCTAGGGTTCGGTGATTCGATGTGGAAGAAGAACCTTGATGCAGCTGTTGAACGGTTCAAGCTAGCTGGTGCTTCGGAAGCAGATATTTCTGTAGTTCTTAAGAATCATGCATCTAATGCCACAAGCCGCACTAGTATGGAGTGTGATGAAAAAAATGTTACTAGTACCAGTGCTGATACTTCTGAAAGGGTTGTTAGTGACGAAGACAAACATGTGCTAGATAATTGACTCACGATGAGCCTTTCGTTGATTAATCTGAAGTGGATGGCTATGTGACAAAGAGATAGCCACCCCTACATTTGGAGTCAAGATGCTAACTGTTGTACTTCATATATATGCTTGGTGCTGGAAACACATCCATTGCTGCCGTGAAGGAAGTCATCCTTGTGCCAGGTGTGTGCCTTTTGAAACGTTTAGATCAAGATTATCAAGATCCATTCTTAAAGGTTAATTTTTTATATATTTAAATTTGCTCTTGGCACTAGTATAATTAATGATCTATTTGTAGGTGCCAAATGTTTTTCTTCATGGTACTTATCTTGTGAGCAGAAATAGACTGACTTGGTTATTTAGTTCTTCAGGGAATTGATACCACTAGTTGTATGAGTAGAATAACTTGTTGCTCTATTGATTCTTTTTGGAAATTTTGAATGCAGTTATGTTGTATGGTCTGAATTTCATGGTTATTGTGCCACATGGGTTGTTGAGTCAAGGTTTTATCTACTAATTGAACTAAAACTGTGTTTTGAGTTGTGAATTGAAACTATGTTGTGGTGTCATATGTCTTATCAAAATTGATTTTTATATCCTATCTTGATCAGTAATCTACAGTTTTTTTTCTTCTACAACATGTTTCCTGAGTTTATGAAATAGTTAAAAGACTCCAAGAGTACCTGATTTCTAACTTGATATCAAGATAGACATGCTCGTCGTCGAATAGTCAAGAATGCATATAATGTTTCCCTATTGAGTGACTTCCTTTCTTCTGTTTTGATATTAAAACCTCTTTCAATTAATATTTCTATGACTGTCTATGTACAAGACTAGGTTACCATTTTTTTTGTTGCAGTTAATCTAGTTGATGGTCTTCACAACTGCATTTCAATGTACACTGCAATAGTTCGGATTCCGTTTCTCAGCTTCTACCATAGGAAATGAATTTCGTCATAGTAGCCTAGTAGGTATAGCTAAAACTACAGTATGTGGTATTATTAAATCAAGAATTTGAAGCTTGATGTAATCCCATGCTAAGACATCATCATCTGAGCCTTCTTCGATCAGAATAGGGTTGGCTATGGAGCTTAAACAAGCTCCATAAAGGATTTGATATAGTTTTTCTGAATGGTGGTCAATTTAATGTCAACCCTGTATGTTGATGCCTAATTTCTAGCCAAAGTAACTATGAGCATCAAAGGGTCATCCATATATCCTAGACGGGTAGTTGGCAAGTAGGTAGATCTACCTTCTGGTATGCTCTTTAACCTCGTGCAAGGGAGGAGTATCCTGCAAGTTATCCTAGAATATAAAGAGTCTCGACGAAGAATATAAAGTGTCAACCCTATATGTTGATGCCTAATTCCTATTGAAGGTAACTACGGGCATCAAAGGTCATGCCATAAAACCTAGACGGCTAGTTGACAAGTTGGTAGACACCTTATGGATATGCTGATTAAGCTCTTGCAACCAAGGAGTACCCTCCAAGTTCTCCTAGAACATAAAAAGTCTAGACGAAGAGCTAAGATGTACAATTTGCTACATGGAATTGCATTCATTTCTCTGACACATTAAACAAATTTGAGAAAAGGAATGACAATTCCATATATTGAGTGGTATCTTTAAAAGGTTTAAAAAAAAGGATACAAGGGAAAGTCAAAAGAGTTAAATTCGAAAGGGTACAAGGGAAAGTTATCAACTACTCGAAAACGTGAGATCTAACTACTTGCGCTATATGTATGCATTAGGGAATGGGGGTAATGGAAATGTGAGTATTCCAAATTATATGTGAGTATAATTTTAATGACAAAGTTAGGTTTGAATTGATAGCAAGGAACCAAATTGGCTATTGTTGTAAATGTTGATCAAGATTCAAGTGCGGATGGGATATGGAATTTGCACTCTATTCTTGATTTGGTACACTCTCTTACTTGATGAATAAGATAGCTAATTCATCTTGGTTAAAGGATTTTTGTATCTTATAGACTTCGAATATGTAAGAGAAGATATTGACAAGGCACCATATATATGTTGTACTAATACTGATACGGATAAGGACACAATATGGGTACATGATAGAGACATTTTCAAATATGTATAGTGTAATCACTTATGTTGCGCGAATACAGATACTGATACGGGCACCATTTTCTCGTGTCCGTGTAACATAGCACCACACATAGAAAACTATAAGAATATTGCAAGAGTAGTTGTCCAACTGACTAGTTTAATGGTGAATCAATAACTGAATTTTATTATATTCTAGGGTAATATAAGGATGCCATAAAATCTGTATTGTCATGTCAGGAAGTCTTGAAGAATTTATGCTCAAGTTCTTAAATAGCTCACGGTAGTTCCCTGTGTATGACTTCTCCATGCTGGTGGTGGGTATGGTCTAGAAAACTGAAGGATGATGATCAGTATGTACAAAGTGTGAGATACAAAATTTCAAACTCATTATGGTACCAGTAGCATTTTAATATATTTACTTATTTAATTCTTGCTTCATTGAGAAGAAAATGCCACAGGGGTGGGCGGTTTGTTTCATCGAGAAGAATTTTTTTCTTCCCGATATGGTGTCTGGTTACTGTGCTCTCCATATTTTCTGAAAAATGCCACAGGGGTGGGGGGGTTGTTTTTCACAATGTCTACCTTGAATTATGTATTGCCCCATGGTTTTCCTTAACTAAGTCTTTGCAATCCCCACTACGGCACCTTGGTAAATGATAATCAGAGTAGGATAGTCCCACATTCATGTATGAAGCAGATTGCCACTGAATATGAAAAAGAAGTCAATTATATATATATATATATATATATATATATATATATATATTAATTGTGTATATATATATATATATATTACAATTAATATAGTACACTGATAGAAAATCAAATGAATAAGAATTATCACACTATAATTAACAAACTTCTCACAAAACATAATAAATATGCCAGAAAAGAATTAGGAAACCACATTATAGATCTTAGTTGCTGAACACTTGTGAGATAGCATAACATATGCTTTTCTCATGCAGTTGGAACTTGATCAACTGTTTCCATTGCCTTCATGGATTTAAATCTTGGCTCTTTGTCCTGGAATTTCTGTTCCGTATACAATTTCATGTAATCGTCGAACATAAATCTTTGGTAGATTGTCGCTGATTCCATCCCCACCAAAGCAGGAGAGGGAAATATCACTGCGTCACTCCCTGGGTTGTAGAATGATGCAATTGACATCCTATTGCCATTGGTTGACATGGTGTTTCACGCTCTTGTATGTACATTAGTTGTAACCTGCATCCCGAAATACACGGTTCTTTGTTAATGTATGTGACAACATAGATTAGTAGCTGAAAATAGGTCAACTGTAAACATAACATCTCTACAGTATGGGTCAGCAGAACCCAATTTGTTGTATTCTTATGGTATATCTTAAGACAGTCTGAATTACAACTTGATATCCAACTATTTCAGTTTTTGAACTCAACACCCGAAACTTTCATATGTATCAATTTAATATCCTAAAAACAAAAAATACGTAAACTACCCTTGTAATCCTCCCTTCTTTTCCCAATCCATGTTGCTGGTGTCCAGCTCCTTTCCCTTCTCGAGTGCTGTGCTTGGTTTGCAAACTCGTTGAACCTGTGCTCCATGCATTGCTTGTAGTGTTCCTTGGCGAGCCTCTGTCCATGAGCTCGTGTGAAATTTCATGGTTCAGAAGCTGGAGTCACAGCATTAGGGACGAAATTAATGCATAAAGCTGAGAAGCTCATCAATTTTTTCAATATGATTCTATGGGATGTAATGTTTAACTGATGGTTTTGCTTAGTTTAATGGACGAGAGACAGAATCAGGTGGTGGTGCGTGTTTGAGGTGGGTATATACCTATGCAATAAAAGTTCAATTGTTGGATATGTTAGGAGGGAGCATTTCTTGAATTAGAAACTAATACTCCTGAAGTGCTGAAGAATATGATTCATGTGTTCTAACCCCTAAAAGTCTGAACTAAAGGAATTTATCATTTTTTATTGGGTTACTGAAATAGATTGAGTAGTAATTAGGGCGCTGCTACCTTGACCGTAGGTGGACCAGCCCGCCGTCACGTGCCCTATACAAATAGGGGAGCCAATGGGGTTCGGCCACGTAGGCGGGCGGGCTAGCCAGCCTGCGGTCAAGTAAGCATTTTCCTAGTAATTATCATCTCAAAGAACCCCCCAGTTATCACAAGCATCATGAAGCACCTCCATGGTCACTACCCTCTCCTCTCCATTAAACTTGACCATGTTGATTACTGGAAAAGACTCCATTGCTTGTCTGGGACTCTCTCTCCTCTGCTTTTGCTTGCTAGTATTTGTATATATATTGTGAGAGGTAGTTAATACTTTTTATGGTAGTTATAGATGAGGAACGCCTATTGGAAGCCATGCAGAAGCAGCATGACCTTTGAAGTCTGTGATTCATGTAAGCCAGTCGACATCTATGAAGAAGTTCGTCGAGGTTTCAAATGTGAACTGGTTCTTATTATCATCCTATTATAATCTCCTCTGAGTATTTTAGTTGACTGGTTCGATTGCTTCCTTCCCAATTGATTAGTGATTCTATATTAAAACTAATCACGTGTAAGTATGATGTAAGTACGATGATATGAAATATTATCTAGTCGGCATCTTTATCGATTCATTGAGGGCTTGTAATGACCCCTGCAAGAAAACAAAATGAGAGATGCCAGAGTTGGAGACTAAGGAACAAAAATGCTTGAATGGATTATCAGCATATGGCCATATATATATCTCTTCCAGTGTATTGTTTTAGAAATTTAAAAGTTTAAATCCTATTCTATAGGTTTCAAATGTTTTAGGTGCACCGAAGGGGCAGACCTTTGAAGCAAGAGGTGTTTGTTTATTAAATTATTTATTTGGTAGCTTGTATTGAATTGACCCTCTCAATATATATATATATATATATATATATATATATATATATTCTTCATCATTTTTCTTCTTCTTCTATACTTAATTACATAATTAACCATATTAAATTAATGAACAATTTTAACTAGCAAACATAGATGAAAACTTTTTTGGAACAAAAACTTTCACGAGGAAGCTTAACTTTCTTATTATATAAAATAGTACTAGTATATATGTACGTGCGTTGCACCTATTTATTATTTATATATTTTTATTAGAAAGATTAAAAGATATTTAGAATGGATGATGTTGATGAGTTGGTTTAACTCTACTGTTTTTAATTATATAGGTTATGGGTTCAAACATTCGAATTTCGTAGTAACAATTTAAAAGACTTGGCAAGTATCATGAAACTTTCGATTTCTGTAATACGTTAATTCCTCCAAAATGCTTTTCTTAAATGATTGTTAGTTGAGTTTATTGCGTCTATTGTTTTAATATATATATATATATATATATATATATATATATATATATATATATAAAAGAACATTTTTGGAAAGAAATTTTTAACGGTGAAGCTTACTTTCCGCATTATATCGTAGAATAGATGGTTTCAACCTTTCGAATTTTATAGTAATAGTTTAAAAGATTTAGCAAGTAGCATGAACATGTCGATTTTCGTAATACATTAATTCCTCCTGAATGCATCTCTTAAATGGTTGTTAGTGGAATTTATTGCATATATATATATCTATTCTACTATATAATAGGAAAACTTAGATGGTGAAACTTTTGAATTCCGAAAATACCTTTACATACTTATACTAATTAAAAATAGTTCATTAATTTTAATAAAGACAACTAAATAATTAGAAAGACTACCATTTGGTCTTCCTAAAAAGTCTTCATAAACTAATTAAGAAATGTTAAAATACGTGCAAGACACGTGCACATATGCTAGTATATATATATATATATATATATATATATATATATATATATTAGAGGGTGTATTTGTAAAAATATTCTACGATGAAGCCTACTTTTCACATTATATAGTAGGATAGATATGTATTGAAAGGTATTTTTGGAAGAAGAAAAAATTCATGGTAAAGCCACTTTATGTGTGTGACAAATGACCCTCTAGTATAGTGGTAGGGGTGACATTGCGACCCAGGAGGTCGGGTGTTCAAATGGCGTGGTTATGGTTTTATTTATCAGTAGGAACTTTGTGCTCTCTTTGATATATATGTATAATTTAAATTATTCTAATATAATTGAAATTCCTACCAAACCTACTTTATCAAAGAAAAGAGAGACTAAAACCTATTTATTAATAACGCATAAGCTAATTTGAGACAAAAACTTCAGTTGATTGGTCTCTGAGTTATTTGTGCAAGACATGTTTATTGCTTGAGATTATAATTCTTTGCCTCTCGAGTTCTTTATATGGTAGTCAGGACTTCTGTAGTCTGGTGACTTGTAATAGCCTAGAGGCAGTCTATGGTACTCAAGACTTATAATTAGCCTAGAGGCAGTCTATGATTAGTATGTAGAAGATTTTCTTTTGAATCCCAAAATTATTGTTTGGCCTCTTCGTTAAGAAATAATCTATATTTGTGACAAGTTATATGTGATGCCAATTTATGGTGGTTTGGACATGTACGGCGTAGACTATTAGATACAACAAAATATTTAGGAGCTGTTAAGAAGAGGGAGATCTAAAATGTTTAGGAGATTTAAAGGATATGAATTTTGCTCGTGTTAACAAAAGTATTTGGCCCCTGACAAAGTTGAATGGAAGAAAAGGATTCACCCAAACCCAAAAATTTGGAATGAATATTTTGTTGTTGTTGATGTAGTCCTACGTACTCTCCTTAGTTGTTCTTTTCTGGTTTATTCTCTATTCAGAATCTTAATTTGAGATTATTTTAGGGAAAAATTAAACTTATTGCACTATTCCTCTAAAATTAGAGCCATATAAAAGAAAATTGAAAACAAAACAATAGCCTTGCCAATGAATGCTTAATAGTAACGAACAAAATAATATCACGAGACTTCTTATTGTCATTTATTGTCAGAAATAGAACAAACAAAGAATCAACAGACTACATAGTGGACAACCTTCACCATTAAACATAACACAATAACAAAATAAATAAATAATAAGAGAGGGCAGTCTGCACAATCGGTTCTCCTTATTCAGTCGTAATCGTTTCTGCGCCGACTGTTCCCATGGCACCCTTCATGGCCTGAAACCTTGGCTCCTTAGCCTGGAATTTCTGTTCGGCATACAGTTTCATGTAATCTTGGAACACGAATCTCGGGTATACGTCCCTCTGAGCACCTGGTTCCAGAACAGGAGAGGGAGCGATCGTCGCGTCGTTCCCCGGGTTGTAGAACGACGCGATCGACATCCTATTGCCGTCAGTCGGGGCCAGCACGCGATGCACCACACTCTTATATTTGCCATTGGTTATGACCTGCACCAACATTAATACTCACTATCAGTAATTTGTCTAATTTAATGTTGGACAATTTAAGTTAACTATTATTCATACTTATTATATGAATTATTCTTATTTTGAAACCAACTATACGGACTACTAATATGTTTTATACTTTCTATAGAAAGTTATAACACTAACCATCATTATTTTAAAGATAAAATATAAAGGGGTCTGTGTAATTATTTTTAAAATATAGATGATTTCTGTAATATTTATGAAACATAGGAAGGGTAAGTGTATTTATTTCTTTAATGTTTGCAGCAACAACATTGCGATACTGACCTCGAGTTGGTCACCAAGGTTTACGACAATGGTGTGGCGCATAGGCGGCACGTCGACCCACCCCCCGTCTTTGAGGAGCTGGAGGCCGCTGACTGTGTCGTCCTGGAAGAGCAGGATGATGCCGCCGGCATCCGTGTGAGCTCTGAGCCCCTTGAAGAGCTCCGGGTGCGGGCACGGTGGGTAGTTGCTGACCTTGGTGCCGAAGTTGGGTCCCTTCGACCCGGAAAAGGCCTTCTTCAGGTACCCCTTCTCCAGGCCCAGGTTTTCGCACAGCAGATCGAGGAGCCTCTCCGCCAGCTTCTCCAGCTCCGTCGCGAATTCCTGCATTACCTTCCTGAGATTTCAACTCGGATTAGTCCTGGCTAGCTAGTCGCATTAATGATAGCAATGTAGGTAGGTCGTTTCTGTGACATATAATGTTGTCACAAAAGTTGTGAAACTCGTCACAACATATCTCTTGTGACGAGTACAGCGACGACGTACTTTCATTGCATATAACCTTCGTAGCTGAAAGATAAAGTGACGACTAAAATATGGCATCACAAAATACCTGTATTCGTCGCTGAGGTCGGGGACCTCGGAGATGTTGGACTCGGGTAGGTGTCGGAGGAAGAAGGTGCTTTCCCAGTCCATGTTGCCGGTGTCGAGCTCCTCTCCCTTCTCCAGAGCTTGGTCTGCAAACTCCTTGAACCTGTGCTCCAGGCACTGCTTGTAGTGTTCCTTGGTGAGGCCCTCCACTTTGTCCATGAACTCGTGTGATATCCCATGGTTCAGAAGCTAGTTGCGAAAACAAGAAATTTATCAGTGTTGGTTCTTTTGTTAGAGAAAGGAAAGTAGAAGAAAAAAAAAAAATATATATATATATATATAGGAGAGGTGGTATCATCACCTCAAAGAATCCCCAGTTCTTGCAGGCATCATCAAGCAACTCCATTGTCGCTCCCCTCTCCTCTCCTTTGAGCTCGGCCATGTCGATCACCGGGAAAGACTCCATTGCTTTTTTTTCTAAAAAACCTCTTGTAATTTCCCTACTGCTATCGATACCGATGTTGTTATGGAGTAGCTGATGCCTGTCCTGGTATTTATAGACCAGGAAGATCGAGTCCGGTTGAAGCTAGCCGCCTTGTGCTCTTTCTCTCTACATTTTATGAACGAGGCATATTTAGACCAGGCATGCGGCTTAGTTATCTTGATTTGAACTAATTGCGTCAACATTTTGATTTATGGAGAAAAAAATTGGACCAAGTTTCTGACGAAATTTGGGTTCTTGTTGTGTGCTATTATAATAGGTTCTCTCTCGATGCGACTTTCGCATTGATTGGTTTGATTTTCTTCGTAGCTGATTGAGTATGAAAACTTTAAATCTAGTTGGCATTCTTTATCGATTCATTGGAAGCTTCGCAGTGACCCCTGCAATAAGAAAGATTGATGTATGCCATAAGAGTCAGAGATGGAGCCATTGAGGACGATAGGTACTCCAAAATATTGTGAGCATTTGGCATTATTTGATAGGTAAGCCTATATTGATTCAAAGGTCTAAGAATAGTGAAAACACAATTTTAACATGAGCAAGAGACCATTTCCAGGAAACAGGAAGAGTTGTAGACCCATAACTAACTCCTTTGTTATTAGATAGCTTGTCTATGTCAATACACAAAATTTTCTTTTGAATTTGTTAGTGTTTTCATGAGGCAAATAACTTGGCCTCGTTCGGTATAATTGGCACTTCAACATGAAGAACTTTATCCCCCTAAAACTCAAATTGATCTAAGAAAAAATAAGTAGGGGGAGAAATTGGATCACCTTGTCTCAAACCTCGAGCAGGGCTCGATCTTCCCATGCAGAGAACCATTGAATATATATATGATATCAAACATAGTTCAGCCTTAACTCGAGTGCTTTGGTATATGACCTGCTCGAGGATAAGCCGGACAAAAGACTTTGGATTTGGACAATCCTCTCTGCTTAGGACAACCTCTAGAGTCAGTGTGACCCTACAAGAGGTCGGGGTCGCGGATGACCCTCCAGGCATTGGCGGACCTAAGTAGAGGTAGGGCTGGCGATTTTGCCCTGGTACCCTCTATCCTAGGCGGGTACCCTGTACCCTTAAGTGCCCACGGGTACCCTCTACCCTAGGAGGGCAAACCCTACCTTTACCCTCTTGGAATTAGGGTAGGGTAAGGATTTTATTCTGTTACCCTAGTGCAATTATCCGGGTACCCGTCCTACCCTCTGCCCTGTAATCCTACCCTGAATCACTACCCTACCCGCTATCCTGTAAATCTGTGCTTTGTAATTTTGTATAGTCCCACACTCCTACTGTAGTTATTACTACATACTTATATAGTCCCACACTCCCTCTGTCCTGTAACCCTACCCTGAACCCTACCCTACCCTGAATTACTACTACATATTTGTAGTTTTTTGTAATTAGTTAGTACTTAGGATTAGGAGAACTACATAGTGCTTGATCCTAAGAAGTCAGGTCTAACCCCCTCCTTGGGTATGTAGGCAGCCCAGGTTCCACTATATAACTGGGTTCAGCGCCTTTAGTAAAAAAAAAATATTCCCCCTGTTAGTTCTTGTTAAGTTGTTATGATTTTTGAATGTTGTAAAAATCTTAAGTATTAAGGTGTTTACTAGCAAAAAAAATAATTTTCAAAGTTAAAAAAACTGAAATGACAAGGGTAATATCCTTACCCTCCCTATCCTGACCCTCAGCTATCCTGTGAGGGTAAAGGATAAGGACGGATAATGGGTATTGGTTTTTTGGAAGAGGACTACCCTACCCCACCCTCATGACTCTCCTAGGGTATCAAAAAAATGTCAATACCCTACCCTGCCATGCCCTCTTCCTGTCCTTACCTTACCCTACCCTACCCATCGCCACCCCTAAGAAAAGGGTTGGGCTCCAGCCAACCCCATTTTTTTTGGCAATTTTATGTGAGTCTGTCTATATGACTATATCTAGCCCACCCTAACCCACTCCAGCTCACCCCGGCTCGAATTTCTGGTTCCGCCCTTACCTCCAGGTTTGACGCACAATAAAAGTTAAGGGACAACTAAAATTAACTCCGGATAGGACAATCCAACGTCTGGGGCCGGCCATGTGCTTAAGCAGTCCTTCTCGTTACTTATGGGTCGAGTATTAGAAAATATCCAAACAAAAGAACAATCAATATTTTGGAAGGAATTTATATCATGGATAAATATATGGACTAGGGTGACTTCGTTTCAACTTAACCAAAACATTGTTGTGTTTTCAGAGATGTGCTCCAACCTTGCTTGGGTTGTATGAGTTTCAATTTCTCACTTTTACAAACTACAATTCCATGATTGATTATTAATTTGATTTCTTCTTCGGGCTTGGTTGGTTGCTTCTTCATTACACTCTTGACATCCATTCTTTGCTTTACTTCTTGAGCTTCATCAAGTTCTACAGGTTCATTTCTTTGCCATATTATGAGAGATTATAGCAAGAAAAAAGAGAAAGTAAGATGCTAACGACATTGTTCTGTTGTCATTTTATTATAATTTAAAATGATCACAAACTTCTCAATCCAGCACAAATATAGACTGAAAGAGAATAAGGAACACTACATAATCTTTTCTTACTACCTGAACTTTTTCTGAGGTTAATTAACTGTTATGAATGTTGGACTGGAGTTTCTTATGCGGTTTGGATAGGCGCGACACTGACTTTCCTGGCCTTCATGGCATCGAACCTTGCTTCCTTGGCCTGGAACTTCAGCCCAGCGTAAAGTTTCATGTACTCTTCAAATACAAATTCCGGGTAGACCTCGGTCTCCGTCTCTGATTCGCTCCTCCCCGCCAGAGCGTAGGCAGGGAAGATCACCGCTTCGTTACTTGGGTTGTAGAATGATGCGATCGACATCCTATCGCCATCGGTGTTAGCCACCACGCGATGCAACACGCTCTTGTACTTACCATTGGTTATAACCTGCACATATTGGTTCATACAGGTTAGTGGTAGACACTCCAAAATACACTAGGAAACATCAAACGTGTCATGTTGTATCTGTGGCCGTTGACCTCGAGTTGGTCTCCAAGGTTGATGACAATGGAGTGGCGCATAGGGGGCACGTCGACCCACTCCCCGCCTTTGAGCACCTGGAGGCCGCTCACGCGGTCATCCTGGAAGAGCAGTATGATGCCGCCGGCGTCGGTATGGGCCCTGAGGCCGTGGAAGAGCTCCGGACGCGGGCAGGGCGGGTAGTTGCTGACCTTGGTTCCGAAGTTGGGCCCCTTCGGTCCGGAGAAGGCGTTCTTCAGATACCCCTTCTCTAGGCCCAGGTTCTCGCACAGCACGTCGAGAAGTCTCTCTGCGAGCTTCTCCAGCTCGATCGCGAACTCCTTCATCACCTTCCTGAACTCTCGACACGGTCAGTATTAGTCAGGACCGGCTCAGGGATAAGTCAGACAAGACTTCGATTTGACCAGTTCAACGAAAACTCAACTTAAACCGATATTTATATCTCAAGGTGCCACCTAGGGTCCGACTAGCTATGTGGCTTTATGCCTCATTTGGTACACTGTAATGTAACCGTAATCGAAATGTAATCAAATAAAAATAATTTTTTTATTTGATTATATTGCGATTGTGATTATATTGCAGTGAAACAAATGGGATCGCTTTGTGTAGTACCTGTATTCGTCGCTGAGGTCGGGAATCTCGGAGGCGTTGGACTCCGGTAGGTGTCGGAGGAAGAAGGTAATTTCCCAGTCGATGTTGCCGGTGTCGAGCTCATCTCCCTTCTCCAGAGCTCGGTCTGCGAACTCCTTGAACTTGTGCTCCAGACACAACTTCTGGTGTCCCTTGGTGAGGCTTTCTACTTTGTCCATGAGCTCGTGCGAAATCCCATGATTCAGAAGCTAGACTCGCACAATTTAGACTCCAAATCAAGTTTTTACAACTTAGGTTTAATTAGACGCAATATTTTTGGACAATATCGAGATAAATATGGCAGAATAGGAACAAGTGTCGCCACTATTTTTTTTTTTTGGGGAAAAAATAAATTTTAGTTACAAATATTTTTCAGTATTGTTTTTACTAAAATTATTTTTTACTCAAGGACTCCAATTAGTCCCTACTTTTGTCTATAGGTTATAGGCTAAAATAGATTATATTAAAACTCTTTATGTTCTCATTTATCTTTTTCAATACCATTTTTATTTATTATTTTTTCTACTGCACAGCAGAAGAATTCTAGCATGGAATTTTTTAAATTTTTAAATTTTTATCCCCACGTACCAGGTCCGGCCGTAAGGTTAGGCTCCGAGACAAACTTTCGAAATGGAACTCCATACATTATGTGAAAAAGATTTAAGAAACTAAAATAAAAATAAATATAACAAAAAAAAAATATTGTTACCACAAAAAATTTAACTAAGGATCTTTAGTGAAGATGACTAACATAATAAATATTGTGTCACAACTATTTTGTGTTAGAGGTGGCCGATGATACATACTAGTTCTATTTTAAATACGTCCATATTGGTGTCCCTTTAATTTTTGTGAGCCCAAAACTGTTGTCCATTTTGTCATGGATCCAGCTAGGGGTGTAAACGGACCGGACGGGCCCGGACAACCTAGTGTACAAGTTCGGACCGAAAATAAAGTCGGACGGGCATAAGTCCGGCTCGGATAAGTTCGGACATTTTTTCTTTTGTTCAGACTCGGACCGTTAAATTTGACTTATGACCGTGTCCGGTCTGTTAGGCTCGTCCGGATGGACCGGACCTAACCGGACTCGGACAAAATCATGCCAGATCAAGTTTTTACTTCATAAGTTTGCAGATATTTGACAAAACCAGCAAACATTCAAACTTTTAAACTTTCAAACTGCTATATCAAAAGCTTCAAAAATATAAACCAACAAATTTTCAAATTGTTTTGACAAATGATCCAAGCCTATATAATCAAGTGTCAAATAATCACACTGTTCCAAAAAAATAGATCAAATTGAATATTCTCTCATTTCACATCACATGCTCACATTCACACGGCTAGAATTTGAACATGAAATAGCACAACTACCAGTTCATTTAGAGACATTCATGAATTGAGATGTCAAAGAAGAAACACATAAAACACTTGGAACAACCATAACATGACATGATACATAAAAACCAAAAAAAAAACTATTACAAACAAAACTAGAAGGCAACACCATCATCTCCCATCCGCTTCATATCTTGCATGGATCTAGAGTAATACATTTCCCTGCAAGTAATACACAAGCCTAAGTGATTTTTTTAAACACATTAAACATATGAATGTTTAATAAATAGTTAACTCCACTATTTTGTTAAATTAAAAACTGAAGTATGCTAGGTTGAAAACTTTACCAATGATATTTCCAAATGATGCCCCAGCTATTCGAGAAGCAAATAACAAATAACTGCTTAAGCAGAAAAGAGCAACTGAAAGCTTGAACAAAAGAGCAACTGAAAGCCTGAACAAAAGAGCATGAACAAAAGAGCAACTGAAAGCCTGTCCAAAGTGGAAGTGTCTAACTTTTCTGTAAGTAAAAATACACAGTTTGTCCAATGAGAACTGAAATATTGGTTTTAAACTTACAAGTGGAAGTGTCTAACTTTTTAGCAAACATTCAAACTTTTAAACCAGCAAACTTTCAAACTTTCAATAAAAACTTTTGTATGGTTGATTTTTACTATATCAAAAGCTATATCAATAGGTTTAACCAACAGAAAGTTGAGCATAGAAAAATTTGAATTAAGCCAACATTTATAATTTAGTACAATATATAATAGTTCTGATCTCATCATCTCAAGAAAAGAACAACTGAACAACTGTATAAGTCAAGTGTGATATACTCGTAAATCAAGATTAGAGCATAGAAAAATTTGAATTAAGCCAACAGAAAGGTCTGTTCTTATTTGAGTCCATTTTTGTTCATCATTTCTTCACCCACTATAATTTGAATAAATATTTACCATTTCATTCAAAAATTATTACATGTAAAATTAAAAGTGTAAATATTCAGGATTCTACTAAAAAATTGTCAATATAAACTAAAATTACTATCTTGAATGGAATGAAAAACATTCTCATAAGTTCTGATAACTAATTTCTACAAAAATAGTACTCGACATCACTAATAATAAAAGGCAGCACTAGTGGTAGGAAAAGAAACAAAAACTTAAACAAAACAAATCCATTTTTTTCTCCTCTACTACCTACCTGTACATACCATAATTTTTGGAAAAATCGAAAATGAACATGATGGTATTTGGTATAATATATATAATTAAGGGAAAAATCAAAACGGACGAAAAATTGAAATAATGAAATATAAATACTAAAACTTAATTTTTTTTCTCAGATTTAATGATTGGGAAGAAAAAGTTCCAAAAAAAAGAAGAAGAAATATGACAGAACTTACTGGGCTTTGGTTGCACAGAAGCCATGGCTAGCAAAACAACAAAGAGGCAGAGGAGGCAAAGAACTGAAGAAGAGAAACACTTGGGCAGAACGATTTTCTACTGGGCAAACAAGGGTTTCTCTTGGTGGGTTTATAACTGTTGGTGATATGGATTGGAACCCTTGATTTCGGTAGAATTTATAGGAATGGAGAAGATTAAGGAGAAGATTGAGAGTTTAATTACCGTTAATGTTTGTATGATTGATGAGAAATCGAGGCGTCGTCGGCTTGCAATTGGAAAGAAGAAGTGAAGAACAGGCTGTCCCTGGAGTCGAGGCGTCGTCGGCTTGCAATTGGGGGTTTAGAAAATAAATTGGGAAGAAGTCTTCTTTAAGAAGAACAACTGTGACTCTGTGAGCTGTAGCCTGCCTTTAATATTATTATGTCACATACTCACATGTGAATATGAATTAACCTAAAAGTAAACAAATTACTAAAAAAACCTTGGCTGTGTAATTGGCCCACCAACGGACATTCGGGCCGGACATGAATTGGACCGAGCCCGGGTCCGATTTCGAAACGGACACAGAAAAATGTTCAAACTCTGTTCACTAATTCAATCGGACGGTCCACGGTCGAACAATTTATCGAGCCGGACTCGTACGGACAACGGACTATTTTGTCCATTTTACAGCCCTAGATCCAGCCCCTGCCACATACTATATTTTCTATTTCCGTCACTATCCGTTGGTTAGAGAAAATAATGTATAATTAAGTAGTATCACCTCAAAGAAACCCCATTTCTCGCATGCATCGTGAAGCACCTCCATGGTCGCTGCCCTCTCTTCTCCGTCGAGCTTAGCCATGTCGATCACCGGGAATGACTCCATTGCCTATATGAAGAACTACTCGTGTCTCTTTTGTATCAAAATAAAATCGAAAATGAACAAACTATATATGATGGAAGCACTGCGAAGAGATCCCTAACCTTGTTATGTCCGCAATGCTCAACCAAAACAAAATAGAAAACTTGTGAGATGTGTTCTTTACGCTTTTTGCTTGGTACATATATGTACAGGCCACCCAAGAAGAAATTAATGTTGCAGAGTTACGTAATTTCCTTTTTTAGTAAATTATGAAACGAAAAATAAACGGCTTGTAGTTGCAGCGCCAAGTATTCAACACACATTAAAATTTTCAAATACGGTATAGGTAGTAAATATTTTATTTTAAAACGGTTTATATATGTGATAGTAAATCAGGTCCAACAGTATCGCAGGGGTTACATGTTGATATCAATAGTTAGCTATTAGAAAATACTATTTATCAGTTCAAAAACACTAGTGCCAGCTGTAATATTTTCAAAAGAATCATGGAATGGATGAATTTATACGAAATACTAAAGTCATCTTTGATTTCTTCTAGTGATTACTTTATTAGAACTTTTTAAAAAAAATCTTGTTGCAGTTAGTTGTAACTAAAGAGTTGATTGTGGTCACCTTTTATTTTTTTTCGAGATTATTTCATTAACTTGAGTCGCAAAATTAAATTATTGTCGCAGTTAGTTATAACTTATAAAAGAAAAATTATTATATCGTTTTGATATTATTATGTGTCGGTATACCATTGGACGGGTTCAACATTCATCATTACCACATGGTAAAACATCTATTGGAAGAAACCACATTTGATAATAACTCGCTTCTTGGTAGTGCCTAACATTCATTGTGGATGAAAGAAGTTGTAGGTCGTAGCAAAAAAGTGACAAGTACTCATCAATTGAATTTTTTTTTTTTTCAAGGAACTAAAAAAAAAAAGTGCACTTTAAAAGTTAGCTAAATCCACGATGTCACATCTATATTTTGAGTTTCCGGTCGAACTCTAATAGAGACAAGGAGGTCCTAAATGAGTGATTTGTTTTATGCATTTGTAATGTTTCTTTATTTTTAGCTTCAAACTGTATTTGGTACAATAGTTATGATCATTGTAAGGTGAATGTAGTTTCATTAGTATTCTCTCTCTTCTCCATCCTTTCCTTCTTAAAAGAAAAACATCTAAATTACAATAATTATAAATAAAACTAATTAGGCCATGTTTGGTATCACTTTGGTTTATCTGTTTTTTCCCCTATTTTTTTCCTATATTTGCTTTTAAAATTTTTATTTTCAATCTATCAATAAACATGTTTAACATATCCAGTTGTTATTTGTTTATAAAAAAACAAAAGCATGTTTGATAAGCAGCAAAAGTACAAAGTTATTTATTTTTTGTAAAAAAAATATATCATACCATCTGCATTTCAAATTTATTTATTTTTGTTTCTTATTTTTTCGTTTATGAAAACATAATGAACATTTTTTCCGTTTACAATATTTAAAAAAAATAACTTTTAGTTTCCAAAAAAAAAGAACATAAATATAATTATCAAACATGTTGAAAAATATATTTTTTTAATTTAGTCCATAAACATAATAAAGAAAATGATACCAAACGGGCCCTTAATTAATACAAACTTCAAAAATACTGTTGGGTAAAGCCCAACTCTCCCCGGTTTGTCTCCAACTTGGACCTCGGCCCACAAGGCTGAAAATGGCCCGTTAAGCTCTAATCAAGCTCTGGGCTTTATTGGCGCTTTCTATAGTTCCTCCATTGGCAACCAACCTTTACAAGATTTTCTGGATGATTTAGTTAACATCTTTGCTCTTTCCATTACAAGTACTCTATAATGTTGGTTTAATACCAAATATATTAAGATTTTAAAGTTAAAATGATTTTAAAATTTTTGGAATTTTCCGGATAATAGTCTTTTATGTCTCATTTTCTTACCTGCTTGTTAGATTATGTTGGAGTTTGGTCTTTTTCAAAGAGAATTTTAGTCCCACATCGGCTAGACCAAAGGAGTTGTATCTCTATATATTAGCTTTGCTAGTTTAGAGATGCACATGTGGTGTGGAGGTGCACATGGGTGTGCCATGTGGGGTTATTTTTCTAAAGGAAAAAAGGCTAAATCAACAATTGAAAGCATTCATTGGAGTTTGGTCTTTTTCAAAGAGAAATTTATTTCCATGGGCTTAGCGACTCGGACTCAGGCTCATGGGCTCATGAGGCGTAACGTGGCGTTTAGTTGGCGCACTTAGCACGTCAGCATCGTCGCTAGGCGCATAGTGCGCGAGCCACTTGCGCTGCCACGTTGCGCAGTGTGCGCAGTTCAGTGCTCGCTCTGTCGCGCAGAGTGCAAGGAGCGCGGGGTGTGCGCAGTTGGTGCAACATGCAGCAGAACGTGCGTTTGCACGTTCTGGGCGGTTGCTACATGTTCGGGGTGGTTTTTACCATGACCCTAACTTTGTGGCAACCGAACAGTTGCTGCAGGGCCTATATAAGGCATCCTCTCTCTCTCAAGGTTGATTACAGAATAGAAAGAGAAGCCACCACAGAAAGTTTACGAAGTATTTTTTAGCACAAGTAAACAGAGAATTCAGAAGTGTTTTTTAACACAGTTCTGATCGAAATTTGCCTGCGAATTCCAGCAGCCTTAGAGAGAGAGAGGAAAGGCGCCGCACCAGCTTTGCTTTTGCACGGGAGTTCGTGTCCATCCGAGGAGTCAGAAGAGCAGGAGTGTTCCAAGTTCTCCGACGAACTTGCTGGTTCCTGGAAGCTGTTCGTGTAGGGCGAATAAAGCTTTGAGCAACGGTGATTATTCACCCCAGCAGGAGTGCTTCCATCTTTCGCCAGTCACCTTCTTCGTTGCTGCCAGTAATTCTGATTGTATCTTTTTTTTAGAAGTATTACGATCGATTGCTGTTGATTACGAAATCTTTTTAGATTCTCGTAATTCAGAATCACCTTCCTTGAAGTGTTGATTTGGAACATTGTTTTTACAATTGTTTCATTTTCTCAGTTTTCTATCGAAAAATTGTGCCCAGGCAATAACAGATTACAACAACAAAAACAACAGAACCTTCATGTTCACTATAAAATAATCAAAATACTTAACCCTCACCTGCAACAAGAAAACGGAAAAACTATTTGATTCTGAAGTTATCCAATACCTAATTAACATAAATGACAGGTTATTGAAAAATGTATTTTTTTCAATTGAAAAATAAAACTATTTATAAAACATACAAATATACGGACGCTTCGGGCGGACATAGGAATTTAAGAGAGAGGGATCGACCTCAATTGTAAAAAAAAATATCATGACTTACTATGTCCGCACTTGCCTCTATCTATTTTGTCTATGTATATGTATTATCATGTATATGTAGTATAAGTGTAAAAAAATTATATTTTTTCAGTGAGGTCAGTTGACCTCATTTGTCCTTTATTATGTTCGTCCTTGAGAGTCTACTCGAATTGAGGGTTAAGAGAGTTACGTGAGAAAAAGTTAAGTGAGGAAAAAAATAAAATCATACTTGGTTTGAGGGTGAAAATTTAGGAGGGAGAGTTATAGAGGATTAAGTGAGGGTTTATTTCACCCTCTTATGTCAATTTTTTAAACCCTCAAATCGGAGCGTTATGAAGGGATTGAGGAATTTTGTTTAAAAAGCCATAAATATTCCTTATTTGTTCTATAAAATATCATATTTTTTTTTATTTTTTACTTGTTTTCAACATGTTCCGTAGATTTCTAATTTGTAAAGATATTTTGACAAATTCTAATTAAAAATTTAATCAAATTTTATTTTATGACATATGTAATGAGGTTATTTTTGTAACTATCATATTTTTATTAATCATCCTTTCACTCAAAACTTTCAATACAAACAAGAGTTATTAAACATCCTCCACTTAACTCTCTCTCAAATTCAAATAAAATTCTATGTATTGACTCTGTCACCCTCATTTTTTCGTAATTCGTATTTATACTCGTATCTGATTTTTTGGCATGTATTTTTATTTTTTTCAACTTGTGGAATTTCAGTATTTCTCGTATTTTGGATTTTGTCATGGCTCGGTTTTAATTGGTTTGGATTGGTTTGGGTTGGTTTGGTTGGGTTTAATAGGTATTGGATCACCATAGCCTATGCTCCACCCTCAACACACCACAACTCCCCTCTTTATAATCCCCACCTACCACTCTCTCTCTTCATTACCACCACCATTTATTTTCTTCTTCTTCTCCTTCCTCCACCACTCTCCACCCATAGGCAAGTGCATCTTGCCACTACATGAGAACCCTATTTTCTTGGTCCATTAGCTAGATTAGGACATGGTGATCAACATTAGTTCTTGGCTTTTTGTGATTTGGTGTCTCCATTGCTCTAGATCTAAGTTTTTCCTATTTTTAAATTTTGCATGGTTTGATCTACTTTAGTTGGATTTTATGGCTTTTTGATGCTTCTATGTGGAAGAGCATTCAGTTTCACCCAAGTTGGAGCTTTGGAAATCCGGATTTGGAGTTCGGATGGCCAAGTTGTGAGCTTTTGAAGCCTTGAGTTCAGCCATGGTGTTCTTGCTGTTTGGAGAAGACAGTGAGCAGTGTGCAGAGCTTCTTAGCTTACGCCACTGAGCCTTGGATACGCTTCCTGTTGGAAGCGTGTCTCCTTCAGTGTGCGTGACTTTTCACGTACACTGCTCCCTTGAGTGTGCGTGACTTTTTCACGTACACTGCTCCCTTGAGCGTGCGTGATTTTTCACCTACGCTGCTCTCTCGGCGTGCGTGACTTTTCACCTACGCTGCTCCCTGTAGCGTGCGTGACTTTTCACCTACGCTGCTCTCTCAGCGTGCGTGACTTTTCACCTACGCTGCTCCCTGTAGCGTGTGTGACTTTTCACCTACGCTGCTCTCTCAGCGTGCGTGACTTTTTACCTACGCTGCTCCCTTGAGCGTGCGTGACTTTTCATGTACGCTGCTCCCTTGAGCGTGCGTGACTTTTGTGTACGCTGCCCCCTGACCCCTTGCTTAACCCATTGGCTCTTGGAGTTTTGGCCTTATTTCTTTAATGCTTGGCTCTTCTATAGTCCTGTATATTGATATTTTATTAGATATTTTACGTC
Source organism: Iris pallida (assembly GCA_029216955.1). Classification (NCBI taxonomy): domain Eukaryota; kingdom Viridiplantae; phylum Streptophyta; class Magnoliopsida; order Asparagales; family Iridaceae; genus Iris; species Iris pallida. The sequence continues at coordinate 8,937,704 of JANAVB010018993.1, forward strand.
CATTTTATATCCTTACGCCTTTTGTCCTGAACTTGATAATCACGAATTTACTGGATATGTTTAGAATTTATAATTGAGCATGACCTGATAAGTGGCCCGTCGTGGCGCACTCCTGACTAGTACACTTGATATGATAACCTGACCTGATACATCTTGAATAGCTGTTGCGACGGCTACCTGACATGACATGACCTGTATAATTAATCCTGACACCGTGGGCGATTGTGCTTGTACAAATAATCCAGTCATGTCTTGCATCATGTCTAGGAGGGGACTCCTGAGTACCACGGTCAGGAGTACCTATTGAATTGGACTAAGGTTAATAATTAGTATAGTTCACTAGTCATGAAGAGATGTTCTCCAGTTACAGGCAATCCCGTTATTCCGGCCGCAAATATTTGGACTTGTAGCCTGCCGACGAGTAGGACACATTTTCAGCCCACTGTTATGTGGGGCACCCTCCATTGTCACTTAAATGATTGAACTCTATTGTCACTATAATGCATTGTACTCTCCAGATTGTCACTATAATGATTATCTGGATAACCTGGATAGCTGCAGGGCCTGTGACTACTTGGAGCATCTCATTGCATCTTGCTAGTAACTAGGATTGTGATAACCCTAGTTAGTTAATGTAGAAAGCCGTAGGCAATGATTGGCCGTGATTGCTTGGATGGAGTCTAGTCCAGTATAGTATTGTCTAGAATTGATTGATTGTAAGATTGTACCAGAATGATTGAAGGATTGTCACTCCAGATTGTCACTATAATGATTGTCACTCCAGATTGTCACTATAATGATTGTCACTCCAGATTGTCACTATAAGGATTGTCACTCCAGATTGTCACTATAATGATTGTCACTCCAGATTGTCACTATAATGATTGTCACTCCAGATTGTCACTATAATGATTGTCACTCCAGATTGTCACTATAATGATTGTCACTCCAGATTGTTACTTGACCTGATTTCTTATATTTATCTTGCCGATAAATGATGAGAGAAACCAAGTTCCGTTCAGACGAAGGGTTACAATTCCGGTCCTTATTTGGTTTACAGGTTGTAACATAGCTATCTGAATAGTCCCATGGTTATCTCATCGTATATCATCCTGACATGCTTTTCCATATGTCCTGTCTTTTAGTGATTCTATGCAAGATTGTCTTTTATAATTATCCATCATGCTTTTTCTTAAATTACTGTCTCTTATTATGTAATTATATTATTGTGCTAATTTGCTGGCTTTGGTTCTTATTTTGTGGCCTCCTTTGTGGCACTTGCTCTTCCTGGGGTCTGACCCAGCTGGTTTTGTATGGCCAGATACCGGAGCAGCAGCAAAGGATCTACCTGTCTTTCAGCCCGATGGTGGTCACCAGGAGTAACCAGGGCATCGAGTCTTTTGTTCTCCCACTGTAATATTGTAAATTATTCTTTTGAGGCGTTTAGCCGACGAGCAAGTGTTAGCTCGATTGTACTTACTTACTGTCTGCCTACGGACTGTAACATGATTGACAAGCCCCGGGGGTTGATCATGTATGACTGAACTCTTGCTAGTCCTCACATTTTGTAACGACTAGCTTCATGATCATCTGGATATGTAATGTTTGGGACGCCTTACAATTGTATATTTGGTGATCTGATATCTTGTGATTATTATTAGTTGGTTGAGATTGAGACAATAGGCTATTTTATGACCTTAAGAGACTGATGGATTGTAGTGAAACCCTCACATATCTAGACAGCCGTGACTGTATAGCGGTGTGGATTCCATTCCGTTATACGTAGCTGGCTATGTCTGCCCCCGCTCTCCAGTATTCTGGTTCTGGGGCGTGACAGACTCTACACCCTTCACTTAATTTCCCCTCGTTTAATCCTACTTCACTCTGCCTTTTTTCTTTTTCTTTTTTCTCTCTCTCAATCCAAGAAGACAACCCTGAGGCCTCGTTTGGTTCGCGAAATCTTCCGGTTGGGAAAGGAAAGTGATTACTTTCCTATGTTTGGGTGCCTAAGGAATTTGAGGAGGAAAGGAAAGTGATTCCCAATGGAAGGAAAATTAGGGGAAAAGTGATTCCATCCATCCAAAGAAGGAATCACTTTCTCACATTAAAGTATTCACTTTCCTTTCCAAATTTCTTGGCATTGCCAAACATAAGAAAGAAAAATCAATAGGAATTAAAATTTTTCAAAGGAAAGGAAATGACAAGGAATTGATTTCCTTTCCCTTCCATTCCGCGAACCAAACGAGGCCTGAATGCTTCTTGAATTAACTGCATCAAATCAAACTATCTGCTTAGGCTTACCCGAATAACCACAACATAACAATGATGTGTCGAAGGTTGTTTCTTGGAATTTCAAATGAGTCTGTGGACAATAATTAATGGCAAATGTTAAAGGCCACCCCCAAATTACTAAGGGCCACCAATCTACTAAGGGCAACCATCCTACACTTATATTTTTACTAAGGGCAACCTAAAATGAATCATTTCACTAAGGGCTACCCAAAAAAAAACAAAAAAACAAAAAAACAAAACCCAACAGCCCTCTCCCCCTCCCCCCATCCCGTTCATTCCCTCCCCCCCTCCTTCCCGAAGTCTCCTCCCCCTCCGACGCCCCCCCCCCCCCCCCCCCCCCCCCCCCCCCCCGTTCCCCCCTCCTGTTCATTCCCTCCCCCCTCCTCCCCGAAGTCTCCCCCCCTCCGACAGCCCCCCCTTCCCCCCTACTCCACGAAGTCCCCTCAGACATTGGACTGCAGCCTAGGCTGCAGTCCTCCACGTAATTAAGACTGCAGGCCAAGCCTGCAGTCACTGTAGCATCTTCTTTTTTGGGTAGACAAAGTCCACATTTAACTTCTGTCGACATTGGACTGCAGCCTAGGCTGCAGTCCTCCACGTATTAAGACTGCAGGCCAAGCCTGCAGTCACTGTAAATCCATCTGACCGTCGCGAGGAATGCAGAGGCGGAGGCTACAAGGCCGAGGTTGCGGTACAGAATGACTAGAGCTAGAGAGACTTGGAGCGGGAGCATCCAAATGCCGTGGATATAGAAGAAGAACTCTCCGATCCTCTCCACGTCCACCTCCAGGAAATTTATCGCCTTTCCACTGCTTGTGCTCGAGTACTTGGTCATGAGAGACTTGTTGTAGATGGCCACCATGAGCGCCGCTCGCACTCGGACGCCTATCTGGCGCGCACCAAAGTACCAGTGCCTCTGAGACATGGACTCCAATGTCTTGCCAAAGAAGAAGACGAATGCAAGTACGTAGCCGGAGCTGTTACCGAACTCCGAACCTTTCCCGGAGAGGAACTCCACGAAATTGGTGATCAGCAGAGGTCCAAGATAGGAAGAGAGGGTGTTGATGCCTGTCATTCATAGAGAATTACTCATCAATATGAACTTCCGATTAAGAATAATTAGAGGAGGACAAGAAAACATAGATAGAATCTCACCACCTTTCCCTTGTGGCCATATACTTGGGGACTGCAGGCTAGTCTGCAGTCCTCAATATACTTGGGACTGTAGGCCTGCAGTCACTGTAGCCATCCTTTTTTTTCAAATTCTCTCCTCACTGAGCTTCTGTCAACTTGGGTGCGCTCCCTCGGCCATAATGGGATTGGATGACCCAATCTCTTCTTCAACAATATTTTGGTCCATAATTCTAAACAAAGATTGAGTGTCAACACAATAACCTAATTAAAAAAAAAAAATAGAGAACTACCGAAGATAGACAACTTCAATAGAGGTGGGGACAACAACAATGGAGGAGGGGGGACCAATGGTGGAGGTGGGGACAACTATGGAGGAGGTGGGGACAACAATGGAGGTGGGGATTGAGAGGAGTGGTTTGGGGATTGAGAAAAGAGGAAGAAGACAAAGGAAGAAGACAAAGGAAGAAGATGGTGGCCCTTAGTGTTTTGAAAATGGCAAATTTGTAATTTTTTAAAATTTTTTAAGTTGGTGGCTCTTAGTAATTTGGGAGTGGCCTTTAATATTTGTCTAATTAATGTATCCGTGTCAGACTACACTTGATCTATTTGTCACTTAAAAAAAGAAAAACTAGACACAGGTAAGGCGACACCTTTAACGCCTTTCTGCATCATCGACTGGGAAGACAGTCATCCAACAACAACAACAACAAAAAAATAAAAAAGAAAAACATAGCAAGCAAAGTACAACAATAGAAAGGAACAAATAGCTTTTAAGAAACAAATAGCTTTTTAAGAAAGATCACACTCCAATCCAACTACCAAGAAGAGCTCTCTCCTCCCGCTCCACCACTTCCACCAAACCTTCTTTTCCTGACCACGCAGCACATTTTGCGGTGCGACTTTGAAAATGCTCCGCCACATGCGAAGGTGGGATGGGAGGGAGTTCCGGTCATTTGACCGAACACCTTGCGGGTGTGCATTCCTCGAACAATAATGCTAAGTCTACTACCAAATTCTTACAACCCTTTTACAACCACTCACTCATGTGCTGACATGTGGGCCATGGTCCACATGTCAGTAATGGGTAAAGGTTATAAGAGGGTTGTAAGAATTTGGTTGTAACTGTAGCATTACTCTTCCTCGAATCAGCAAAAGTAAAAGCGACGCCGAGACTTTGCACACGTCACGTGTGGTACCAACTTTGGGCTATGTATTCAACAATTTATTGCTTACTTGCCGTCTCTTTCTATCTATCCTACTGTATTGTGTTATTGACTTGGACTTTCTTTAGCATATAATTAATTCCCTTCCCTCTATCTTCTTTTTCTATTTACTCTCTTCTTTTCTTTTTCTTTTCTTGCAATTCACACAAGTCCCAACAATTGGACCACTCCTTTGTTTGCCTCTATTTAAAGAAGGTTAAACTCTCTCTTATCCATCTCTTTTTTCTTATGTTTTGTCAGCATATATTTTGGTGGTAGAAGGTTTGATGTGGTTAGTGAAATATGGAAGAGGTTGGTTCCGCTACGGTAGGGGTGTTTGGTAGTCGAAAAACATTGGTCCGGATTCGATCGAACTAAGGTTTTGTTTGTAATGTAATCCTAATTGCAATATAATCAAAAAAATAATAATCAAATAAAAAAATTATTTTTTTAAATTTAATTATGTTGCGATTACGATTACATTACAGTGAATCAAACGGGATCTCAGTCCAAAACCTTGTATGTCCATCATGAACACGGAATGAGCAATTGGTCCAGGCTAAGACCAGAAAGGATCCACCAAAAGAAATTCAATGACTTCGTTCCACAACACATGGATTGTCTAAAATTAATCCAACAAAAAAAATGTTGAATATATTTTCTAGTTTAATTAGAAAAATTACACTGGACAGGAAAATTTAATTCCAAATGCTAATATCTTATAATACCTTGTAACGTCAATACAACAAAAAAAATTGCATGTCTTACGACCAATATCTCGTATTGTTATCTTAATATCACATACAGTTCTTCGATTTTCATTGACATTACGGAACATCATAGGATATTACCGTTATTCAATTCACCTTTAGATTATAAAATTAAGAAAATGTATTTTCTAGAAAATTATCTCCCATAGTAGTCTAGGTTCACTTTCGTGAGTGAAAACTTATGTGGTACTGATTCAAAAATGACGAAAATGACATCAATAATGACGAAAATGGCTTTAATATCGTATATAACTATATACAGGGCCGGTCCGGAATATTTTAATGTCCAAGACGAAATCTAAAATGATATCCCTTGTTCACAAAAGATACATTAAAGAAAAAGTATTAAATTCCTCTTTTTGGAAAGATTCAATATTTAATTAGCACGAACATATTTTACATTCATGGTCTCATTAAAACCTCCTTTCCTTCGAGGAAAGAGTATACCCGAACAATTTAAGTACAAGCGTCGTGATCAGGTTTAGTTTTCCATATCAATAGTTTCAGTCAGTAAATAAAAGGGCCGTATAGAATTGGAAAAAGAGAGAAATTGGATAAAATTTTATTTATGACTCCTTCTAAAACAATTTGGTACGGCATAAACAAAGAACAAGAACAACTAATGTTAGCTAGATTAGTGTCTATGTGCAAAAATTAATCACAGTTCAATACAGCCTAAGGATATACTTTAGTTCCATATGAAATTTTGATAATGTTACACGCGAAAAAAATATGAAGTTTTGTTTCTTTGAAGAAAGATGTTGGTATGGAGTTAAAATTTTAAGAGTATGAATTCTAATTTCTTTCTACTCCTCCTATGTTCCTTCAAGGAATTTCTTTTCTCCCTCAAGTATTCCTTGCTTAATAAAATAGCAAACATTTGCATTCGTCAACGAGTCAACAAAATTTTGTATGATCTGCTACACTTGACTTCAGATTCAGAACAACAAAATTTAATTTAGATAACAGACAAATCCACAAACTTCTAATTTTTTTCCTTAAGGAGAATCTATACTATCGAAAAAATAATTTGATTTTGGCTTGTTATTCGCAAAAATTACCAAGGCTCAAGCAGAGGCAACATACAACTTGTTTTTCGCCATGATAGCGGTGTCCGACTCCGACATCGTCGAATTCATGTGAAGAAGTATAGCAGAAGAGATTGGAAAAAAAAAAAGAAATTTGTGGTTCAATTATAAACAAAAAAGAAGAAGGAAGAGAGAACTAAAATAAGCAAGAAAAACTTACCGTTGGCTATCATCTGGAATCGGAAGTGACGAAGTGAATTTCCAACTTTTTTTTTCCTTCTCTAAATGAAAAAGCTCCCCACGCGTGGTTGTTCGATTCCCTAGCAAACCGGTGCCCTACTTGTTTCTCCTTCTTATCATTTAAGAGAAGGTTGTGAGCTGTGCTTAGTAGAATACAACATACTTAAACACTATGTTAATTTTGTTACTCATTTTCGTACAAATACTCAAAAATTTTGGGGCTCCTTGGGCTTGGGGCCCCGGGCCTAAGCCCCGTTTGCCCCTCCTCGGGCCAGCCCTGACTATATAATACTATTTAGTCAAGTTATTTTTCTGACTCGAGGGATTGTAAGAAAATAATAAATTGTAGAGAGTACATGTGGTATAAACCTTGTTAGCAATTCAGCAAACGAAACAAATTCGGGACGACCAAAGTACGAATATAAATCAACGCAGTGCAAGTAAAATACGTTAAAGAAGTCGGTCAAATATTCCTCAAATGAAAATATTGAGATTAGAAATTTCACATGCTTAAACAAGTTGTCAAATTTGGTGAATAAAACAGATTTTTATTACGTTTTTGTGCCAATTTTTAACAATTCATACGGGACACATTTAAAACTCCGCATGCATAAAATTTATATATTAATTTGAATACGACAAAAGTACGGAAGTATTATACGTAAGAAAAATTTGAGTATAATATGAATTTTATTCGGGTGATCGGGGATATAAATGAATTTGGATGCGAAACAAAATCTTGCAATATAAGATGAATTATTAAAGACAAAAGAGTCCGAGCTCTCTAGCCTAGTGTATTAGAGCGGACATCCGGAGGGGCCGGCAAGGTTCGAGCCCCCAATTGTGTTGTGCGTGTGATTTCAAAAAAAAAAAAAAAAAAAAAAGACAAAAGAAAAATAACCATAAAGAGAATATTCGGAGAATGTTTATAAATATTCCTCTCCTCCTCTTTCCTGAAGATCTCTGTATATTCCCAGACCCAGAAGCAAACAGCAGCAGCAGCAGAAAGGAAGAAGAAAAAAAAAAAGAGAGAAAAAAAAAAGCGGCGATCAATCAATTCCGAATATACTCTGATGAAAATTGAGATGAGCGATGAGAAGAAGAAACTAGAGGAGGAGATCCAGAGCGAGAGTGACGACGAGCGAGACGGAGAGGAGCTGATCAAGTACTACTCCGCCGCCAGCGAGATCGCCGCCGGCAACAACGCCGGCGGCGAGGAGCTGTTCGTCCCTCCGCTGAACTTCGCGATGGTCGACAACGGCATCTTCCGGTCGGGGTACCCCGACACCGCCAACTTCGGCTTCCTGCAGAGTCTGAGGCTCCGCTCCATTCTGTAAGCTTTTATTTGTTTATTTGTTTATTTTCTATTTTCTATTTAATTGGTCGACGATTGCTTATCGGGCTAGGGTGCGCAGGTGCCTGTGCCCGGAGCCGTACCCGGAGGCGAATGCGGAGTTCCTGAGGGCGAACGGGATCAGGCTCCAGTTCGGGATAGACGGATGCAAGGTAGAATTTCCCTTTGTGGTGAGCTTTTTTTTAATATATATTATTGATTGATTGTTCGATTCGTTGTTATAGATTTTGTCGATGCATGCATGTCGTTCGAGTTTCCTATTTCTAGAACGATCTAGAGATCGAAATTTTCTGGATAACTGTAGCTTCCAAGAATTGATCAGTAGAAGAAAACTGGAAACAATATAGCATAACCACCAGGGATAGGGACGGAATCGGGATCGGAGTCCTCACACTCCTTAATGGAACTAATAGTGTGCTCCAAATTATTCTCTCCTCCGAGTGTTCGGTTGCACCCGTCACTCTATCTCGGCCTTTTCCTTGATAGTGTGAAATATTCACAGTACTTATTCCTTTGATAAGGGCCATGTTCTCCGTAAGGATCAATCCGAGTTCGTTTAGGTCTAAACCCACCCTAGTTCTAGCATATCTTTGAACTGATATCCAATCACTCCTACCTGGTGCATCTATTGGCCTCTGTACTAGCAACACAATATATTATATTCCAGGTTTGAAATATTAAAAAAAAGCACATAGAAAGACTTCGACACTGAGCTCGTGATGAGGAAACAACTTTGGCACTTAAGCTATGTCTGGTTTAAGAGAAAATGGGAAAAGAAAGAATGAAAATGAAAGAAAAATGAAAGAAAAGTTTGTTTTAAAAAAAAGATTTGTTTGGTCGGTAAGAAAGTTAATAAAATGGAGGGAAAAAAATTGTAAGAGAGAGAGGGACGGATGAAGGGAGAGAGACCGTTGGAGTGGTGGAGAGAAAGGGTGTAAGTTGAGAGAGAAAATAGAATCACACTAATTTAGAAGGAAAATGATAGAAAAATGCATATTAGCTATTTTCTCTCACTTTCATTTTCTCTCTTAACCAAACAACACAAACACATTTTCTTTTTTTCCTTTTCTTTTTCTTTCCCTCACTTCCTCAAACCATACACAACCGTAATTACTGAAAGTGAAAACTATAGATAATTTAAGTTCCAAATTTCGCCTTTTTTTGGTCATCCGCTGTTATCGCCATCACTATCATAATTCCCATTTATTTTCCATCTATATAAAGTAGTAAAATGTATGCATCACATTGGATTGAGTTTGTCAAGGTCAGCTGACAGTGGGAGTAGTTCCTTTTTCAAGTGGTGGAAGTCCTTTTCAAATTGTTCTTCCACTATTTCGTTGTAGGGTATATCCGGTTCCTTTTGTTTGTATGTAACATTTTAAGAGAATTTCAATTTTCAAGTTCTCTCACATGTGGATGAAAACTCCAATTTCACTCACATGAGACTTCCGATTAATTTACCTTTGGATATCTTTTGTGTTAGTTATTTGACAGGCCATGTACTCAGGTTCTATAGTAGATGATGTGATCAACTTTTATTTGGTCCATGAGAGAGCCCCTATAGCAAGTAGGAATGAATACTTAGTAGTCAAGTCCATAATATCTGAGTTTCCAACTAAATCTGAAAATGTATAAAGAAAATGCATTTGAAATCTGAAACATATTTATATGCAACCAAACTACATAATGAACTGTCAGACAAAACCACATCAAGTATAATATAGAAAAATTGCCCTTGTTTATGATGCCATTGTTACATGTGACCAAATGGACTGCATGATATTTGGAGGATGGAACAGGGGACCAGGAACTTCTCCTTATATTATTTTCGGATGATAGAGCAAATGTAAACTATTCAGATTGTACTGAAAGATCAATTGAAGGCTATCCAATATGTCTATTCGGCTATGTTTTGTTTTATAATCTTAACCATCTACCTATACTCAAGGACGGTATGGAACCAGGATCTTTGACGAGGAGTACCAAAACTTATAACATTTTTTGCACAAAAAATTAGGGGTCATATACTGCATCAGAAATTTCCAAAATTTTAGTGCAAGTAATGGACATTTTCAAAAGTTGGGGATGGCGATATGCTAAGTATTTATGAATTTTCTAAATTGATACTAAATTATGAATATTCTAAAGTTGGTTGTGGTACTCGGAAATGATTTCCCTAGCAACATTCTCACGGATTTAGTTTCTAAGCTACTTTAGCTTGTCGATATTGCTAATATATAGATAAACCATCTAGATTATCCTTCAGTTCTTGTCCTGCATCAAAATCACAGGGATTGCCCATTCATAAACTCTTTATTACCCTCCTTCCTCTCTTCTTCAGCCTAACCGACTCCTTATTTTTCCCATGCTGGCTACAGGAGCGGACCCACCTTGGGCCGAGGGGGCGGTTGTCCACCCCCCCACAACACCCCCCCCCCCCCACCCCCCGCGTCCACCCCCTGGAACAGTTCCCAAGCAATATATATTACTTGTAATGTTATTTATTCTTACATATGAAAAAAAAACATTATTGAATGCTTGTCTAGTTGGTTAGTTGGTAAATAAATGGGTTACTCCTTGTAAGCCTTATTTCAAATTTTCTTTTGGCTTCAACGTATTCTCCTTGGTTCAAATTTTAATTTGGTTTCAAGGTATTCTCGTTGGTTCAATTTTTTTTTATCTTTGGCTTCAAGGTATTCTCGTTGGATCGCGGTTATTCATTAGATCTTGGATTTGAAAGCTTTGAAGCAAAGAAAAGGTCATCTAGTAACAATATCTGGGTAGAATTTAGATTGTGGGCCTATTTCATTGCTTCATGCATAAACCTAATCTCTGCTTTGTTATTAATAGCAAAGATATCTAAGCTATCTCTACGAAGAATTATCTCTTTGTTATTAATTGTAAAGTTATCCTTGCCTGTTACAAACTCTCTAAGCTATCTCTACGACGAATACTTGAAAAGATAGGTCACAAGTTTGGTAATCCATCATCAAATGGAACCCATAGATTAATATATTGAGCCTAGCACATAAGAATACTTATTTAGGACCTAGCATACCCTAAGAACATCTATGTATGTGTGGTTGATTCCACCACTTGGGTAGAAGAGTGGATGTATTAAATGACACAATATATCATCATCCAGTGTCTAGTTGATCCAAAATGATATCTTGTGTCACCTACTACACATCCAGACCATTGATCGACTTAATTTTGGATGATGGCAACTTCTATCTTTAAAAGAGAGATTAAGAGGAGGGACCATAAGAAAACGATGCTCGGAAATTGGAGAAGACCATGTGCAACCACACATTTTTGTCGTTGATTGGCTTTGGAGTACTATCCTTAGCATAAAGTGTCGCTCAGTTAGTTGGATTGTCAGGCTGCTTGTCCTTCTCGACTTCTCTTGTGTCACCTACCTCAGTTAGTTGGATTGTCAGGCTGTTTGTCCTTCTCGACTTCTCTTGTTACACATCCAATCTCCTAGCCAACTGCTATTGCTATCCAGATCTTGTTAATGGAGAAATCAACCACATTCACATAGATATTGTTAGGTCCATTTTGGTTCTATAGAAGTGTTCTTGGGTTGTTGTGCTTAATATACCAATCTATGGAGTATTCTAGTTGGCTGCACAATTTAACCTCCAACTAGTATGATCGCGGTACAAAGATCAAATTATTTCCACCATAACGGCCACGAAGCGCGATGCATGATGTCGAGAGCATTTAGTGCTGCTATTTGGAATGATGTAGGTTCTGTTGTCTCGATAGTTAGAGAACATACCATGGCTCTCTATGGTCGTGGTGCGATTTTGGTTACTAAATTGGACTTGCTACTCGTATAGTCAGATAGTCAGATTGGGTTTCCCATGAAAGTTTAAGGGGACTAAGTTCGAGGAGTGTGTCCCCCGATAGCAGTGATTAGAATGTCATTCTAGCTTTAATATATCTTTCATTTGTACTTTTGTATATGTGTTGGTTGAGATCCATATCAAATTGAAATCATCTTATGTTGAAAATAAAACTATGAAAATACCTTGAAACTGAAATCAATATATTCCATCATCATCCACTCAAAAGCAATATCCGATCATTGGTCGTGGTTATCTATGTTGCACGAGTACGGACACGGATATGAAGGACACGATACAGAAACGGATATGGACATTTTTAAATAGGTACAGTATAGTCGCCTACGTTGCACAAATACAGATATGAGTACAGTACAGACATGATATGGATACAGGCACTATTTTGCCATGTCCGTGCAACATAGGTGGTTATTCATTTGATCCTGGATTTCAAAACTTTGGAGCGAAGGAAACGTCATGTAAGAATAAGATTTGGGCCAAGTTTAGATTGTGTGGGCCTGTTTCATGCACAAGCCCTAATTTTTGCTCTGTTATTAATTTTAGAGTTCACTGGCCTACTAAAAACCTTTCCTCTACAACCAGCGACAACTAAGGCTACTCCCACTATCGAGATCATGGTCTCACCTAGCATAAAAGAGAATCCCTTGAGTTAAATCATTGGAAAGGAATCAGAAATGAAACCTTGTGATATTTTAGGGGGTTATTAAATTTGTGACGATTATTGCTTTGTGGCTATATTTGCACATATTTCTATTGCACGCCATAGCATCTTCACCATAGGGTTGCATCAACTCCATATAGGTTGTCCCTTTAGTTCTTATGCTTCAGCACTATCCTTTCCAACTTCCATTGCCTTGTTCCTTCATGAGTTTGGCTTCCATTTTGATGCTTCAATCAAGACTCCAAGCTACCCACTGCATGGGAATCTTGTGCTTTAATGCTCTCACATGCACTACATGAAGCTACCAAAAATCATAAGGGAACCCTCACTCCACTATGTCCAATACCTGTCCTGGCCTTACCGTTTGGATGATCAGCTTCCGTGAAACGAAAAAAGATCGATACATAAACTAATTCCACTTTCATGTGAAGCTTACAAGTTGAACTATCTTTCTAACAGATACCCTAGGTTGTAGACTCATTAACTATATTAGCCTCTTCCAAACTTGAAAGTCATCAGAAAATGGACCTATGCATCGTGAAAGTTATTATACTTCCATAGTTCACACGTTTTGTACTTTCCTAAAATGCCAGTCAATTTAGAGTAGCCATTGGCATAGGCTATTAAAAGTTAAGCATGTTCATGTGATAATTTGTCATCACCACCACCATCTTCATCCAAGCCTTCTCCCTATTAGAATGAGATTGCCTATGAAGCATGAGAAGAGTCCCAAAATTCACAAAAGTTCTGTAAACCAGTAGCAACATGGCGCCAACTGTTTGTGCTGGTGCCAACTTCCTACTAAGGTAGCTATGAGCAAGAGCGGTCCTTGCTATAAAATCTAGACAGTCATCTGGTGGGTTGGTGACCTTCCCATGCAGTTCAAGCTCATGCAACAAAGAGCCCCCTCCTAGTTTCCATTTACTAGAAAGTAAAAAAGAGTCGAGAAAAATAGGTAACCTGAGGCCACTGATTTACAAATGATTTTTCAAGCATTTATCTTATCTTTCTAAAATCAGGAAACTTTTCTATTGTATTATCAGATAGTTGCTTGACAAATGACAATGATTTAAAATACTGCTACATTATATGCAGTGAGTAAATTTTGCAAAGGCGAGTTCTGAAACCAACCATTTATATGATCATTAATGAACTTCCTCACTTATTAAAGAGAACAACTAGGAGTACAGATTAGCAAGACTGAGCTATTTGCCCCTATTGGTTAGGAAAATAATTAGATGCTAGCATGTCAGTTTAGTAAGGTTGTCTTTGGTTTGGTGAAAAGTGAGGGAAAGGAAAGTAAGAATGAAATTGCTTCAGGTAGAAGGGAAGTCATTTGTATAGAATTGTGTATCCTTTTCCTTTCCTCTCTTTCTTAAGAACCAAACACGGTCTAAGAGTTTAGCTTGCTAAGCATCATACTACCTCAATCCTTTCTCGTCTCAGTTTACTAATATCCATTATTACATTTTGCAAATAACTTTTTGGATGGTACGCCGATCATTTTGGAATAGAAGACATTAATTTTATTTGGGATTACATCTTAGTTATATTTAGATAGTGTCTTTTTTGTTCTTGGTGTAATTTTATTCTTAGCCAATACCCTGCCATTGCAGCCTGAAAGAATCTTTACTATGGAGACTCTGGGTACCATTCTCCTTATTGCAAAGAGTTGATGGATGGAGATTCTTTTTCTTACAGCTCAGGGTGCTCCTGTTGGAGTAGCATCTATATCTAAATAAGCATATAAATTATGTGCATTTTTAAAATTTACTCTTGTTTTATGTTTTCTTCTTTTTTAAAGCTTGTACGTTTACTATGGATAAAGCTTTGCAGTTAAGATTTAGGTATGACTAAACGGCAGCCCATGGTGTAGATTTAGTATATTTTCACAGAACCAAATTATAAAGGTTTCTTAATGCAAAGTATGCTCTGTAAAAGCAAGTATTTTACTAGAACAGCAGCCTGAATGATCTTAATAAACCTCAAGTATGCATGATTGGAGAATTTTAAGTATTCTAGTGCAAAGCAACATAAATAATTACATGCAATTAAGACATAAATGTTGTAAAATCATATCTAAAGTTATGCAAAATGTAGGCTTTAAACTATGCATACAAGAAATGTGGTTCAACCATTAAGCAAAACATCCATAACCAATGGTAGCCAAGCACACAAAGTCTCGATTAAATACCTTGTAGCTACAGAATGAACAATGCAGTGATTATATCTAATCCCGAGACACAAACTCACCAGTTGCTCCTTTGACGTGCCCAGATCGTGCTCTTCCAACCGCAGGGCACAATTTTCCATGCAATCATATCAATCATCGAGAACTTCTCACTTCATCTATATTTGAGAAGAGTGATTAGGGTTTCTAGGGTAAAGAGTTGGTTTGGATAGAGGATTAGATTCACGTTCAGATTTGGGAAAGAGTCTGAGCATTTCATGCCCGGTTTAAATGGGGGAGTTGGGTGGGGTTTAGGTTTTGGAATTTGTGAATTGTGGTTATACGCTGGTTGGCAAGTTAAGGTTAGTGGGATGGTTTTTGACAGAAATTGGGGAAAAGAAAGTAGATCATGCTTATAGTTGCCGTTTGGGCAGTTAAAGGTAGTGAGTGATTTTTGGATAGAAGTTGGGAAAGAGGAGGTAAGGACAGCAATAGACGAAGATTTTGCACCTTCTGGCTTATTATTCACTACCAGAATTATATCATTCAACTCGAACGTCTCAAAGTCAACAATCAAGAACTCACAAATCAATGCATATAACAGTCAGCCAACGATAATATCAGCAATACAGGGCCTTTTTTGATATACAACTTTCGAAATATGTTTCTCTAGTAGAAGTAATGACGAAACTAGTCCATGACTACATAACTATTTAAAAGCCATTAAACATCCACTATTCGGACTGAACCTTGTTTAGACACTAAATTAAGACTAGAACTGGCATTGACTAAACTAAAACAGCTCCAAGTGCATCTCTTGCGGTAGACGCCTCAACCCGAAAGGCTGCTAAGTTCTGTTATTTATTTTTTCTGGGCTTCTCTATTACTTCCTATAATTTGTATACTTGTTGGTTTGCTGAATAACACAGCATCCTTGCAGGAGCCTTTTGTCAACATTCCGGATGATACAATTCGCGAGGCTCTTAAAGTTGTCCTTGGTACAAATTATGCTTGCTTAATTTGCTTTCCTTGTACTGGTCAGAATTTTGTTGGATGTCTGAATGATGTATCCACTCGATACTTGTCGTGCATGCAGATACTCGGAATCACCCACTGCTTATTCACTGCAAAAGAGGGAAGGTAAGTGTGGTTAACAGTTAAATTCCTCTCTCTCACACACACACTTCAATTGTTAAGTTGACATGGAAATGTGCCGTTTGTCCAGCATCGGACTGGTTGCGTGGTAGGTGTTTAAGAAAGCTGCAACGGTGGTGCCTCTCCTCGGTATTTGACGAGTACCAGCGTTTTGCTGCTGCTAAAGCTAGGGTTTCCGATCAGAGGTTCATGGAGCGGTTCGACATCTCGAGCTTGAAACATTTGCCCGCCTCGTTTTCGTTTTCGCAGGGCCATTGATACTATTCGAGGCGGTCTTATTTTCTTCGCGGAAAGAGATTTTTCAGCTTCAAAGTGCCCTTTGTTTTGTGGGCACATGAATAAGAGAGGATGAGGTTGAACTTTATACTATCTGTAGGTTATATGATGCCAATTTCTTAAGTATAAGTTATTTGGTCTAGTAATCTGTCGAAATTGAGAGGAAGATGCTTCTTCTTTTTAGATTCCTTGCATGAATATATTCTTAGTTTGTGTATACTAGTATCTATGCTATTTGATTTCAGGGAATCAATTTGATGATCACTACAATTGCAGGTGATCTAGAAATTTTCTTGGTGGTTGTTTGTACTTCCTGTTGTTAAATGTCCTTGAACATTGCTTATAACCTTATGACAGCTGATTTTACTTGTTAAACCTTGTCCGAGATTGATGCAGCATGGATTCCAATTCCGAATCCTTCCAGGATTTTCTTTTTCTTTTTCTTTCATTTTTTTCTTTTATTTTTTTAGAGTTGTTAAGAATTCTATTTCTTTTAAGACTTTTATTTTGACTCTATATTTATTAGGATATATTTTATTTATATTTGATTAGGATTAAAAAAATTTATTTTAAGATTAGGTTATCATAAAAGATCTATAAATAGACACATTATGTATATAATTGAAAAAACAACTTTTAGTCATGCTTTTTTTTTAAAGTTCTGAGATTTGTTCTTTCCTTTTCTTAGTCGTCGACTTGACTGTTTCGTGGATTCGGAATCCCCTTGCTTGAGGTTTTCTAACAATATTCTTGCGGATCCCTCATAAGGCAATTTGTCGGAATTTTTGCGGCGTCGTTTCGTTCTCACCAAGCAATGGTGGTCCACTTATCACTATCACCGATCGACTTGGCCATTGCCAGGCACGAAGGTAAATCCGTTCTGCCCGTTCCGCTATCACACTGCGTCAGAAATTTTAATTTGTTCGAATTTTGAATGAACTTTGATATGCGTACTTCAATGCATAAACTAGATTAGCATAGCATTACTAAGTAACTAAGACACATGCTTACACAACGTTTGTTACCGTTAATGCTTTCTAATAGGGGTAAGCATTTGGTTAATTCGGTTCAAACCAAACCGAATAACCGAAAACCGAATAAGCAAAACAGAAATCGAATCGAATTGGCCATAACCGAATCAAATGGAACCGAATTAAATCGGTTCGATTTTCGGTTTATTCGATTTTTTTGGTTTATTTGCGCTTTTTTTAAATATATAGTAACTAGATATACCTAAATTTTTAATTTTGGACTGAAATCAAAATCCAATACCGAAATCAAAATCCAAAACTGAAATTTTTAGTATACCTAACTATATATGCTAAAAAAAAATTGATTTTGGACCGAAATCAAAATCAAAACCGAAATCGAAACCGAATAAAAAAAATTAGTATTTTTAAAACCAAAACTGAACTTAATTTTTTATAACCGAACTTATTCGATCTCGTTGGATTCGATTTTCGTTACAAAACCGAATAACAACGCTCACCCCTACTTTCTCATGATTCAGCGAGCGCTCAACTTGGAGACTGCCTATTAAGAGCACCTGCTTGATGTCGGAGGATGGCCAGGCAATGTGGAGGCAACAACTGGAGGTGCTTATCGAGCATTAATAGCAATGTTTCTCGTTCGTGCGTCGTCCTGTCAGCTTTGATTATAGACTGTTGGCGCTTCGACGTCGACTTAAAATCTTTGTAATGACCTTTATTTATGCATTGAACACACTAAGTACGCTTAGCTATTGTTCAATTATTGAAGAACTGTATGTAGGAAATTTAGGTCATGCTGCTACGAAAGCAACGGTTACTGTTTGGACCGTCAGCTAACTTGGACTGGCTTGCCGGTACTGGTAGTCTGTCATGCATGTCCGTGGAGCATCAGGAGTAGTAGTCAAATGATTCTCTTCGTGGTTTGCCAGGTTTGGACCCATTGGCCATTGTTGGTTCAGCATACTGCACCCCTGCAGTGAAAACCTCCATGACATGAAAGGGACGGTTCATTACAGTTGTGCTCCCACATAATTTCAGAAATCCCCGGATTGTCGTCAATCTTCCAAAGTTTTTTAACAAATTTTATTGGCTTAAATTACAATTTGATACTCTCACATATTCCAAATGTTCAATTTGATATTCTCAACTTTGATAGACACCACGATATTCTCTCTCCAAATAGTGTTAACGAAATTAGCAAATAACAAAAATACATTTTCAATCTCCCTCTCTCTCCGGCAGCCCCCTCCTCTCTCTTTCTCGACACGACAGTCGGAGGAGGGCTGCACAACTGCGAGCAGCCGCAGCAGCCGCCGCCGCCGCAATAACAGCAACAGAAGACGTGGGCGGGAGCAGGGGGGGGAGGGGAGGGGAGGGTCGACAGGACGGGAGGGGTGGGGGGAGGGGGAGGGGGGGGTGGGTGTCGCCACGGCAGGAGGGGGTGTGGAGAGGTAGGTGGAAGGAACAATTTCGTCCCAAAATAAAATAAAATATAGTTTAGAATATCAAGTTGAAAAACACGAATAATTGAGGATATAGACTTGTAATTTAAGCCAATTTATTTATAGTTTGCAGTCCATACAAAGAATAAAATTATACAAATTGATCCAAATATAAGAACGAAACCTATCAAGCTTTACATTGACACTAATTCGTTGTACTTTGCTTGGTTGCCTCCACTCGGGGTTAGTCTTCAAGCAATGCATAATGATTCGTACAATTATTGAGATTGTGATTATGATTCTGAAACCACACTTATTATATCTTTTTAAATCACTGTCAAATTTTCTACAGATTTATTAAAATTTTACTATTAGGAATGCATCATTTTTCTTATTAAATTATAATAGCTAACAAAATTAATGTATGTTATACCTAGTGTTGACATTGGATTAAAATGAATCAATGAACATTTTAATTTTCCTCGAAGGTAACTTTATACTGTAAACTAAAATTAATATAAAATTTTGATTAAAATAAGGTTATTCCATAACATTAAAGTAGTGTGTTTGTAGACGAACAATATAACAAATATACTCGGTCATCAACATTGCTGAAGTAGAATACTTGTAGACAAACGATAATTACGAAAAAAAGAGAAAAAAAGAGGAAGTAATTTGACATGTTGGTGGTGATGGCTTCGGCATGAATCGAATGAGGGCAAGATCAATCGGTTAGGGCATCTTTGATTGTTCGTCATTGGACTGAAGGCAATGATCTCAAGATCAATCGGTCGGGGTATTTTTGTCAAGCTCACACCAATCGTCTCTCCACTGGAACCGTTCCTTCCTCCGTCAACTCTTCGGTCTCTATTTTTCCCTTCACATCTAAATCATGCACATCACAAGCCTCCTTAAGACCGGCTCCGCTTTCTTCATAGAGACCACCAATGACAGTATTTTCATTCTCTTGTAAGAGATTTGGTTCAGATACTTTTCTACAAGGGCTTAAGGGTGTAGTTAGCCCCATCCTTCACCAAATGGTACGTTTTATTGCGCATGTCGTATTTCGCATCTACCTTGGACTGCCACGATCTTCCTAACAACATATGACAGATAACGAGTCCATACATCATACCGCATTATATCTTATCCTTATAGGCACTGATAGAGATGGGAAGCCTATACCGCTCAGTCACCCTGACAATGAGCACCTTCTGATTCCACATGGCGGAGTACAGGTCCGGTTGATCCTCAAACATTAATCATGCATAATTAATGTATCTTCGGCCAACTGTCGACTAATGATTTTTTCGATTGCTGTCATCGATCACGAATCTTCTACCATTAGTGGTACCACGTGAGTTAAGAATAACTCATTCCTTTGCAAGGAATCGTTATGTCTTTGTGTAAGCACGATCTGATGGGAAAGAAACGCGGAAACCTTTCTCCAAACCGGAGAGTACCTGCAAGAGGACCGAGCAATACAACGCACGAACCCAAAAACAATCACACAAAATAATCCACGCAGACACAGAGAATTTTTGACGTGAAAAACCCTTGCGGGAAAAACTACGGGACGATCGGAGTCCAACCCTGAGAAGCCTCCACTAATGGAATAGAAGAATTACACCCTCTACAAACTCCTTCCGATCCAAATCGGATCCCCACAACACTCATAAATAAGAACAATGATTACAAGGCTACGAAAGAGCGAGAACGACGAGTAGAGATTACCCGAACACGATCTCCTTCGAATAGCGACCTTCAATCCTCCGTCTTCTTCTCCGAAGTTGCAATGGCACTCTTGCCTTCTTCTCTCTCCAAGTTGTGTTACGTTGCGTAATGAATTAGGGTTTGGAAATCCCAACTTAACTCCCCAATCCCGCAACCAACCTGGACCGTTGGATTAGATCCAGTGGTGAAAAGTCACCCTAAAATCCGCTTCAGCCCCCGACGACACAGAGTTCGGCCAGAACTCTGTGTCGGGCAACCAGCACTGGCCGACCACATTCTGGAATGGGGAGGCAGAGTTCGGCCAGAACTCTGCCTGGGGCAGAGTTCGGCCCGAACTCGGCCCACCTGCTTCCAGCAGCTCCCTGTAGCTCTATCAGCAACCCCGCTTCCTCCCCGAGCTTCTTCGACACACGAACGGTGCTCGTCGCACTCCGGGGTCTTCTCCACATAGGTTGGAAACCCCACCCACTCCAACACGATCCTCCTTACCACGTCATGTAATGACTCTTCCTTCTTGGATTCCTCCTGTCACGACCCGCACCCTAGAGTAAGGGCACGAGAACGTAACAACGCCCAGCCTACGCCGCAGTGTCGGCGGTAGAACGCTGTCCTAGGTCAATCATCTATCAATATCAAGTACCTGTACAGTTTATACTCTCCGAATGGAGGTGACATAACAATATACATCTCAATCACATCTAGGGTAGAAGAACGAAAGACAGAAGATAGATAGTAACTCAAAGAGAACCATAGCATAGATGAAATAAGACTAAGTGTCTAAGATACATAACATCCAGAATGACAACTCAAAATACAATAAGTCTAAGAGTCTATACATCTCAACATCTCAAAATACAACTCAGAATGTGAGACAAAAGATAAAGAAAAGACTGCCTAGACTAAACTGGTCTAGACTACTGGAACAACATCCTCAGCTGCAGGTGGATCCTGCTGAGGGTCCACAACATAAGTATCATCTAGTCCTGCTCCATAATAGGTAGACACCAGGGCCTCCTCCTCATCCTCTGTAATATTTTCAACAGGTCCAATCAGGACGGGAACGAGCACAATACATCTCACGCAGTGCATAGAATGATAGGAGATAAAGCATGCAATAGAGTAAAATACAGGAACTGCTGAAGGAAGATACATGTAGCAAAAGAGATAGCTGTAAAGGAAATATCTACTGTATATAGAGAACTAGCAGTGCTAGTGAGTCAGAGTAAAATATAGACATGTGAAATGGCATAGGAGATTCATGACTACAGCTAGAAGTGATTCATGACTACAGCTACTGGGGTAATATCCACATGACTATTTCCACTCCCCCATCCCCAATCAATACACAAGGATCCATTCAGGTTATGTTAAGATTCGTGATAAGCCCATAATTGGGTGATACGTGAGTGATTCATGAAGATTCATGGAGGCTCGGTGATCATGAGAGTACATGAGTCACTAGCTGATACATGAAGATACATGAAAATAGAAGCATGAGATACATGATGTAAGTGAAACACACATGACAAAAGTACCTGATGCTCCCGAGGGGGATACATCTCATGAAAAGATCCATATAGTACCAATCCGTGATAACAATCGTGTCAGCATCAAGTAAAGTAAGCTAGAGCAAGAATATAAATCCTGGCAAATATGAAACGGTCAGAGAATGTACTCGCCTGATAACTGAATGTCTGAAGAAGATATACTGTCTGAGGAGAGGTGTATGGCTCCTAATCAGAGCAATACAAGTCACAATGTATCCACAATGGTAAAAATAGAGTGTACAATGCATACTACATGATTCTAGGTCAATCTGGTCAAAAGTCAACTCTTGGTCAACTCTAAAGTCAAACTAGTCAAAGTTAGGTCAACACTAGTCAAAGTTAGGTCAACACTAGTCAACTAGTTTTTAGGTCATTCCTAGTCATTTCTAGGTTAACTAGGTCACTTTCGACCAATGTTGACTTTGGTCAACCCTTAGTCAACAAGGGTTGCTAGTAGGGTTTTGGGTCTTTAGGGTTAGCCCCAAGCCATAGGCTAAATACTCTTGGCCATAGGCCATGGCTAGTCACAGGGTTTCCATATAACCTATAACTAGAAATCGTACATATAAACATATATCTACATACATAGATATACCCATCTATCTAATGCCTATATATATAACATAGGCCATAATACAAATACCTACCTACAATATATATATATATACAATATGTATTCCTACTATCTATACCACATAACCAATATATAAATAATATATATACTCACTATATATCATATATATATATATATAACATATATAATATAACATATATATATATATAGAGAGAGAGAGAGAGTGAAGGAGAGTGAATGAGAGAGAGACATAGAGAGAGGGACTGAGAACAGGGGGGGCTGTTCTGGTTTCCAGAACCACACACACACCCACAGCCATACACAAATACACACACACATAACACACATATACACACATATGTGTATATGCACATAACTATACACACACATCCAATTTCCCTTAAATTCGACCCACACCCTCACATACATGTACACTACACATATACTCACTAAAATACACTAGTATAATACCTAAATTATTACTAAAATCGAATCAAAATTCGATTTTCCAAATTCTGGAAAAAATCCCAAAACTGTGAACTACACAGTTTCACTAAAACTTGGGTAATCCGATTTTACACAACCTAATCGAGCTAAGGCTCGATACCAACGGTTGGTAACCAACCCCCCATAGATACACTAGGGTCCTAGGACACTGACACGACACCACGACACGAATTCCCGTGTCCAAACACACAAAACATGACACGGGTAAATCCTGATACACACACGCGTGCACAGCGTCGTGCACGCGTGCAGTCCACTCTAGGACACGACACACACACACACTCAGGACACGTGGTTATGCCCACGTGTTCGCCTAGGATAGGTACACGTGTCCAACACCCTGCACGGTGTCTACGTGTCCTCTGGACACGACACGAAGGCCGTATCAGTCGTGAAAACACGACTGATACGCACTGTTCTGCGCCGCGTCGTGCAGAGATGCACGTGTCTCGTGCACACGACACGAGCCACGTGGAATCTCGTGCTCGTGTCCACGTGTAGCCCACATGATGGGCTACACTCTCGTGCAAACACGAGGTGTCATTGTGTCGTGTCCGCGCGACACGAGACGCGCGAAGTTGGTGTCTGTGCGTGTGTGCGTCCCAGTGTAGGACCAGTGCGAAGCGAATTTCGTGTCCGACACAAAACGACACATGGTGAAACTTTGGGGGAGTGTGCGCAGACACTGCCCCGTGTCCACACCAAATTTCACGTGTCCACGTCGTGTCTACAGTGAGAACTGAGGGGGTGGTAGCAGGACACTGCACGAGGGTCTCGTGCAGTGGGTTCGTGTCCGTTTTGGACACGGACACTGCATTGGTTTGTGTGCAGTAGACTAGGGTTAGGGTTAGGAAGCCTAGGACTAGGTTTTTGTGTAAAAAGTTTTGCAAAAACTGAAAGTCCTCTCCTTTGAGGCATTTCACCAAACATAGAAATTCAAACATGGATACGTGTCCGATACGGACACCAAATTAATCCTAATTTTCACCCAACTAATCCTACAGTTCCCTAGTACCTAGATGCATGCAAATATGAAGAGAAAACACAAAATTAACATGGTTTATGGACATTTACCTATTTGTGCAAATCCAATGAAAATCAATAAGGAGGGGGGGTGTGTCCTTCCACTTGGTGATGCCCAAAGCCCCTCAAACCCTTGATAGCAGGCCCTAACTAGTACCCTCTAGTGTAGGGGAGTCCAATGCAGAAACTAGAGGTGATTTGGATCAAAATTGATCAAGTTATGGGTGTTTGAAGAAAATAGGATTTTCTAGGATTAAATTCATGTAAATTGATCATGAATTAATGTGGGGGGTTAATATAGGATGTGTGGGCTGCAAGGGGGTGTTCTTGGCTGGTCATAGCATGGGGGGGGTGTCCTTGGGTTACTTGCAAGCTAAGGGAAGGACTTTGTAAAGGGGTTTAAGATATTTTGCATAATTTAAGCAAAATATCAATAAATAATATCTAGATATTTATATAGCTTGACTACCATGAATATCTAATCCCCTTAGCCATTCTAGGTTAGGGTTTAACCTATAGATTAGGGTAATTAGGTTAGGGATTAGCAAGTCACTAATCTAAAAGTCCATGAATAGTAAAATCTCACTAATCCCACTAAATTCCAAATAAATTCCTAAAAATTACCAAAATACCCCTATGGCCAAAAATCACTAAAATGATATTCTAAGCCTATGGTCAAGTTCTCATGGTCATGGCAACTTCTAGGTTAGAGAAACTAGGGTTTACACTAAGGTTTACTAACAAAGTCACAAAGTCACAAGTCATGACTTAGCATGACTTTAGAAATGGTTTAACTTAACTAAATTTACCAGAAAATCACACCATGACTAAAATACCACTAATAAATAATAAAAAAATAATAAATTTTCAAAAACCCCCAATTTTCAGAAACAAGGTGTTACACCTCCCTAGGACTACCACATTGATAAGTGCGTCACCGTCGAACAGACCTCTAGCGCAATAGTTGCTGCAAAAATTGTCTTCACATAGGTACTATAGTGATTGTGTTTGTCAACTCAGTTCCAACCGGGACAGTTCCATCGGTTAGTCGGTCTATCACCATCGTGATCGTTATCATAACTCATCCTACGAGATCATTATATTCGCTCCTGCTCATGTTAGACGAATCCATACGAGTCCTACGTGAACGATTCTCTTGTGCCGATGCAAGACCAACTTCAGAGAAGTCGCAAGCAGTGCTCATCCGTGACACAGTTTCTAGGTCTCAAAATCCTCGACGGTTTCTGAAAGTCTATCGTCCATTTGACTCGTTGAACGCGTAAATTCAATCCCCACAAAAAGACCTTGGTATGCCGAATCGCCGCATAGAGGCATTCATCCTCCTTCCATTCATTAGGAAGATCTTGGTTGTCATTCTCGTTGTTGGTTCCATACATGCCTCATGACACTCCAAGGCTATGATAACACCTGACACAACTCAAGAACATTGATCATTGAACCAACAATCCAAGATACAAGGAACTCAAAATCAAACTAATTAAATACTATTAAATTTAATATCACTTTTTTCTCTCCGTAACATTCTATTTATAGTAAGTAACCTAACTTAATCATTTAGAAATATATCTAAGCAAAATAGGAAGCAATAATTCGTGTCGCAGCAAAAAATGTCGATCACAACGATCGAAGATATCAAGGAATAAATCCAACTTCTTTAGCATGATAATCATAAGAGAGAACTCTCAATATAAATTAAGATTATAACAATGAACTTGTTTATACTATATTACAAAGTGTTATTTATAAGAACACATAACCTAACTTTAAGAAACTCATAAATAACCTAGAAAAACGAAATAGTAGAAATATACTAAAATTTAGTCCAGAACAAGGTCGATATTTTGATTATGTGTGTACATTTTGGAAAGCTAGACTAAATGATATATAGTCTCAAGTTGTATTCGGGCCGGTCCGGGCCGGCCCACGGGCCAATGTCTGCGGACCAGACCGGGCTCGGGCCGGTCCAGGACCGGCCAGGGGAAATACGGTCCGGGCCAAGCCCGGCCCGATTTTTTTTAGCCGGCCCAGCCCGACCCACTGGACCGGACCCAGGGAGGGCCGGTCGGGCTGAACCGGTCCACGGGCCGGACCGGGCCTAGGTCGGTTCGGGCCGGTTCAGGCCGGTTGAACCGGACCGGCCCGGTTTTTTGTATTTTTTTCTTTTTTTAACAGTTTTTTTTTGTATTTTTTTTCCTTTTTTTTAACAGTTTTTTTTTGTATTTTAATTTTGAAAATTTGTAATTTAATTTTAATTTTGAAAAATGTTTAATTTTGAAAAATGTTTATAAAAATTTGTAATTTTGAAAAATGTTTATAAAAATTTATAAAATTTGAAAAAAAATGATAAAAGTAAAAAAAAAAACATTTCTCCCTCTTCCTTTATCCGGGCTTGGGACCGGCAAATGCTTGTTTGGCATAGGCGGAGTTAAAAAATTTTTTTTTTAAATAAAAATAGTTTTTGAAAGTATAAGTTAAAATTTGAATAGTATAAGTTAAAATTTAAAAGTATAAGTTAAATTGAAATATTTTAAGTATAAATGTATAAGTTTAAATGTACATACCTAATACCTTGCACCGTAGCCTCATTGTTGTTCGCCTTCATGCAATAAAAGCGATTCCAAATCCAGCTCGTGGACATCATGATCTTCTTCATCTTTCTGGTTTTGTGTTCGTCTATCGGCTTTCATCCAATCTTGTACGCACACTATTGCTTCCAAGATATCGGGCTTCAAGCGGCTCCTCCTATCGCTCAACATCCTTGAACTTGCACTAAAACAGGACTCCGATGCTACCGTAGACACCGAACCATCAGTAGATCACGTGCTATGTTAGAAAGAACAGGAAATCTCTTGTCGTGTCTCTTCCACCATTCTAAAACGGCGAAGTGATCTGGAGTCTCATCTTCGTCTTGATAAGAATTAAGGTAAAGAGACAACTCTTGAGTAGGTTGGGAAGATTGCTTTTGTTTCTTCCTTTGTAGTATACGACCGGCTGCTGATAGCTTAGACGCTGTCACGACCCGCACCCGGATATACGGATACGAATACGTGGGCCACGCCCAGCCTACGCCGCAGTATCGGCGGTAGAACGCTGTCTAGTACCCAATAAATATACACTACATCTAGAAGGTCTACAACTAAATATACTCTAGTCACATCACAACAGCTAAGGATGATAAGTCAAGAAAGATAACTAAAGCAGAAGAACAACTAGAAACTACTAGAAGGAATCATAAGACAGAAAATAAAGAAGGAAAAACAAGACGAACTAAGGATAACTACCAGGCAACTCACATAGAAGAATAGTGAGATCCACCTCAGCTAGCAACATCATGAAGTCCACTAATGGTATAACAACTCCTAAAATATTATCAACGGTATCCTGTCAGAAAAATGAGCAAGTACAAACACTAACAGCAGTTCCATGTGAATTGACAAATTCTATAAGAGACAGTATAATGAACTACAAGACAAAGATATATAAGACTTGGGAACCGTTCGAAAGCTGAGTTACAACCCTTAAACCAAACAAGGACCGGGGTTGTAACCCTTCTCCCGAGCAGAACTCAGTCTCCAATCAAGGTACATCATAGAGGCATATAAAACATGTGAGTAACTGAAATCATAGCATGGTGAGAAGTACTGTATGTAGAACAGAACAGGATATATGATAAGATAAAGTAAATATAAAATGTGCCTCGAATATTATAGCATAATGTGATCGGTATGGGTCAAGATCAGGCTTCCAGCCGACCGGCTACAAGTACGTGGACTCGGCCCGGCCGGGATGGTAAGCTATGGAGAAAGTAGTAGCACAGGTCAGGCTATACCCATCGTGAGGTGAGGGTATAGCTATGATACAAGTAGTAAATCAAGGTGGGCATTGATCACACTATCTATAAAATTCCCCATTCTCCGAATAGTATACGGATCCGGACATAGCACGTCATGACGCAGGATTCCCTAAGAGGGGAGCAAGTCCGCTTCAGGAATCGACGTCAATACAAGTACAAGAATCAAGACCAAGCAAGTACCAGTATCCCAAGAAATCCAGGAATGACATCTCATGACAGAAATCCGACAATACTAGTCCGTGAACTATCGTGTCTGAGAATCAAGTAAGACACTACGACTGAATCGGATATAGCAAATATCAAGACAATGAAAACTATCAGTGAATGTACTCGCCTGCGGTCCTGAGCTATCAAATGGGGTCGATGCTCAGAGTAATGCCACAGACCTAAAGATAAGATATATATAACTAATTAGGGTTCAACAGTGTTAGGCTTGATTCTATAGTATAAGCTACGTAATCTAGGACAGACTCAGTCCACTAAGTCAACTAGGCCACAATAAGTCAAACCAAGTCAAACTAGGTCAAACTGGGTCAATGGTTGACTTACAGTTGACATTTAGTCAACTGGTCAACTCTAGTCAACTATGGTCAACTCTGGTCAACCAAGGTCAAATATTGACTCTACTTCGACGTTCAGTCAAAGTAGTCGACCATAGTCAAACAGGGTCAAAGCTAGTCCCTATAAACATCTACAGGGTCAACACATTCAATTTCAGTGGTTGTGAAATCACTGGAATCGATGGATCTAAAATACCACAAAAGGAGAAAGATTATAATAATAGGGTGAAAACCTACAGATGTTGTCGGATGGTGAAACAACCATCACCAACGTGTCCAGAATGGTCAAATCAGCTAGGATAGCCTGTCCATAAGTCCAATTTGGACACAGGGGCAATACGGTAATTTTGGGCTAAAATGATGTCCGCCGTTGGACACACTTTGCACCGAAAAATGTGACGAAATAAAAGTGCACAAAACTTAACAAATTATATGTCCACGAATCCAGAATGACGATATGAACCCAACGGTATATCCAAAATTGGATTCCGTTGACCCGATCTCAAATTGGTCCGTTGACCGGGACATTGAAATTCGATTTGTACGGAAAAGCGTGTCGGAGCCAATGTCCTCAAAACTTAGAAAATTATATGTCAACGAGTCCAGAATGACGATACGAACTCAACGGTATATCCGGAATTGGATTCCGATGAGCCGATCTCAAAATGACCCGTTGACTCAGAAAGTGGGACCCGCTTTGCACCGAAATGCGTGCCAGGGCCCACGTTCTCCAAATCAAGCAAAATTTATATGAAAACATGCCAGAACGACGCCACGAGTCTACTGGTGGTGTCAGAAATTGAATCCGGGGTCCCGGGTTCAAAAATGGAATTTTACAAGTGTAACACTAAGAATTTGAACGACCAACTTTGGCGTCGAATTCGACAGACCTAACAAGCTCAAACTGAAATGAAATCTAAAGGGAGCAGGAAGAGGGTTATACCAGCTGCGCACAGGAACTGGTAGCATGCCAACCGGAGCTGCGACGGCGGAGTTACGAGCTGACGAAGTCGGCTTCACGAAACTGTCCAAAAACAGTTCAAATTAAAACGTCAACTTTGTGGCCGGTTTTGAGGTATCAAACGACGAAATTAACGGACGAAAATTGAGGGAAGTGAAGTGCTATATACCGAGATTGAGATGGCGCAAGGAGTTCGCCGATCCAACGCTCGGATTGTCCAGAAAATCCGTGCGAAGTCGCTGCGATGGAGCGCGAATTCTGGAATTCCTCCGTGCGCGCGTCGACGGAACTCCGAGAAAAATGCTGAAATCGACTAGACGGCGCGTCCCGGAGGACGTTGGCCGCCACAGGGTGGCGCCTGGGGGTCGCCCGGCCAGGGGGTGGCCAGCCACGTGGCGCACGGCGGTGCACGGCGGCGCACGACGGCGCGCGCGCGCGGCCTGCTGCTGTGCGCACGCTGTTGTGTGCTGCTGCCGCAGCTGCTGCGTTCGCTTGCTGCTGCAGCGCACGGCGCGACACGGCGGCGGCGCGACGGTCGCCGACGGGGGTGTTCGCAGCCAGCAGGTTGAGGAGGTGGTGGCGGTTTGGTGTAGTTGATGGTGGTGTTTGGATAGTCATAATATGGATCACATAAAATCTGGTTGGGCGTTGGATCAGGTTCGGTCAAGTTTGGACAAGCTTGGGGCCAAGATTTAATTAAAATAATAATTTTAAATTAATTAAAATCATGGATGAAATGGGAGCACAAGGAAGATCAGATCGGTGACACGCAAGTGGCACGTGCATAGTAGGCTCAAAACAGGCCAGGGCCATATATTGGGTCGACTGGATTGGACCGATGTCGGGCCCGGAAATTAAATTAGAAATTAAGTCGCGAATTACGACATACGATAAATTGGCCTAAATTGACCCGAAAGTTGTGCGAAGCAAATGGAGCACAAGGGAACAAGTTCGAGTGGGACACGATATATCAATATAAAGATAATCTCGTCTACTGCAAACTTCAAAAGAAAGTTCCCAGAGACTGGCATCCCTGATGCTCTAGAATTCCAAGTCACGGTAAAGAGCATTTAATGATAAAATAATAATTAAATAGAATGAATTATCGAGAATTAATCATTTAGGAAATTCGAAAATAAATCCCGGAAATTCAGGGGGCTTACATTCTACCCACCTTATAAAAATTTCGTCCTCGAAATTAAAGGTTGGTAGTAGGGTTAAAAAATAGGATAGAAGATTTAGGCAATATTTTAGGCACGATCCAAGAATGACGAGTTTTGCACGATCAAGAAAATCAATTCAAAATTGTTCAGGCACGATGAGGGATTTGGCACGATAGAATCATGATGTGAACAAAATCATATGTGCATGATTTCATAAATAAGTCAAGTCATTAAGGCACGATTTTAGAGACGATTTAGAGATTCAATGATATACATGAAGTTCAAGTACGGGGTGATCTGTAGGACTTAAGTTGATAGAAATCAACCCGAAAGTCACACAGGCCCGATCAAGATTAAGGAGTATGATTAATACAGTCATGAAATACGATCCAAGTTCGAACGTGATTAAAATTGGAAGTAGTCTAAGTTCACTTGGCACGATAGAGGTATGACAACAAAATTAAAACTTGAGCTTCGTCCGGTTACAATCGAGTCAAACATTGATTAACAGGATTCAGCTCGATGAAATTAGATTTAGGATTATACGTAGGCACGATCAAGGTGAAAATGATGTGGTTAGGTATTGTTAGGAATAACAATACTTAGCACAAACAGTGATCGAGAATTTAACCACCCGGTCATGAGTGAAATCAAGACTCAAACGCGTTAAAAAATTTGTGATGATTAACAACTTAGGAAACGATTTAGAATAGAACGAGGAAAATCGAAAATCTAGTCTTGATCAGGAATGAAACCTGAGCACGAGCGACTAGAGAATCAAAATTCAAGTACGAAGGAGATCTATTCGACAAAGTCGATTAGGGTTCAAGATTTCTAGCACGATTTGAGGGTTAAGATTATCAAGATCATGAAAATCAAAGTCGGATAGTCATGATCTAAAACAGAGATAAGAGAAGCAAATGGAGAGAAAAATTGAGTATAGCACGATTGAGAGATATATTTGATAAAAATCAGATTATAGGTCACATAAGCACGATCAAGGTCCAAGTTCAGTTGTGAATGCCGATAAAATCATGAATTCGAAATCAATGTCCTAAAAGCACAATTTAGGAAGGAACCCAAGTCAATTAGGTACGGTAGAAAGTCAAACATGTTCAATTTTAACACGAATAATTTCGTAGTCTCACTAGTTAGTCGTGATTGAAAGTCAAAAATTTTAGGCATGAGTTTGAGGCAAGATAAAATATATAGTTATGATCGTTAAAATCACGGTCAAGGAATCCCAAGTTGTCTTAGTCATGCCCAAATCATCTAGGCACGACTAATCACAAGGAAATTGGGGTGTAATCAGGAAATGAAATCAAGGTCGAAAGAGTTTAGACACGAGTGTCCAAAATCCAAACATGATCAAAATCGGAAGTCAACGCACGAGGGTTAATAGCATTGAAATCCAACCATGATAAAGAAATTAGTCTCAACACGATCTAAGTTGATCAACTTTTGAATAAATCAGAATTTGGGCAAGATGGAGAATAAAATCAACAAAGACTGGGCACGAGCATCCAAGGATGAAAATCCAAGTCATAAGGAAATTTGAAGTCATCTAGAGTCTAGTCAGCAACCAAGACTCTCTTGGCACGATAAACAAGACGACCAAAATTGATTGGTCATGGACAGAAGGGAATCAAAATCTTAACAGTATCGAAATTTAAGAAACAATTGAGATATAAAAATTTCAAAATTTTCAGAGTTTTTAAGTGTAGATAACAGATGTAGATATGAGATAGTTGATTTGTGTAATCAAGACATAGCTAAACAAGGCAAAGGAAATGACGGTAAGATGAGAAAATCATCATGCGATGAGAGAAAAATAATGATAAACAAGAAATAATGGCAGGAATTATCTTGCTCAATTGGTAAAAGAAGTGAATCAACTTAAGATATGACCTGATAACCATACACGTCTATCCAAAACCATGTTGCCAGAATTTACGCCACGTCAGTAAACATAGCTGCAATAAACGATAGTCCATAACTAAGTTATACACCCTATAATCATGTCATCTAGATTCCTTACCACGCCAACCGGTATGGCTGCAAGAGAATCTAAATTCCATAACTAGGATAGTATATCCAAAATCAGGCTCCATGTCCTTGTCAGGCTAGCTAATATGACTGCGATAAATTCCAACTCCATAAGTAAAGTAGACATTTATCGTTCCCATCGTCTCCATCAAATATGTTTATCAGGATATCTTAACTCAATCCTTAAAAGCTTATCTTCAAACAGAATCAAAATCGAAGTCAACAACGAACGAACATCAAGATTCAAAATTTTCAACAACGGATCAAGGATAAGTAGATGAAAACTAGCGGAAATAGATCCCGAGGTAGAGTTTAGAATAAAATTCTCAGGAGATGTCCAAGGGTACTATCTAGGTCAAGATAAAAGGAAATCATTGGAATATAATCTAAAACAATCCCAACCTGATATGAGACTGGCAAATCATATTCTCGTCTCAACCTAGAAGATATATAAGTCCAACTTATACCTTCCCTCTGGGGCCTACAACTCATTCCAAGAAAGAATAAAGTTGATAACGGACAGATGTTTCAGAAATCAGGACGGACAGAAACAAATGGGAAAAGTTTCAAAAAGTTCGAAATAAGATTTCCAGGGGTCATCCCAGGAATCTACCAAGAGTTCCTAATATGTGACTGAGTACCAAATTCCTAAAATATTCTATAACTCAATCTTAATCCTAGGGCAGGCTCGCAGTAGTACAGATAAGCTCATGTACTACCACGACTTCGCATTAATTGCAAAGACTGACATGCATGGGCCACCACTAAAACGTGTCACGACCCGCACTCGGATATACGGATACGAATACGTGGGCCACGCCCAGCCTACGCTGCAGTATCGGCGGTAGAACGCTGTCTAGTACCAAATAAATATATACTACATCTAGAAGGTCTACAACTATAAATATACTCTAGTCACATCACAACAACTAAGGATGATAAGTCAAGAAAGATAACTAAAGCAGAAGAACAACTAGAAACTACTAGAAGGAATCATAAGACAGGAAAATAAAGAAGGAAAAACAAGACGAACTAAGGATAACTACCAGGCAACTCACATAGAAGAATAGTGAGATCCACCTCATCTAGCAACATCATGAAGTCCACTAATGGTATAACAACTCCTAAAATATTATCAACGGTATCCTGTCAGGAAAATGAGCAAGTACAAACACTAACAGCAGTTCCATGTGAATTGACAAATTCTATAAGAGACAGTATAATGAACTACAAGACAAAGATATATGAAGACTTGGGAATCGTTCGAAAGCTGAGTTACAACCCTTAAACCAAACAAGGACCGGGGTTGTAACCCTTCTTCCGAGCAGAACTCAGTCTCCAATCAAGGTACATCATAGAGGCATATAAAACATGTGAGTAACTGAAATCATAGCATGGTGAGAAGTACTGTATGTAGAACAGAATAGGATATATGATAAGATAAAGTAAATATAAAATGTGCCTCGAATATTATAGCATAATGTGATCGGTATGGGTCAAGATCAGGCTTCCAGCCGACCGGCTACAAGTACGTGGACTCGGCCCGGCCGGGATGGTAAGCTATGGAGCAAGTAGTAGCACAGGTCAAGCTATACCCATCA
Organism: Iris pallida; assembly: GCA_029216955.1. Taxonomy (NCBI): domain Eukaryota; kingdom Viridiplantae; phylum Streptophyta; class Magnoliopsida; order Asparagales; family Iridaceae; genus Iris; species Iris pallida. Next base: position 8,971,879 of record JANAVB010018993.1, read on the forward strand.
TGAGGTGAGGGTATAGCTATGATACAAGTAGTAACTCAAGGTGGGCATTGATCACACTATCTATAAAATTCCCCATTCCCCGAATAGTATACGGATCCGGACATAGCACGTCATGACGCGGGATTTCCTAAGAGGGGAGCAAGTCCTCTTCATGAATCGGCGTCAATACAAGTACAAGAATCAAGACCAAGCAAGTACCAGTATCCCAAGAAATCCAGGAATGACATCTCATGACAGAAATCCGACAATACTAGTCCGTGAACTATCGTGTCTGAGAATCAAGTAAGACACTACGACTGAATCGGATATAGCAAATATCAAGACAATGAAAACTATCAGTAAATGTACTCGCCTGCGGTCCTGAGCTGTCAAATGGGGTCGATGCTCAGAGTAATGCCACAGACCTAAAGATAAGATATATATAAACTAATTAGGGTTCAACAGTGTTAGGCTTGATTCTATAGTATAAGCTACGTAATCTAGGACAGACTCAGTCCACTAAGTCAACTAGGCCACAATAAGTCAAACCAAGTCAAACCAGGTCAAACTGGGTCAATGGTTGACTTACAGTTGACATTTAGTCAACTGGTCAACTCTAGTCAACTATGGTCAACTCTGGTCAACCAAGGTCAAATATTGACTCTACTTTGACGTTCAGTCAAAGTAGTCGACCATAGTCAAACAGGGTCAAAGCTAGTCCCTATAAACATCTACAGGGTCAACACATTCAATTTCAGTGGTTGTGAAATCACTGGAATCGATGGATCTAAAAATACCACAAAAGGAGAAAGATTATAATAAAAGGGTGAAAACCTACAGATGTTGTCGGATGGTGAAACAACCATCACCAACGTGTCCAGAATGGTCAAATCAGCTAGGATAGCCTGTCCATAAGTCTAATTTGGACACAGGAGCAAAACGGTAATTTTGGACTAAAATGATGTCCGCCGTTGGATACACTTTGCACCAAAAAATGTGCCAAAATAAAAGTGCACAAAACCTAACAAATTATATGTCTATGAATCCAAAATGACGATACGAACCCAACGGTATATCCAAAATTGGATTCTGTTGACCCGATCTCAAATTGGTCCGTTGACCGGGACATTAAAATTCGATTTGCATGGAAAAGCGTGTCGGAGCCAATGTCCTTAAAATTCAGCAAATTATATGTCAACGAGTCCAGAATGACGATACGAACTCAACGGTATATCCGGAATTGGATTCCGATGAGCCGATCTCAAAATGACCCGTTGACTCAGAAAGTGGGACCCGCTTTGTACCGAAATGCGTGCCAGGGCCCACGTTCTTCAAATCAAGCAAACTTTATATGAAAACATGCCAGAACGATGCCACGAGTCTACTGGTGGTGTCATAAATTGAATCCGGGGTCCCGGGTTCAAAAATAGAATTTTACAAGTGCAACACTAAGAATTTGAACGGCCAACTTTGGCGTCGAATTCGACCGACCTAACAAGCTCAAACTGAAATGAAATCTAAAGGGGGCAGGAAGAGGGTTATACCAGCTGCGTACAGGAACTGGTGGCACGCCAATCGGAGCTGCGACGGCGGAGTTACGAGCTGACGAAGTCGGCTCCACGAAACTGTCCAAAAACAGTTCAAATTAAAACGTCAACTTTGTGGCCGGTTTTGAGGTATCAAACGACAAAATTAACGGATGAAAATTGAGGAGAGTGAAGTGCTATATACCAAGATTGAGATGGAGCAAGGAGTTCGCCGATCCAATGGGCGGATTGCCCAAAAAATCCGTGCGAAGTCGCTACGACGGAGCGCAAATTCTGGAATTCCTCCGTGCGCGCGTCGACGGAACTCCGAGAAAAACGCTAAAATCGCCTAGACGGCGCGTCTCGGAGGACGTTGGCCGCCACAGCATGGCGCCTGGGGGTCGCCCGGCCAGGGGGTGGCCGGCCACGCGGCGCACGGCGGTGCAAGGCGGCGCATGGCGGCTCGCGCGTGTGGCCTGCTGCTGTGCGCACGCTGTTGTCACTACACCAAAGTAGGTGATTGCCAACGGTTATTACCGTGACAAATAATTTTTGTCACGATAATAATCGTGACGAATTAGCCGTGACAAATTTTTGTAAAGCTTTTCCTCACGGTCATTACCGTTACAAAAATAAATTCTTGTAACGCTTTTTATCACGGTTATTATCGTGAGTAATTTTATTTTCGTAACAGTTATTACCGTTATAAAAATGTGTTATTGCTTTACTTATTTTCACTTTCGTAACGGTTATAACCGTTACCAATATATATTTTTATGGAAAAAATATAATTTCAATATATTATCCATTAACCTATATTCAACAAGCTTCAGACCAATATATAACCGAGACGAACTCCAATCAATATGCACATAATTTTAAATTCATATTGCAATAGTTGAATACAATTCATAACATTACAAGATTTAACCCTCAAGATGGACACAAAGGAGAACAACCATTATTCACTTATATAATTAGCATAAACCAGCTCTGACAACATCTCCATTTGTATTTACAACAATCTGAATGTCTAAAACTAAGGATAAGCTACAAACGATGCTACACTTCAACTCCCGATCACGACACAAGTTGTACCTGAACCATAGAAAAGGAAAAAGGAGAGGTCTAGATCAATATATTTAGCTCAATAATGAATAATTCATATGATAATTAGTAAATTGTTACCATCCGTAAAACAACATTAACTAGTAATAACCTTCATATCTTAAAAAGCCACCAATAAAGCTATAATGCAGCATAAAAGTTGTCTAGTTATCTAAAGCCAACACGTTGGTAGAATATGCATCCATGGATATAACACAAGCAGCATAGCTTTTGGAGAGGAGGGGAATTTAAGACTTACAACTAATGCGAATATGAAAATCAATCTCAAAGGAAAAATACATAATTCATAGTTATTTTGTCCCGTAGTCGTCACAGATACAGCACAGCGTAATTGCGTGTGATTGAGTGACAATAATGATCCCAACTGGAGTAGCTCATGAAGTTTAATTACATACTTAGATTTCTAATGTAACTAGGACATATACATAGTTTAAATTGCCAATTAAGGTATTACCTGCCATCGAAATAACAGCTTGGCATTTGATGTCTCTAAGTACTAGATAGGATTCATCACTCGATATATGACACCAAGCTTTGAGATCTTGACTTTTCCTCTCCCTTTGGGGGGAGGGGAGTACTAGCTGTCATTCAAAAGTAACTAAAATAAGAAGACAAATAAATAAAAAATACCAGACTTCCCTCATCTACATCTTCGCTCGCACCATTGACAGAAGGATATTCTTAATTGCTTATGCTACTGGTATACCTCAGGATACGCTGTTAAGCAACATGCCTATGCATTATAGTATGCCTCAAGTAGTATACTCAACTTGACAAATAAAAAAATACCAGACTTCCATTGACAGTTGACACTCCCTTAATGCACAGCCTTTTCAAGTATAATTATGTTCAACTTTTTGTCTTGAATCTAAATTTTGATCGAGTTTCTATTACTATAATATCATTGACCCATATATCTGTAGGTACATAAGAATTTCATACAAAATGTGCAGCGGCAACTAATAATTACCTTTGTTCCATGCTTGAGCATTTTGCCATCACTATTTACTCTTGAAGATCCAAGTTCCTTCATGGCTCCATAACTCGAGGATGAGCAAGCGGAACCTTGAATCACAACATCAACAAATTAATCTGATCATAATCTATGCTAAAATAGTCATCTGATTATATGATTATTACAAGAATGATTCAAAACTAAACGGCAAATTACTACTCTAGGATAGGTAGTAGGCTTACCGTTGCCTTCTTGGGTGAAAAAAAATGTGGCCCTTCACACCCTCATTTCCAACGACTACATCAACAGCCTTTGTCATTCTTTATGCGATCTACACATTAATATCCAACAGAAAAGGAAGAGCATCAATAACAAAAAAATCTATGATTAGTGGACATGGACACATGGTGATTTACATGGCATCTCCAAGTGGTAAAAAATAGCAAAATCTAGACACGAAGAAGCAACAACATATGTGTGTACATACTTTTAACATGAATATTTATATGTGGTTGAATATTAAGTTTCTTAACATCTCCCTTATTAACATCTACCAGGTAAATTGAAATCTTATAGCACTTGCAATTAGAGACATGATTTTGACTACTCATATCTTGTGACCCACATAAAATACAAGTGTCAGAGTCCCTGACACAGAACCTTTGTATATACTCCAGGATTATTCCAGAAATATATTTAAATGAAACTATTAGGTGAGTTTTGATACATGGCAATATGGATATGAATTTGATATTCCCATCCATTTTTTTGTGTTCGTCGTACTTCTTCAGAATTCCTGGTAATAAGGAATCCCATCAGACTCCCACCAAGTGAGGGAATACGATTCCCATCTTGAGAATCGGGTACTCTGTATTCCTATATATTTCCATCTATCCGGAATATGATCCATGGAATTTGATGCCTGAAATTTTATTTTCTTGTGTTTATTGTGTATATATTATAGAGAACCCAATAATACAGAGGTAGCAACTCAACATGGTATCAAAAATAAATTTTAACTAGATTTTATAAAAAGTTGTAGCAAGTTTAACATGGTATATGACAGTAGACCAGTGTCCAAGCTTTACTGAGATAATTGCAGTCTATCGCATAAAATTCTGATTCTAATAGTTGCCAGTTTCACAATATGTGTCGACATTCACTAAATAAAGAAGTACTAACACAGTTACTGAGATGAATCCTCGAACTTCATAGTACTGAGCTGAATCCTCCTCATCCCCGAATATTATCCCGACACCAAATTGTGGAAATGACTAGCAAAAGAAATCATGACTTCTAATAAAATACAAAAGTCAGAAGCACAAGATAACCTTAGTTTGTGGGTGCAACTCTTCAGCAGGATGTTTGTCCATTTGTATGAGCACTTGTATTTTGTCATATATCTCTGAATTGGTCACTTGTTTGGGCTTTCTTTGGCAACATGATCCATCTTCTTCTGTAGTAACTGACAGATAATAAAGAAATTGGCTTAGTTAAGAAACCACTATAGTGGATGCAGACCATAACTATGGCAGATATAACATTTATTTACTTGTCTCTTAAGAACGACAAGACTCTTGGTATGCATGGGGATTGAGGGAGAACTCCATTAGAAAGGGAATACCGAGCAGAGCAACCCACAAATCAAACATGAAAGTAGAATTTCATGTAAAAAAGTTTTGATGAATTTCATTATAATGAATCTACACACTACCAAAATACATGGATTTACCGACGGCCTTATCCGTCGGTAGTCCGTCGCCAAAAATAAATACCGACGGATTACCGACGGATATTTTGGTAAAACAGCCGTCGGAAATAACCTCGTCGCTAAAACATATCCGTCGCTACTCCGTCGCTCAGCGACGACTTAGCGACGGAATACCGTCGGCGCATTTAAATATATATAGCAACGGATTACCGACTAGCTTTCGTCAAAACATGTATCAGGATATAGGGTTAGCGACGGAAAAATCCGTCGCTAAAGAGTCGGCAAAACCGTATCAGTGATATTCTGATACGCAATATCCGTCGCTAATCCGTCGTAAATTTGTCGGTAAAAGCGTATCAGAGATTTTCCCATACGGCAGGTCGTCGTTATGTCGTCGCTAATCCGCCGAGGTGTACGACGGATTAGCGTCGTATTAGCGACAAAACATCCGTCGCTAACTGCAAAATTTATGGACATCAAACAGAACCAGGTCGACGGACATTCCGTCGCTAAACCGTCGCTCAATGTAAAATACTCCAGGTAGCGACGGATATTACGTCGCCAATCCGTCGATACATTAAATTCCTACAGTTAGCGACGGATAGTCCGTCGCCAATCCGTCGCTTTATTGAAATGCTCCAGGTAGCGACGGTTTTTTACGTCGCCACTCCGTTGCTAAACTCAGTTTCTCCAGTTAGCGACGGACTATCCGTCGCTGAGTGGTCGCCAGTCCGTCGCTAACTTCTAATTTTTGAAAAAAAATACTGCAAACAGACTCTTTCCTGTTTATACAACACATCCAACACAATATCAAACATGCAAAATATCCATATACAACACCATATATCCATATCCAACACGAATATCCAACGTATCCAATATCCAACACCATATATCCATATGCAAAATATCCATATCCGACACCAATATCCAACAAAATATTACCAACACAATATATCAAATATCCAACATTAAATTATCCAAACATAAAAAAAATATCCGAACATACAATGTATCCAAATGTCTACAAAAATTTCGGCAGCACCTCCTTTGTATATCAGATCATCGCTTATAACCCAGCGTAGGTATATATCCAAAAATCACATAGACAAAATATGCACATACGAATTTAATGCACACCAATTATCCAAGAATAGACATCAATTATACTGAAGAGTAACCTAATATCCGTCGTTATACTGAAAATTTATCTTCAAGTGTGAGAACGGATGGCTCAGAATACACAACCCAAAATTCATTCTAGCATACATTAGTGTGAATCATCTATGTTCTGTACATATGGTGTAGTATATGATCTTATCGTATCTAGTATCTGAAGAACGTAACAGAATCAAGATGAACTCACATAATGTAATACTAAGACATCATCTACTACTATATAAGATATAGTGATAGGTTGTCGTATCATCATTGCCGAGGGATGAGGGTCGGAGGACAGTCAACTTATCTACGGCTACATAGTTTCTGCCTCGCCAGTCGAATGGCTGCAGGAACTATATATGTCCTGATCACCATGTCGTACCGTAGATTAATACAAATGGAGCTGGAAACAAAATACAGAAACCAAAAAATAAAATACAGAATCTAATCCCTGGGTTCGCCGAAAATACGAAACACAGAATCCAATCCCTGTATTTTAAGTGTGAGAACGGATGGCTCAGAAGACAACCAAACCGGAGAGGATACTCGAAGAGATACATCTGAGTAGGACGTATACTCTGAGAGATCACCCTTACAGAAATGATATCAGTAGTGGGATCGAATGTTGGAGAAGATATTATCACAGTATACGTCCTCTCCTCCACGATGGCTCTAGACCCATCTGCTCGTCCCTGCTTCCATTCTTCTTATTTGACTCTCTCAGCCACACATGATATCCAGCTCAAGTGTAGAGTAGGCGGAAAAGAAGGGGGCAGGAATAGGAGGGGGAAGCAGCACAGCCGGCGGCATGACCCGGAGAAAGTACAGAGGTTTTCTTCAACATACGTAGGAGAACTATAAGGATATATGTAAACACAACATATCATCTTGTCAAAGACCCTAAATGTGACAACCATGTTACCGCGGTGTCGGAAGACTAACATGTCATAATTTTATAAGCCGTGTGTTTTGACATAATCCTTCCAACCGGATTTCAGTTCTATGTAATAATGCGAGATTATGACACAGGAGGAAAGAGTTGGGATGATTATGTCAAAACACACGGCTTAGAAAATTATGACATGTTAATATTCCGACACCGCGGTAACATGGTTGTCACATTAAGGGTCTTTGACAAGATGACATATTGTGAAAAGATAAATCCTTATAGTTCTCCTACGTATGTTGAAGAAAACCTCTGTACTTCCTCCGGGTCATGCCGCCGGCTGTGCTGCTTCCCCCTCCTATTCCTGTCCCCTTCTTTTCTGCCTACTCTACACTTGAGCTGGATATCATGTGTGGCTGAGAGAGTCAAATAAGAAGAATGGAAGCAGGGACGAGCAGATGGGTCTAGAGCCATCGTGGAGGAGAGGACGTATACTGTGATAATATCTTTTCCAACATTCGATCCCACTACTGATATCATTTCTGTAAGGGTGATCTCTCAGAGTATACGTCCTACCCAGATGGATCTCTCGGAGTATCCTCTCCGGTTGGTTGTCGTATCATCATTGCCGAGGGATGAGGGTCGGAGGACAGTCCACTTTATCTACGGATACATAGTTTCTGCCTCGCCAGTCGAATGGCTGCAGGGACTATGTCCTGGTCACCCATCATGGGTGTTATCTGGTAAGTATATGTAACAGAATGTAAAAGAATGTATATATTCTTATCGTATCTAGTATCTGAAGAATGTAACAAAATACAGAAACCAAAATACAAAATATAGAAACCAAAATACAGAAACCAAAATACAAAATATAGAATCCAAAAAAGGACCCTCTGTGAGAACGGATGGCTCAGAACACAAACCAACCGGAGAGGATACTCCGAGAGATCCATCTGGGAGGGACGTATAATCTGAGAGATCACCTTTACAAGAATTATATCATTAGTAGGATTGAGTGCTGGAGGGGATATTATCAGAGTATATGTCCTACTCAGATGGGTCTCTCACCGTTACTATTTTTTTTCTGACAGCATGGTGGATGTGCTCCGTCCACAGATTCTGGCTCCGAGCCAAAACTTTGTTCCGGAGCTCAAGTGGACATCTTTGGTGTATAGCTCGAGCGAAAGGTTCCTGACAGCATGGTAGTCTCGTTTGTCAAAGTATCCGTGCTCGTCCCATAATCCATGTGGGATGAGCACGGATACTTTGACAGAGGAGACCACCATGCTGTCAGGAACCTTTCCCTCGAGCTATACACCAAAGATGTCCACTTGAGCTCCGGAACAAAGTTTTGGCTCGAAGCCAGAATCTGTGGACGGAGCACATCCACCATGCTGTCAGAAAAAAATAGTAACGGTGAGAGACCCATCTGAGTAGGACGTATACTCTGATAACATCTCCTCCAGCACTCAATCCTACTACTGATATAATTCTTGTAAAGGTGATCTCTCAGATTATACGTCCCTTCCAGATGGATCTCTCGGAGTATCCTCTCCGGTTGGTTGTCGTATCATCATTGCCGAGGGATGAGGGTCGGAGGACAGTCCACTTTATCTACGGATACATAGTTTCTGCCTCGCCAGTCGAATGGCTGCAGGAACTATGTTACCGCGGTGTCGTAGTCCAATATAATCCAGAGATTGACACAGTTCTAATTCATATATGTAGTCCAATACAAATAGTCTAAAACAAAAACAACCCAATAAAAATAGTCCAATACAAATAAGTACTAATAGCTAATGCTTGCCACGCTGCTCACGCAGACGCTCAGTGATACTTTCACGCAACCACCTCCGAAAAGCGAGATTTTTGGTGCGAGGAGAGGCGTCGTCCCTTGCCAGGACTGCATCAAAAGCACTCTCGGCATTACTAGCTACCGGTGCTGGATGACTAGAACTCCCGGTCTTGTCAGCCCCTGTTTTTCAAATTTTTGTTAATTAGTGATAATTGGCCATTAATGATTATTTTTAGTATTAAAATATTTTATAGTAATTATTAGGAATTTTTCCTGTATTTTTAAATGATTTTAAATAGGTTTTAAATACTTAAAATATCACTTTGCAATTTATTTGATTGTTTTTAAATAGGTTTACAAATATTTAGATTGTTATAAATGCTATTTGCAATTACCCATTTAATGTTTGCAAATTAATATTTGCATAAACTAACTGCGGGAGGGCTTTTGCAATTAATAATTTGCATAACCTTAGGAAAATGACCTAGACGAAATTTCCTAAATCCTAAGGGTTTTTTTTTGCTAAACTACCCATCTCTCCCCACCGCCTTCCCCTAATTTCCCGGCCGATCGTCGTAACCCTAACCCTAAACTACTCCTAACACCACCGCCTTCGCAGCCTATAAAATGAACCCCTGGCCGACCTTCATCACCACACCGACCATCGATCACCACCCTAACCGCCGTAGCCGCCGTTCTTCCTCGATTTCCATCACCGGAAACCTAACTCTGGTGAAGCCTAGCCCGACGCCTACAGATCCTGTCGCCGTGAACCACCACCACCATCTCATCCACCTCGTCGAGCCGCGTCCAGCGCCATCGCTCCGCCACGACCACGACGCCTCCCCCGCCTGATCGCCCTCTCGACAGCAAGTCGAGCTCGGACACGTACGTATCACTTCGTCCCCGTATCGAATCTCGACTCGTATACACGGACACAGACTCGCCCAGCCTAGACGAACCTAGTGGTAAGTGTGGACACGCGTAGATCGTGTCGTGCGTGTCGTACAGTGCATGGACACGCCGACACGGTGTCAGATTTCATATTCTCGTGTCCTGGACTGTATGGACACGAGCGAACTGTTATTTAGAGAACGGGTTTGGTTTTGTGCTAACGGGTTAAAATCCATTAACTTAAAATCTGACTTATAGTTAACCTAAACCCTAACTCTAACAAACCCAGTGGGCTGACCCCCTGGCCAGCCCAACCCGATTAAAAACCCCCCCCCCGCTCGGTTAGCCCGAGTTCGAGCCCCCCCTTTTTGCTGCTGTTTATTTTCTTTTTCTTTTCTTTTTCTTTTTTCTTTTTCTTTTGTTTTTATATATAATTATATATATATATATGTATACATATAATTGTATATATGTGTATATGTATTATTATACATACTATATTTAGGTATATATAGTTGCTGTTTTTTTTATATATATATATGTATGTATACTTCATTATTTATATGTATATATATATGTATTATGTATACATATATATTTATGTATATATATTTCTTTGTGTATATATATTATCATATATATACTATTATATGTATATGTATACATTAATTTTGTATATATATATATATATTATATAGTTAAGTATTTTCTTATATGTATGTATGTATACACATATTTGTATATATATATATAATAATATAGTTAAGCATTTTCCTATATATATATATAAATATCCCTATATTTATATATATATATTATTTCCTATACGTATTTTACTTAGCTTAGTGTAAATTATTTATATAAAGTAATGTTCATACTTTTATAGTTACTATGTAAAACTTTACCTTATTAAAATATTAATATTTATTTTATATTTCTACCACTTAGTATTTTCTGTATATTTAAATTACTGCAACCATTTGGTGTCCAAGCCTAGCATGGGTATTTGGGCTCAAATGTGTTTTCACATATTCAAGACCTGTACAAGTCATATTGGACTTGATTCATGGCCTTGGGTCCTGTATTTGAACTTTGGTTCAAATTATGTACATGGACAAAATACGCAGATAATTAATTATTGTGTGCATTACTGTTTTTGATTTTCTAAAAATACTTAAAGTATTGCTAAAATTATGGAAAAATAGTTTTTAGATACTATGTTAAGTTAGCTAATTTAGTATAATTTTTGTAGTATTTAATTTACTGTTTTGCCCCTAGTTTGGCATATGAAACCAGAACTCACTTTCTGTATATTTATGAAAACTGATTTTTCTAAAATACTTCTGTTGGGTAATAAATCCCAGAAAAATTATAATAAATTTCTATAATTAACAAGGTTTCTGTCAGTATATTATTCTGCATTTATTGGAGATTTCTAGTATTTTCTAAAATTGTTAAAACACAGTGCACAGAATGTTTATTTTACCAATAATTATGACTAAGTCATGACTTGTGATTTTTGTGTATTTCTAGTATTTGGATTGCTAACCAGCCTTAATATGGGAGACCCATGTGTTAGTTTAGATGCCAAATCACTTCAATTTGAACCCCTAGGCTAAGTTCACCTAGCCAATGTCCAATTTGGCCTTCTCACATCACTAGTGTATTTATATTGTCTTGTAACTTAGAGTCTGAGTATATATATGCTTTCAGTGCCAGGACACTCTATATCTTAGCTTTATTGTCATTGCATTGCTTTGCTCCAGGCAAGTACATCTACAAACTCATTTACTGTCTTTTAATGTTAAGCACATATGACAACCTTGTGAATTACCATTAATCCAGTTGCAAGTCTTTTGTTAATTGTACATGTTAAAACACTGTTATGTGATAAAAGAATGTTAATCAACCCATGTGAATGCTGATCCTTGGAGTAGAAAGTCAAATCATAACATGTTTCATACTATTGCCAGTTCCCACCATGCTTTACACTATTTCCCGTATCTTTTACATGATGATTACTGGGTTATGAGAGAGTTGATAGTATAGTTACTGAACTCGTGGAATGTACTCACTTACATTGCAGTATGCTAATTGTGTAGTTTCTGGACTTGTGGAATGTACTCCCGTACATTGCAGTGAACTAGCAGTGCGGTTTCTGGACTTGTGGAATGTACTTACGTACATTGCAGTAAACTAAGAATGTAGTTTCTGGACTTGTGGAATGTACATACGTACATTGCAGTAAACTAGCATAGCACCTATTGACCGATCTCATACCTGTTCCAGTTTTAATACATAATGTACAATATGCCACAATTGACAAGAGTGTCTTAAAATGATAATCAAGATATACCATGATTTCCCGCTTTATATGATTTACCATGATTCCAGTATGTCTATTTTTCAGTCTTATCATACCATGTTCCTGTTGTACATCTCTTGCATTATACATTCAGTACTTTAGTAGTAGAGGTTGTACTTGCTCCCGTCCTGACAGGATAACGTTGTAGGTATTTTGACCGAGGAAGAAATGCTTTGTGACCCGTACTATGGAGCTCCAGTTGAGGATATTCCTGCAGGGAATCCTGCTTAGCTGCTTAGTTTGACTTAGTGTGGGGTTATTATCACAGACGCTGTTTTGTACCTTTAAACTGGACCTTGTCTCCAGTACTACTTTTGGTTGTGTACTATTTATAACAAACTTAGTGGTTTTTCATCTATCTATATAGAAGCTGTGTTGTGATCATTCTTAAACTATCTTAATTATTAGCACATTTATCATTATTACCTGACTGTCTAGAACAGCTTACTACGCTCTAATCAAGCGTAGGCTGGACATGGCTCGGCCCGGCCCAACAATTTGGGAATCGGGTCGTGACATGTTTTTTTGGCGGCCCATGCAGGTCCTGACTAAAGTTGTTTGGTTACGTTACTGTACCAAGCACGCCTGCAGAAATTAAGGATAACTAGATAACACTAGGAACGACATCTAGAACACCTAGAGGAATTTTAGGATTGCAATATAGGAAAACTCATCACAGCGTAGGACCGGTAGTGTAACTAAATTGTTTGCTTATGACTGCTTGCTTTATTCTTATAATTCCTTTGTCTTTTTTTAAATAGATGGACCCTACACACTCTCCCGATTCTGCCACCTCAGGTGACGGTACACCTTCATCACCTCCCCCTACCACCCGGATAGGTCCATTAGACTTTGCACCTCCACCACCTCCTACCCCGCAGACCCAGATACCTCCACCCCCACCTCCTATCATACCTCCCCAGACTATTGTTTCCTTTGACGGAACCCAATTACTGGCTTTGATCCAGGGGCTCCTGAATACTCAGCATACCCCCGTCTCGCAACCTATAGAACATCAATTGAGGCTAGGTAGTATCAAGAGTTTTATGAACCTAAAACCGAAGGAGTTTCTTGGGACGGAAGGCATAGTTGTAGCTGATGACTGGTTAGATTCCGTAGAGAGGAAGCTCATAGGGGCTAGATTACCTGACGACCTTTGGGTCGAGGCAGCAGGATTTTTGTTAGCAGACCTGGCAGGGGTCTGGTTCAGAAATGAGACGATGTTCATTGGCGGCAGAGGAAACTGGGAGCAATTCAAGATCCAGTTCAAGAGGAAGTTCTTCTCCACCACCGCTAGAGTTGCCATGGGATTGCAATTCCAGAACCTGCAACAGGGGAGCCGTACAGTCGATGAGTACGCAGGTGAGTTTAGCAGACTCAGTCATTTTGCCCCGAGCTTAGTAGCCGACCCGGAGAAGATGGCTCGCAGATTCTGCCATGGTCTTATCCCGGACATTAGCATCTTACTAGTGGCCAACGGGATCACAGACTACTACCAGCTACTGGAGAGAGCCCGAGGTATCGAGGAGCGTCTTTTGTCTTGCAAGAGGCCAGCTACCACACATCATGACGGGCCGTCCAAGCGCCAGACTTTCCAGCAGAGGACGACTACCCAGCACCAGCAGGCCTATGCTCCACCAGCTCATCCTCAGCATCAGTTATCATTTGCCCGAGTTCCGGGGCAACAGCAGCAGAAGTGGGTCTCTTGTGCCTTCTGCAAAAAGCCAGGGCACGATGTCTCCATCTGTAGGAAGAAATTGAGCCAGTGTCTTGCTTGCGGGTCTTCCACCCATATGATTCGGGAGTGCCCGAAGGCGAAGCCATTTACCAGAGGACCTTCAGGGAGAGCATACCCTTTAGCCATCCAGGCAACAGTACCAGTGCAGGGCCCAGAGCCAGAGCCAGAATACTTGACAGACGGTGCCACAGGTTGGATTTATTTGCATATGATTGTTTGATTCTAGTGCCTCATTAAGTTACCTATCACTAGACTCATGCCAAACCATCATTTAGTAGCTGCACTCATAAGACAAGCCATTGACCAGTAGACCTGTTTCATAGACATTCCATCATTAGGAGATAGCCTTAGTCATCGCTGTAATTATTTTAAAACGTTAGTTGCCTCGCGTGTCTTCAGTTCTTGTAAATTTTGAGGACGAAATTTTTCAAGGAGGGAAGACTTGTCAGCCCCTATTTTTCAAATTTTTGTTAATTAGTGATAATTGGCCATTAATGATTATTTTTAGTATTAAAATATTTTATAGTAATTATTAGGAATTTTTCCTGTATTTTTAAATGATTTTAAATAGGTTTTAAATACTTAAAATATCACTTTGCAATTTATTTGATTGTTTTTAAATAGGTTTGCAAATATTTAGATTGTTATAAATGCTATTTGCAATTACCCATTTAATGTTTGCAAATTAATATTTGCATAAACTAACTGCGGGAGGGCTTTTGCAATTAATAATTTGGATAACCTTAGGAAAATGACCTAGACGAAATTTCCTAAATCCTAAGGGGTTTTTTTTGCTAAACTACCCATCTCTCCCCACCGCCTTCCCCTAATTTCCCGGCCGATCGCCGTAACCCTAACCCTAAACTACTCCTAACACCACCGCCTTCGCAGCCTATAAAATGAACCCCTGGCCGACCTTCATCACCACACCGACCATCGATCACCACCCTAACCGCCGTAGCCGCCGTTCTTCCTCGATTTCCATCACCGGAAACCTAACTCCGGTGAAGCCTAGCCCGACGCCTACAGATCCTGTCGCCGTGAACCACCACCACCATCTCATCCACCTCGTCGAGCCGCGTCCAGCGCCACCGCTCCGCCACGACCACGACGCCTCCCCCGCCTGATCGCCCTTTCGACAGCAAGTCGAGCTCGGACACGTACGTATCACTTCGTCCCCGTATCGAATCTCGACTCGTATACACGGACACAGACTCGCCCAGCCTAGACGAACCTAGTGGTAAGTGTGGACACGCGTAGATCGTGTCGTGCATGTCGTACAGTGCATGGACACGCCGATACGGTGTCAGATTTCATATTCTCGTGTCCTGGACTGTATGGACACGAGCGAACTGTTATTTAGAGAACGGGTTTGGTTTTGTGCTAACGGGTTAAAACCCATTAACTTAAAATCTGACTTATAGTTAACCTAAACCCTAACTCTAACAAACCCAGTGGGCTGACCCCCTGGCCAGCCCAACCCGATTAAACCCCCCCCCCCCCCCCCCCCCCCCGCTCGGTTAGCCCGAGTTCGAGCCCCCCCTTTTTGCTGCTGTTTATTTTCTTTTTCTTTTCCTTTTCTTTTTTCTTTTTCTTTTATTTTTATATATAATTATATATATATATATATGTATACATATAATTGTATATATGTGTATATGTATTATTATACATACTATATTTAGGTATATATAGTTGCTGTTTTTTTATATATATATATATATGTATGTATACTTCATTATTTATATGTATATATATATGTATTATGTATACATATATATTTATGTATATATATTTCTTTGTGTATATATATTATCATATATATACTATTATATGTATATGTATACATTAATTTTGTATATATATATATATATATATATATATATATATATTATATAGTTAAGTATTTTCTTATATGTATGTATGTATACATATATTTGTATATATATATAATAATATAGTTAAGCATTTTCCTATATATATATAAATATCCCTATATTTATATATATATATTATTTCCTATACGTATTTTACTTAGCTTAGTGTAAATTATTTATATAAAGTAATGTTCATACTTTTATAGTTACTATGTAAAACTTTACCTTATTAAAATATTAATATTTATTTTGTATTTCTACCACTTAGTATTTTCTGTATATTTAAATTACTGCAACCATTTGGTGTCCAAGCCTAGCATGGGCATTTGGGCTCAAATGTGTTTTCACATATTCAAGACCTGTACAAGTCATATTGGACTTAATTCATGGCCTTGGGTCCTGTATTTAAACTTTGGTTCAAATTATGTACATGGACAAAATACGCAGATAATTAATTATTGTGTGCATTACTGTTTTTGATTTTCTAAAAATACTTAAAGTATTGCTAAAATTATGGAAAAATAGTTTTTAGATACTATGTTAAGTTAGCTAATTTAGTATAATTTTTGTAGTATTTAATTTACTGTTTTGCCCCTAGTTTGGCATATGAAACCAGAACTCACTTTCTGTATATTTATGAAAACTGATTTTTCTAAAATATTTCTGTTGGGTAATAAATCCCAGAAAAATTATAATAAATTTCTATAATTAACAAGGTTTCTGTCAGTATATTATTCTGCATTTATTAGAGATTTCTAGTATTTTCTAAAATTGTTAAAACACAGTGCACAAAATGTTTATTTTACCAATAATTATGACTAAGTCATGACTTGTGATTTTTGTGTATTTCTAGTATTTGGATTGCTAACCAGCCTTAATATGGGAGACCCATGTGTTAGTTTAGATGCTAAATCACTTCAATTTGAACCCCTAGGCTAAGTTCACCTAGCCAATGTCCAATTTGGCCTTCTCACATCACTAGTGTATTTATATTGTCTTGTAACTTAGAGTCTGAGTATATATATGCTTTCAGTGCCAGGACACTCTACATCTTAGCTTTATTGTCATTGCATTGCTTTGCTCCAGGCAAGTACATCTACAAACTCATTTACTGTCTTTTAATGTTAAGCACATGTGACAACCTTGTGAATTACCATTAATCCAGTTGCAAGTCTTTTGTTAATTGTACATGTTAAAACACTGTTATGTGATAAAAGAATGTTAATCAACCCATGTGAATGCTGATCCTTGGAGTAGCAAGTCAAATCATAACATGTTTCATACTATTGCCAGTTCCCACCATGCTTTACACTATTTCCCGTATCTTTTACATGATGATTACTGGGTTATGAGAGAGTTGATAGTATAGTTACTGAACTCGTGGAATGTACTCACTTACATTGCAGTATGCTAATTGTGTAGTTTCTGGACTTGTGGAATGTACTCCCGTACATTGCAGTGAACTAGCAGTGCGGTTTCTGGACTTGTGGAATGTACTTACGTACATTGCAGTAAACTAAGAATGTAGTTTCTGGACTTGTGGAATGTACATACGTACATTGCAGTAAACTAGCATAGCACCTATTGACCGATCTCATACCTGCTCCAGTTTTAATACATAATGTACAATATGCCACAATTGACAAGAGTGTCTTAAAATGATAATCAAGATATACCATGATTTCCCGCTTTATATGATTTACCATGATTCCAGTATGTCTATTTTTCAGTCTTATCATACCATGTTCCTGTTGTACATCTCTTGCATTATACATTCAGTACTTTAGTAGTAGAGGTTGTACTTGCTCCCGTCCTGACAGGATAACGTTGTAGGTATTTTGACCGAGGAAGAAATGCTTTGTGACCCATACTATGGAGCTCCAGTTGAGGATATTCCTGCAGGAAATCCTGCTTAGCTGCTTAGTTTGACTTAGTGTGGGGTTATTATCACAGACGCTGTTTTGTACCTTTAAACTGGACCTTGTCTCCAGTACTACTTTTGGTTGTGTACTATTTATAACAAACTTAGTGGTTTTTCATCTATCTATATAGAAGCTGTGTTGTGATCATTCTTAAACTATCTTAATTATTAGCACATTTATCATTATTATCTGACTGTCTAGAACAGCTTACTACGCTCTAATCAAGCGTAGGCTGGACATGGCTCGGCCCGGCCCAACAATTTGGGAATCGGGTCGTGACAGGTCTCACTAGCAACCGGTGCCACTTCCTCCTCAACTGTAGGAGGAGCCACCTCAGCATTCACTGTTTTCTTCAAACGACGTGCCGCTCCTCGGGTCATGGGTGCCATCTGGTAAGTATATGTAACAGAATGTAAAAGAATGTAACAGCTCAAATTCAAAAACCAAAATCCCCATGCCAACATGAATCATAACATATAACTTAAACCCAGACATGACATAGGATTAAACCTAATGATTTAATCATCCTTAAATCAGTAAACACAAACAGTGTACTAATTCTCAGTTTTTAGTCCAATGTAATTCAAAAGCCATCATCCCATGCCAACAAAACACTCCATACACAGAAAACAACAGATTTTTGATAAGTACTTATTTGTGTAGACAATTCATTTAAAAAGGAAAAGATGAAGTCTAAGGTCTATCACATACCCAAGTGATATAGGACCAATATTGGACTGATACTCAAACGAATGGGTCTGCTACTGCTATGGAAAGAACACTAGTTATAAACTGTGACTGAACATATAACTATAGTATGCAGGACAAAATAGTAGTAGGGGTATCATCTGACTGCACACAAGGGATGATGAGCTGGGCAGGTGCAATATGGATGCAGTAAGCCACCCCAACAATGCCCGGCCCCTTCCCCCCTGCTGCATTTAACTGCTGCTGCTGCATTTAACTGCTGCTGCTGCATGCTTCTGCTGCAGCTGCTGCATTGCTGCTGCTGCAATGGTATATATATATAGGCAATATGATACCAAGAGATACTCTCAAGAACACATCTAAAATCTGAGAATAAATATACAAATATTCATTCCAACAATAAATCAAACACTTGATGTGTCCAAATAGGAAGTTTCCCACATGGCGACGTGATTTAATAATACGTCGCTATTCGTCGCTCATCAGCGACGAATATTTATGCCTGTCGCAGAACGTCGCTAGCCAGCGACGTTTTGCAACGTTATTTTTATGACGTCGCTATTTTCAATAAATAGCGACGTTATTGGTCGCCGTCGCTAAATGACGTCGCTAGCCAGGAGAGAGGCAGTGACGGAGGCAGCTGCCCGCCCCCTCCACACCCCCCGCCCCCTCCCATCGCCGCCCCTCCACACCCCCCGCCCCCTCCCATCGCCGCCCCTCCACACCCTCCGCCCCCCGCGGCCAGCCCCCCTCCACACATACCCCCCCCGCACCCCGCGGCCAGCCCCCGCCCCCATCGTCCCCCCCCAACGCTGCCCGCCCCCTCGATCCCACCACCCCCTCCACACCTCCCGCCCCCCCCGCCCCCCGCGCACGGCCAGCCCCCCTCCGCAACCCCCCGCACCCCGCGGCCAGCCCCCGCACGCCCCCATCCCTCCAACGCTTCCCGCCCCCTCCCACCGCCCCCCCACACCCCCCGCCACTGCCGCCACCGCCGCCCCCCGCAGTCGACGCCGCCCCCGCAGCCCCCGACGCCCCCGGCCCGCTGCACCCACGACCACCGTGCGCGCGCGAGAGAGAGAGAGAGAAAGAGAGAGAGAGAGAGAGAGAGAGAGGGAGAGGGAGAGGGGATTACCTTTGGGAGAGAGAGAGGAGAGGGGGTCGCCGATCACCGCCGCGGGAGAGAGAGGAGAGGGGGTCGCCGATCGATCACCGCGGGAGAGAGAGAGAGAGAGAGGAGAGAGAGTGAAATTTGGGGGGAATGAAAAAGTTCCCCCCGTCGTTTCAATTTAAGTCTGGAACGTAAATTTAGCGACGGAGTAGCGACGGATTATTCCGTCGCTAAGTAGTCAGTAAATCTCGCGCCAGAGTAGCGACGGATTATTCCGTCGCTAAGTCGTCAGTCAAATCTCGCGCCAATATTTTAGGCTTTTGCCGCCAAAATATGCGACGTTCTAGCGACGGATATAAAACCGTCGCTACTTGGCCGACGACCTATCGACGGCGTAGCGACGGATATGGACATAAAAAATAAAAAAAATTGTCCACTGCTTTCCGTCGGTAGTCCGTCACAAATCCGTCGGTGATCCGACGGTAATAGCGACGGAAAATTTCCGTCGCTAAATGGCCGTCGCTAAAGTACTGTAATTTGGTAGTGACATACGTAAAACACAGAATTAGAGCCATTAGATACCATGAACCCAAGGACCAAAATGTCATAATGGTAAGCAGAAGTATTTTCAGATTAGATTTTCCTATCTCATATAATATGACACAGTTTGCAAATAAAAATAGTCAATATCATGAGAAACTTTTCTATAGTTATCATTTCATTTCAAATTGTACATCATCATCTAGGAAAAGGACTTGGAAGATTGCTAAATATTATAAGAGAAAAGTTACCCTTGAATGTTAAAAGAAAAAAGCTACCCTTCAGCTAATGACTTTGTTGGTGTCAAATTTTTTTGACTAATGAAATAATAACATGAATCATGGATGTGATCAACACTCCAGATTATAAGCAAACAATCCCTAGCTCCAGAAACTAAGAGTTCCTGAAATTCCATGTCCAAAAAAAATCATGAAAGATTTAGTAAAAAGAACATGAAGATTGAATTGGATGGCACCATTTTAAGAATTCCACATAAACAAATTGAGTGCCTGAATTCTTGATGTTAACAGGTTCTGAAGAAACAAGATTGAATTAACTCTGAAAGAATTCCACATAAACGAAAAGTGCCTAAATCTATTTGTTTCAGGTGTAAGTACATTCTTAACTATCCCTTCTATAACATGCCTTGTATTATAAACATCCACATGTTTCCTTATGTTATGGAAGAAAAAAAAAACTAGTCATCAAGACCTCAATATGCATCCATCTTCTTCCTACATGGTAAGATGAGAAATCTTCATGAGGGGAGACAATTGTTCACTTTTGATGGGGATCACATCACATAATACAAATAATGAATAAAATGCACACATTTAACCTATGTTGCACATGCATCAATACTACATGAAATGGCTAGGTGACGCATATACATCACAGTTCTTGGAGCATCCTAATGTGTTTTGATGTCTCAGAAAGTAAGAATCAATTACCATTGTCTGAGTAAAACCTTATAAAGGGAGCCATCACTCTTGTTGCTCAAACCAAGTGGCATAACCATCCATTCATACAAGAAAGCTTGACACGAATTAATAATAACCATTGGGGTATCCACCAGTTGCCGCAATGTTTATTTCACAAACAACAGATTCGTAAGAGTAAAAAAGATGCATTAGAAATATGCTTTCACTTGTACAATCCATTAAAATTCAATAATTTCCATGTGTGGATTGGTAAATCAATAAAACCCTAAAATCAACAAAACCCTCAAATCAACAAAACCCTCAAATCAACAAAACCTAAAGCCATTCTTGGTGGATTGGTAAATCTAGAACCCTAAAATCAGCAAAATACTCAAATCAGAAATCAATAAAACCCTAAAATCAACAAAATACTGGAAAGGAAACTCTCAAACAAAAATCAATATTGTGGTGGAAGCACCTTTGGTGTGATGGTGTCGATTTCCTTTCTACCGGTGGTGTCGACTGAACGTCAAGGAAGCTCGTCTCTTCATTGACTTGGCGGTGATGGAGGCCAGCTTCACTTTGTCGGTGACGGAGGAGAGCGATGCAGGTCAGAGGAAGATCGAGAGAAAAAAAGGGAACCATGGAAAAAATATCTGCAAGAGACTGGGAAATTTTGGGGGTAATGGAGGAGAGCAACGCAGGTCAGGAGAAGATCGGGAGAAAGGAGGGAACCACGAAAAATATGTGCGGGAGTGGGAAATTTTGGGAGGGAGGAAAAAAAATATTCTGTGGCTGTTACACTTTTCGTAAGGGTTGTAAACATTTTTTTTTCACATACATCCTAATATACCAATTTATCACGATTTTAATTGTTACAAATAATATAAAAATTATAAAATTATATAATTAGAATGTTAGTAACGGTTGTTTGCTTGTGGTAACGGTTATAATCGTTACAATCGTGTCACGGTAATAACCGTTACTAATAATAAAATAATTGTGTTACAAATTTCATGTTTTGGTGTAGTGTGTGTGCTGCTGCCGCAGCTGCTGCGTTCGCTTGCTGCTGCAGCGTGCGGCGCGACGCGGCGGCGGCGCGACGGTCGCCGGCGGGGGTGTTCGCGGCCAGCAGGTTGAGGAGGTGGTGGCAGTTTGGTGTAGTTGATGGTGGTGTTTGGATAGTCATGATAGAGATCACATAAAATCTGGTTGGGCGTTGGATCAGGTTCGATCAAGTTTGGACAAGCTTGGGGCCAAGATTTAATTAAAATAATAATTTTAAATTAATTAAAATCATGGATGAAATGGGAGCACAAGGGAGATCAGATCGGTGACACGCAAGTGGCACGTGCATAGTAGGCTCAAAACAGGCCAGGGCCATATATTGGGTCGACTGGATTGGACCGATGTCGGGCCCGGAAATTAAATTGGAAATTAAGTCGCGAATTACGGCAGACGATAAATTGGCCTAAATTGACCCAAAAGTTGTGCGAAACAAATGGAGCACAAGGGAACAAGTTCGAGTGGGACACGATATATCAATATGAAGATAATCTCGTCTACTACAAACTTCAAGAAGGAAGTTCCCAGAGACTGGCATCCCTGATGCTCTAGAATTCCAAGTCACGGTAAAGAGCATTTAATGATAAAAAAATAATTAAATAGAATGAATTATCGAGAATTAATCATTTAGGAAATTCGAAAATAAATCCCAGAAATTCAGGGGGCTTACAGACGTCAAGCCGGAGCTACTACTAGCCACTCCTGAGTTGGTCGGGTCGACGTTGCTCCTTCTTCGTACAGTATAACTAACCTGTCCAACGCAACTTTAACTTCTACTTTCATGTCAGTAACGTCTATACCCATATATTCTCCATATCCATCTAATAAAACCTCTACGCCATCCAATTTGATTGTAGGATCAAATATGGAAGTCAAACAATATAAAAGAGGTACTTCACCCCAATATTTCTTGAATTTGGCTTCCATATTTCTCACCGCATATTCAAAATTTGGATGATCTCTATATTTAGAAAATAAATAAGACATGTTACAAAGTTCACGTAAAGCTAAGCATGATGTGGGATAATAAACACCAGAAAGAGTACATGTAGCATTGTAAAAAACTTCTAAAAATTCACAAACACTTTCAGCTGCTACCCAATCATCAGTAGTAACTTAATAGTCAAAGCTGACATCCGAACTACAATAATATGTGATAACACTCTTAAAAGGAATTGCAGATTTCAACATCAAGTAGGTGGAGTTCCACCTATTTGGTATATCCTTCACAAATCTTCTAAAAGTAATACCAAAAATGTGCGCACGTGCATGCAAAACTTTGTTGTCTACTTGGAGACGAGTTTAGGTGGAGCAAGTATTGTCGCAGAGTGTCTAAATGGGGATCACAATTTTTTAAACATTCTTTAACAACTAAGTTAATTATATGGCAAGCACACCTAACATGCATAAGTCTACCTTCTAAAATAGGCTGAAAAATCACTGACAAAGAAGACATAGCAGCAGTATTGTTTGATGCATTGTCCAAAGAGATAGAAAATTTTTTAGGGTGAATATCATATTCACGCACGTGTTTTGAAATCTCACTTAAAATTATAGCGCCCGTGTGTGGACATTCTATAAGTTTAAGACAGATGATGTATTTTTGCAACATCCATTGTGCATCTATATAGTGTGCAGTAATACAAATATAAGCATAACTCCACTTAGTAGTCCAAATATCAGAAGTAATAGCCAACTTACTAACATTTTGAAAATCCGCTTTCAAAGCGGCTTTCCGCTCGTTAAAGAGACGAATAGCCTCATTTCGAGCTTGTTGTCTACTCACTCTAGTAAAGGAGGGGTTTAGAGAAATTGATGCATAATCTCGTAAAGATTCGCTTTCACCCGTCGTGAAAGGAAGTTCGTCACGAATAATATGTTTAGTTAATTCAGTTTTATGCCGAGCAGCTGAGTAAGTAAAGTTACCCATTGAAGAACCGGTGGCGCCAAAGCTTATTTAGGTTTGGGACGCTTGAAGTGTGTCCTTCCCGTAGCAAGTGTCGTAGTGTCTGGATATGGTCCCGGTGCCACCGCCCTTCTTCCATGCGTACTAGTTGCAACATTTCTTGCATTGCGCCTTGTACGGTATCGGTTCACCCTTGGCATCTAAAACAAGCGAACCATCAGGATTAGTTTCAAAAATCAAAGTAAAATATTCCCAATACTTAGACCTTTTTTTTCTTTTCAGGACGTTGGGTGGAACTAGCGACTTCCGGAGGAGATGGTTGGAACCCCTCCGGAATCGGATTGGTGGCTACTTGCTCAGGTGGAATTTCAGTACCGTCAAAAAAAGTACTAAAATATTGGTAAGTCTGTCCAGCAAGATCAGGTGGATTTGAACCTTCACCAGCCATATATAAAATAAAATAAAGTAAAACTATGTTAGAAGTAAGGGATTGAGAGGAAGATCGGGAAGCCGTAGAGCCGGAATGGAGTTGGGAGGGAGATCAGGAAGCCGTAGAGCACCAGAGCACCGGGGAGGGAAAGCCGTAGAACACCGTAGAGAAATGTTTGGAATGAGTCGTGTTTGAAAAATAAAATTTTTGGCCTATTTATAGAAATTTTTCGGGGTTATTTTGGTAATTTTACGCCAAAAATGACCAAAATGCCCCTCCCAACATTTTAATAACGGCTATATGGGAGGGGCATTTTTGTAAAAGAACCCCCCCTCCAACGGTCAAAAAAAAAAAAAAACCCAACGGTCGGCTGGACCGGTCCCAGCGGGCCGGGCTTCGGGCCGGGCCACCGAACTATTTAAAAAAAAAAAAAAAATTCGCGGGCCGGGCCGGGCCGGACTCGGGCTGGGGGGGGGGAGGCCCGACCCGACCCGTTCGGAGGTGGGGGGCTGGGCCGGTTCGGGCCATTGGCGGGCCGGGCCGGGCTTCCAGGCCAGCTGGCCGGGCCGGGCTTCCAGGCCAGCGGGCCGGTCCGGGCCTGGGTCGGGCTCGGACTAAACCGGCCCTTAGTGCAACATGAATATAGTCAGCAGGCCGCCACTGCCAGGCCCGGCCCGGCCCGGCCCGGGTATTGTAACATTACTGCCCCTACCTAGCCCACCCAAACACATATGGGTGCACGGCAAGCACACTATTCGCTCAGCTCGCATTAAATAAAACACACACCACTGACGGTGACCACCCCCACCCCGTGCATCACACCGTTAAAACCCTCCTCTCCATACCCGCCTTCACCGTTGCCGCCACCACTTCCTTTCTCTCTCTCTCTCTCTCTCTCTCCCAATTCCCAATACTCATTTTCTCTTCTTCTTCTTCTTCTTCTTCATGCATCACCATCAATCCTAACCCTAACCCTAATTTTCAAATGAGTCCTCCTCCAGAGAGCACCACCACCCCACAAAGTCCTTCAGAAGCCCTAGAATTGATCCTCCACCACCTCCTCCCGCTCCTCCTCGTCTCCTCCCTCTCCGTCAAGTCCTTCCTCTCCCGCTGGAGGACCGTCCACTCCCACCTCTCCTCCCTCCACTCATCCCTCTCCCAACTACAGCCAGCAGCAAACCCTAACCCCCTCCTCTCGGACCTCCTCCTCAACAAGCTCCCGCCCCTCCTCCTCTCCCTCGTCCCCCTCTCCTCCCGCTGCCTCGACCCCTCCCTCCCCTCCGGCAAGCTCCACCTCCAGTCCGACCTCGACATAGCCATCTCCTCCCTCTCCCAGTCCCTCCACCACCTCACGCTCCTCCTCCTCCCGACCCAGTCCTCCTCTTCCTCCTCCTCCTCCGATGCTGCGATTGTGCTATCGCTCCCCTCCGCTTCCTCCTCCTCCCGCGCTGATCTCCTCCTCTTCCTCCGCGACGTCTTCACCCGCCTCCAGATCGGCACCGCCGACCTGAAGCAGAGCGCCCTCGACTCCCTCCTCCAGCTCTTCTCCTGCTCCTCCGAGGAGTCGGCCAAGATCTCCCTCCTCCTCGCCGACCACTGCGACCTCTCCGTCCTCGTCCGCCTCCTCGACCCCTCCCACCCCTCCCTCCTCCGCCACCACGCCGCCTCCCTCCTCGCCCTCCTCTCCTCCTCCTCCGACCCCTCCCGCAAGGCCCTCTTCGAGCACGGCGCCCTCGGCCCCCTCCTCCGCCTCCTCGAGTCCGGATCCAACGCCGTCAAAGAACAGGCCGCCGCCGCTGTCTGCTCCATCACCTCCGACCCTTCCAACGCCTGGGCCGTCTCCGCCTACGGCGGCGTCCCCGCGCTCGTCGCCGCCTGCCGCTCCGGCGGCTCCCCCGCCGTCCGAGCGCTCGCCGCCGGGTCGCTCAGGAACGTATGCTCCGTCGAGGACGTCCGGCTCGCCATGGTCGAGGAAGGGGCCGTCGCCGTGCTGGTGGATTTGCTCGCCACCGGCAACGTCCTCGCCAAGAAGAACGCCGCGCTGTGCGTTTGGTCGCTCGCGGCAGAAGGGGACGACGGGGTCAGGGTCGATATCTTTAGGGAAGGCGGGTTGGAGAGGCTCATGAGGCTGGTCGGCGAGGCGGCGGACCCGGAGATTATGGAGCACGCTCTGCGGGCGATTCTCGCGCTCTCCGCATCCGCTTCCGTGGCGAGAGCGATCGCTTCGATGCCGGATTTCTTCATCCAGCTGGCAGATCTGATCAGGATCGGACATTCTTCGATCCAGCAGGTAGCCGCCTGTCTCGTGTCCGTAGTGTCACCGGGTGACGAGGTGCGAAGGTCGATGGCCGGGTCGTTGCCAGCGCTGGTCAAGATGTTGGAGTATCCGAAGCCGGCGACAGCCCAGGAGATGGCAGCCAATGCGCTCACAACGCTGTTGACCGTCCGCTCGAACCGGAAGGAGTTGGCAAAGGAGGAGAAGAGCATCAGGAGGCTGGTGCAGATGCTGGACCCGAGGAGGGAGGAGGTGTGCAAGAGGTACCCGGTGTCGGTGGTGCTGGTACTCTCCGCGAGCGGAGGCTGCCGGAGGAAATTGGCTGACGCTGGGGCTTGCCAGTATTTGCAGAAGCTTGTGGAGACGGATGTACCCGGGGCGAAGAAGGCATTGCAGCGGATCACCGGAAACCGGCTGAAGAGTCTCTTTTCTATTGGATGGAGGGAGTGATTCCTTTTGAACTAAGTCTGGTAATTTTATTGCCTTGCTAATATTTTTTTTTAGTTTCTGACATTACCGTGTATGAAAATTCTCCCCATTTACATGTACACATGGTTGTTTATAATTTATGTATATTTAGAAAATAAGTAAGCTACTATTAGTTGATAATATATATTTAGAATGTAACTGAACTATTATTAGTTTCAAATTGATCAAACAGCATCCAAGTTCGATTCTTAAGAGGTTTGACATCCTTCTTATTTTTAATAAATTGTTTAATGGTAATTTAGAATATTTAGTTAGGTGATACATCCTTCTTAAGTAATCATATTTTTCACTTAAGATACTATAAATTTGGTGTTCGATAAAGGATTGAGCTTACAATTGCGGTGTCATTAAATTACAACCGATGTACATTTGTTATCATGGACCGTAAAGCATTTATTTTAGAAGTAGAGTTGGATTCTATTAAGTGGATGCGTGCTTAAATTTTTCTGATGTGTAATTCCGTTGTAGCCTGAGGTAATCGACGTTGTTTACCTAAATGACCGATGTGATAAAAAAATTTTTGAAACATCAAACCTGCCCATTCCACACACCAAAAAACTATAGGGTATGGACAATGCCCATTGCATTGGCCATTTGATCTTGGAGCATTCTTTCTAAGGGAGGCTCTTGCTTTTGCTTGTGGGCTGGGAATTTGATACCAACTAGAGGGTCAATGTCAAGTCGATATCCACTTCTTAAAGCTGGGTCAAGTTGATTGCCACTATTAAAAGCTAGGTCAATTACTTTGTAGAGCTTTCCGACTCCTCCACAGCTAGGGGTTGCGAGGGGTCAGTTCAGCTAGGGTACACACTAAATTCTTATCTAAACCTAATAAATTTTAGGAGTTTCCTTAGCCTACCGAAATCCAATGAGCTTCGAGAGTACGCAAATCCTATCCGTTGCCTTTGGGTTCTGGTAGTGATGGCAATGGTGGTAATAATGATGATGACATATACTAATCCTATAATATAATTTTCATTTATGATGCAAAACAATTGGCAGCAATTCTGCATTTGAATAGAAGTTCTCTTCAATTTACTGTTAAGTCTAGTTCTCTACTACCAGAGGTTGGGAAACCCAATGGTTGTAAAAACCTTTGGCAGAGACATGGGAAATGGGTGGTATTGGGTCCCAGGGGGGGCAGTCTAATTCTTTACTTGATTACTGGGAAAGGTCTTGATATTTTCCTTCACTAAGAGTTTGGCATCAACTCGAAGAGCATTTGTTCATGTCAGGTCAGCTAGTAGTTAAAGCTTGGTGGATTATTTTGTTGATCTCTCCGGCCGAGTCCTGCTCTATGGACAACCTGATTCTGATTGAAAATTCTGATTATGTTGGTGTTTCGTTTAAAAATGTATATTTTATTTTGATTGAGAATTCGATAACAATGGCAGTATATTAATTGAAATATATAATTTTCTTTTACGCTGTGTAGATTTCAGTAGTACTAAGTTACCGTAGAATTATCCATGAAGTTCAATTGTGTTCACTCTTGACATGGCCAGTTGGATTTATGGGGGATGTTGGGTGTTGGTTGCAGGTACTTATGGCGGGAACGGGAAGGCTATTAACACGTTTAAGAGATGGGATGGGAGGGTGACTGGTGGAAGATGGGGAAGGATTTCTCTGCTTTCATATATTATAAACCAGAGACAATGACAGTATAAAAATTCGATAGCGAGTCCACAACAAACAAAAAGAAAAAGAGTTTTCTATTGCAGATACATCAACATCAATACCGGTGTTTAGTAGTTTAGAGTGACAAAGGAGAAGCTTGGATGCTGTGTTTTAGGATGTATCCTCGTTTTATTTATCCTCGTCTTGTATTTTGCTTGTGTGAGCCTCTGATTTGTGCTGAGGAGTGTATTTGTTTGTCTTTTTATCCTTTGTTTGTTTGCTCGGTGTACATGAGCTGATTTCTGTAGGCAACATCAATAGAGGTTTGAGCCAATGGTACAAGTCATGTTAGGCTTGTTTAATAGAGCGAGTGATGAAAATTTGGTCAAACTAAGACTGGTTTTGTCTTGAGAATATTATTTTTGTTAAAAGCGCAGACAGTTTGGCTTTATCTTTGAACATTTTGATGTTATTTGTAGTAGAATATTTATAGAGCTTTGGTAGCAGTTCTCATGTTATAAAATGGTTTTGGTCACACAAGTTCCTAACAATTTGAAAGGGTAGAGAAAGGGGCAGGACTCTTTGTACAAAGAAGTCAAAGTCAGAATTTTACTGATTCAAAAGAACATAAATAGTTGGTAGAAATTGAATTTGCTTGATTGAGACCTCTATGGTCAAACACTGGAATTCTGGCAATGCAGCATTTGGAGCAAGCTTCAATGTATCAAAGACATGTCAGTGGCAGAGTTTTGTTGATATTGATAAAGCACAGAGACATAGCATTGCTACAATCTTCAGCATCTATTTGCCAGCTATAAGTGCTTTGTTGTACAATACTCAATGCAGTGTGACTGCTTTCCCCTATTCCTGAGCTGCTGCTTTTTTTTTTCAGAGTGAATGGTTTTCTTTTGTTTCTTTTCATTTGTAATTGTTTAGTGCATAGAGTATAATGTAATTGGTTTTATGAATATTGTGTTTGCTCAAAGTAGAGGCTTCTGCTGCTTTTTTTCTTGCCTTGATATTTATTACCTCAGTGTAAAATTGCCAGACAGCAGAAGCTCCAGCATTCCTGAAAAGAGAGCTTTTGAGTTTGGGCAAGCTCCACCCCTCCTTTTCCCATAGAGGAGTCAAAAAGTAGAGTTATCTACTAAAGTCTGTCAAAATGCACAGCTTCCCTACAATTTCTAGTCTTCCCTAAACTTGGGGGTCCTCCAAATCCATCAGAAAACTATAAAAATCCATTAGAAAACTATAAAAAATTTGTGGACATTCCAAAAATGTGGGTTATGTTGTGTCCAACACATATTGGACACAACTAGAACAATCCAAAATTCACTCTGACACCAAAATAGGTGTCTTGTATGTGTTATGTCTGTGTGCTTGTGCTTGTGCTTGTTCAAATGTACATTGAGAAAGTTGGAGGTGAAGTCAATTGAGGATAATAACGAAGTTAGTAGAATCCGATATTGGTTAGGAACCTCTTAGATATATGGATTATGCAGTGCACTTATTGGCTACAGATGGCAGCTGCATCACATGGGAAAATGAAGAGATTAGCTTGTCCCTGCACTTACATCCAAAGCTCATGTCTTCTTCAAGCCTCAGGGCATACTCATGCTACATTCATGATAAACACTTGGACAAAGACTGTTTGGATTATGCAGTGCTCTTGAGCTTTTGCTGTTCCTATGGCTTTTGTATTATGGGAGAGGGAGAGGGAGAGGGAGAGGGAGAGTACTAAATGGAAAAAAGCAACTTTTTCCCTACATATATTCTGTGAATGAAGCAGCAAGTTGATCTGAAAAACCAAGCTGTAAAGTAAAAGGTTGATGGCACCACTGAAACCCCTCTCATACTTGATACTGCCCATCTTGCTTTTTATTATTTTACCCTCCCTTCCTTTATTATTTCCATCAACATCCAAAAGGAGACAAATCATGATATTGTTGTTGTCCTTGAAATGAATTGTTCATATATATATATATATATATATATATATATATATATATATATATATATTAAGCAATGGATAATTGTGGCGAACTCGACTCCACTGAGGCTCGAACTCCCGACCACTTGGACCGCATGCATCTTTCTTAACCACTAGGCTAGAGATCATTTGCATATATATATATATATATATATATATATATATATATATATATATATATATATATATATATATATATATATGCAAATGATCTCTAGCCTAGTCACGAATATATATATATATATATATATATATATATATATATATATATATATATATATATATATATATATATATATATATAAATAAGGAGTCCCGTTCGTGACTAGGCTAGAGATCATTTGCATATATATATATATATATATATATATATATATATATATATATATATATATATATATATAAGGAGTCCCGTTCGTGAAGTCCCGCGTGAGCCCCGTCGTCCTCGACTATTGGATCGAGCAGAGGCGAAACTTTGGTGGAGCTCCCCCTGCGGAGCTTTTGATCCGTCATATATATATATACTAGTGGATAACCCGTGCCATAATGGCACGAACATGAATCCGGCCTTCTCTAGGCGTGCAGGCACCGGGCCAGCGCCAGGGAGTTCCAGACGGAGACGCGGCCTCCGAACCCGGCCTTCTCGACGTAGGCGTGCAGGCACCGGGCCAGCGCCAGGGACCCGAGTCCGGCGGAGGCGGACACGGCAAAGACCACGGTGGCGGCATTCGGGGCGGCGTGGGGCCTCATGGAGGCGAAGACGCGCAGGGCCGTCGCGGGGAGTCCGAGGGAGGCGAGGCCCGAGACGGTGGCGGTCCAGGAGACGACCTCCCTGTGCGGCATTCCGTCGAACACCCGCAGGGCGTGGTCGGCGGAGCCGCGTCGGGAGTAGGCGGTGAGCAGGACGGTCTGCACGAAGGGGTCGGGCCGGAATCCGAGGAGGAGGGCGTGTGTGTGGAGCGACCTGGCGGCGGTGGTGTTGGGAGTCGGGAGGGACGTGGCGGCGGAACATTTGGGAGTAGATGGAGAGTGGGTTGGCGGAGATGGCGTGTCACTTTCCGTTCCCAGAATGCGTATTTTATACATGTACTCCTCGAATGTATTTATTTAATATTTATCATGTATTATCCTGTATTTAAATTTCCTTTAATTCATGTTAATTAATTTTCTGCAATTTTATTTCTGCATTTTATTTCTGCTGTTATTTTATTCTCTGCTTTAGTTAGCCTATTGTGGTTCGGCCTAGGTTGGGTTCTCGGGTTGGCTTTGTTGGATCCCCCTACAACCCGGCCCATTAGCTCCCACCTTCCACCCCTTCCATATTTAAAGCCACCCTCTCCATTCCCTCTCCTCATTACTCATTCTCACCATTACTCATCTTCTTCTTCTTCATTACTCTTTCCACCTACCAAACCGTAGGCAAGTACAACTTGCTCTCCATGAGAACCCATATTTTTGTAGTTCATTTATCTTCCTCGCAAGATCCTAAAAGAGTTTAGAACTTGACATTTTTCATTTCGAAGTCTTAATTTTTGTAGATCTAGAAATGAGTTATTTTCGGAGTTTGGTGGTTTTGATCTATCAAACTTCTTTGTTTTCAAGTTTTGATGGTTCCATGTTGTAGAGAAGTTTATTCTACCCAATTTTGACCTTTGGAAAGTTGGATTTGGACTTGTTTTGACCAAGTTATGGACTTTTGAAGCTTTGGGGTGCAACCATGGAGTTCTTGCTGTTTGGAGAAGACAGTGAGCAGTGTACGCTAGCTTTTTAGCTTGCGTCACTGAGCTGTGCGCGCTCTTTAGCGCAGCGCAGTATGGAGTCCATACGCTGCCTTTTTAGGGAGCGTGTGTCTTGCATACGCTACCTTTTGGAAGCGTATGTCGTATGGAGTCCATACGCTGCCTTTTTGGGAGCGTATGACTTGCATACGCTGACTTGGATGGTCAGGAGTCGTATGGAGTTCATATGCTACCTTTTGGGAGCGTATGACTTGCATACGCTGACTTGGATGGTCAGGAGTCGTATGGAGTTCATACGCTGCCTTTTGGAAGCGTATGACTTGAGCGTAGCTTGACTTGAGCGTAGCCTGACTTGAGCGTACGCTGACCCTACTTACCCTGGATCTTCTATAGCCCTGTATATTGATATCTTATTAGATATTTAACGTCCGTTTTATATCCTTACGCCTTGTGGCATAAACTTGATATAATCATGATATGTTAATATTTCTGTTAAATATGGGTTATTACGTGGGATGTACCATGTGTCGTGAATTGAGTTATAGATACCCCGATTGACTGGAATTAAACCCTGAGAGTTGTAGACTCGACCCCACTGAATACTAGTTGACTTTCATGCATTGTCACCATTGATAATGATTGTGACCTTGATTAATAATTGATCATGCGTTCCTAGTTGGAACTAAGAGGCTGGCTAGTCGTCTTATTAAATTAAATGAATGAGACACGTTCATGTTATGAACTATTGTAATCGACTGGCTGATCCCGAATATTGACATACATGCACATGCAGGCTTCAATCTATTTATTTATTTATTTACTTATTTATTTATTTTTTTACAAAAGAAGCATGTGTACTTTATGGTCAAGGCATGATTACCGTGGTTAGATTTGATTGTTGCATTACGCTATGTAAGACCTGCAACCTAACCGCACTGGTATCGTTGTAGAGTTGTGCATATCGTACCCCGTACGAAAGTACTCATTTGAATGACCATGATCCACGGCATGGGATTTCACTCAACGTAGGGACTATTAAGTTAAATAAAATAATGATTGCATGGAGAGAATGGATTCCCGAGTTCTTACATGGCAGCCCCCTTGGGACGAGTAGTATCCGACGGGCCGGCTGGTTCCCACAGATACTGTAAACCTGCCACACGGGCATGGAGCAGTATCTGGTTATATTATTTATTGTATATTATATATTGATGACGGGCGTCCTGCTGGGACTCGTCTAATTCATGCATGGCGCACATGATTCACTGGATAGACTAGCCTTGCTTGCACATAGTAAGAACTGAGGAATCCCTAATTACATTATTCCAGGATAACTTGGAACACACAGTAGCAAGCCGTAGTAGTTGAATGGCCGTTTAAATTGACTTGTTTGTGTACTGTACTACTCTGTTACCTAACTGGAATGATCAGAATGTCAGGACATGACGGGCCAACTTCTGTCCTTGTTTGGTTGGGAGGTTGGTTCGAAGTGTCGTGATGTGATGTGAGTCATAGTGGAAAGCAGAGATCTATTATTATATTCTCTTACTTACTGTTTTAGTTCTCATGTCGTGCTTCCTTGTGGTGCTTGCTATTAGAGGTCTAACCTCTCTGATTTTGCATGGCCAGATTTAGAGCCGGTCCCCGAGGATCCAGCTTACTTCTACCTCCAAGATGGTCAACACTAGAGGGATGATCGCAGGAGGACTCGAGTGGGTTCCTTACTTCACCGCTCGTTTTGTCACTTACTTTATACTTGGCCGTTTGACACCGACATGTTAGTCGAATTGTCTTGTACTTACTTTTACATAATTGTAATTAAAGTCAGACTGCAGCTGATAACAATTGTGTATACTTTTGCTACATCAACCTGGCTATGTTTTGTAAAGCCAGATATCAAGAGCATTTGACAGAGCGTTTGGGACGCCTTACTGCTTTATCTTACATGTTCTCTATTACTGTTTCTTGTTTGAATGATTGAGACAATAGATGTGAAGTGACCATAGTGAGACTTTCATGTAGTATGCACCCCCTCGTCTTTTAGACAGCATTGATCGTATTATACGGTATTCATCTACCCGTAATACGTAGCTGGCTGAGTCATTCTCCCGCTCTCCAGTATTCTGGTTCTGGGGCGTGACATGGCGATGGCGGTGTTGAAGGAGAAGGGGTTGGGGTTGGTCACGACGGAGAAGAGGGAGGCGGCAAAGGAAGGGTCGACGTCGGCGGCGCGTTGGAGGAGGTTGTTTGCGACGAAGGGGTTGCGGAAGAGGCCGGCGACGACGGCGTGGGCGAGGATGGAGCGGAGGCGTTAGAGGGAAGGGCGGTTCAAGAGGAGCTGGAGGCGGGGGTGCCGTTGGAACAACCGGTTGCTCCGCACCCAACATGGGACCTCCTCCTCTCTTATAGAGAGAGGGACAATTTAGTCTTTTCATCATCGTTGAACCAAAGCACATGGGTCGGACCAAAAACCCACTGTGCTTTATATTATATATATATATATATATATATATATATATATATATATATAGAGAGAGAGAGAGAGAGAGAGAGAGAGAGAGAGAGAGAGAGAGAGAGAGAGAGGAGGAGGAGGGAGGGAGGGGTACATAATATTTGGCATGTTTTATTTACTTTTAAGTACTAGCAAAAGAATTTGGTAATAGTTGTTTTTTTTTTGTTAACAGAAAATTTTAGTGTATGAAGGAAACTTTGTAATATTATGCAGAGAAAAAGAAAACTTGCACAATTTTTATGTTCCAGCACATTTTGACATACCAACCCACACCGTTTGGTCGAATTCAAACAAATTATTTATAGATAAACACACTAACCGTTTGCCACTAGCCGTTATAAACACAAAATCTGTTTGATTTTCGTCAGACGGTCTGACGA
The DNA here is from genome assembly GCA_029216955.1 of Iris pallida. Lineage (NCBI taxonomy): Eukaryota > Viridiplantae > Streptophyta > Magnoliopsida > Asparagales > Iridaceae > Iris > Iris pallida. The sequence continues at coordinate 9,007,501 of JANAVB010018993.1, forward strand.
ATTTTGAGCTTGCTTAAATTCTGCTCTGTTGGAGCATAAAAAAATTTATAATTTTTTGTCTCCTCTATCTGTTTGTACAAAATTTCTTTCGTACACTTCAATTTTCCTTTTTTTTTTTGCCTATTTCATTTTTGTAACACTTTTTGAAGTAATAGGAGTTTGTTTTTAAAAGTTCTTTCTACTTTTAAAAAGTAGTAGCTAGACCAAAGTTTTGGTACTGTTATTTCTGAGTTTCGAACTCTAGCACAGCTTTCAGAAAGAAATTGACATATGTTTGGCTAACCTCATGTTGGAGTTGTATTATAGTTTATTTGTGCTATATTATTTTAGTTTTTTCAGTGATACAGATGCAGGCCAAAACAAAATATTTTCTTTGTAGTTGAAAAGCAACTTATAGAAAGACCTAAAACTATTTTTTTTTCCTCCTACAATCAACTCTTCTGATGTCAAGAGAGAAATTGTCAAAATCAGAAATCATATGGTGTTACATATCAACTACCATTTGATATCAAGATTGAGTGACAGAGAGGGTTGATAAAAAATTAATTGATGTAGCTCTTCTGTCCCCTTGTAGTAGTTGAGAAAACCCAACCAAACACAAAATTTCTCATTCCAGAAGTAGGGAATTTTAGAACATCTTCAAGTAATTCTGAAGCCCATGTTAGGCCCACAACACAGTCTAGCCCAAATGTAGCCCAACACACATCCTCAGTTCTGCGTCGTACCACCAAAAAAAAACAATAGATAAATATTTTGGATTGTAATATCAATATATCTTCTTCTTTTTTGAGATGCCCGGTAATACGCACGAGACTTTGTGCACGCTGTATTACATGCATGTTGTGCCCACTGCCCCCAACTCCGACTAAATAAATGGAAGGAATAAAACGTCCCCGTGGCTCGATCCACTAATCTTCCGCTACCGAGCCCGGATCTTATACCTCTCCTCAGTAACCATAAGAGCCACTCGAGTTCGGTTAATATCTTAAAATCAGTGTTTGAGTGCAAAAGTTTTAAGTATATCTTTTGTTGAACATTTATTTTTGTTATAACATCTTCCCTTGCGAGTAGACATTTACGGGGACGAAAAAAAAAAAACAAACAAACAAAGAGGGAAGAGAGTCAGGAATTGCTATATTTGGGTAGGCCATTGTCTATTAACCCAGCCCAATATATATTTGGGTGGGCCATGAAAAATGCACGAGGTTGCTCACAAATTGGGGGTTTCTGCTTGCTTAATTATGCTATATTACATGTTCACTCACCTCCGAGTTGTATCAGCCAGCTTCTCTCTAAAGATGCTGAGGATCTTGTATCCTCCGAATCCAGTTTGAATCAATGTATCGCCATTTTTGCTTCACACACAAAAAATGGTTCGAGTCCGTGTTGTTGTGTCCGAAAGGTGTCTGGCTGAGGCCGTGTCCGTTCAACATATGCCACACTTGGTATTTGTTCATGTAAGCTGATCCTTACTGTTTTGGAAACCAACCGGACACCGAACTTAGCGAGCTCAGAAATCTTCAAATCACAATTAGTCCAGTAACAAAAACATCAACAAGAAACTCTCACAAAAACTGTTCTCCCAAACTAAAAAAAACTGCGAGAGAATCGAAGTAAAACGTGGAAACCAAGTAGTCAGAATCACACGAGAGTCAAATGACGCAAACACAACGATTTTGACATAGAAAATCCTTGCGGTAAAAACCATGGCCGATCGGAGTTCAATTCTAAAAGGCCTCCACTAATGGAATAAGAAAGTACACACCTTACAGACTTTTCTTTGATTCAAACCGGGTCACCACATCTACTTGAAACAGAAAACTAAATTACAGACTAATGAAGAACAAAATGTCCGAAACTATTTTCTCTTCGAAATAGTCTTGCATCAACTTGCCTCGATTAAGGTTAGGATTAGAAAAGTACCTGCATATAGTCCTCTCAATTTGGCAACAAATCTGGACCATTGATTAATCCAATGGTGTATAGAACACCCCATAACTCACAGAACCCCGACCAGACCGAATTCGATTTGTCTATGCATAAAGGTTTTAGGTTTTGTCAGAATATGACCAAATTCAGACCGAGCACGGTTGCCGGTGCCTAAAAATTTCTGACTAAAAGGATCGAGTTCGGACCGAACTCGATCGAGCCTGATAGAATATCAAAATGTTGTGCTTTGAACTCTGTTCCGATATCTCGAACTTTTTCGACATACGGATGACGTTCGTCGCACTCCGAAGCTTTTCGAAACAACGGATGACGTTCGTCGTACCCTTGAAATATTTTCCACATAAGATAAAAATCCTATCCAATCTCCAACTCGACTGCGCCAAATAATTCCAGTTCAAGATTCCAACCTCAGATGAATGTCAAGGTATAAACCGTCTACAAGTTTAGATAGTTTTGCTTTTTACGTTTCGGTACATGTCACATGTAGGGTCGGTCCGGAGGATTGAATTGTTCTAACCGAAGTTTATTTTTGTTGTTCCTTCACCTTTGCCGTGGACAGATTCTGGGAGTCATCTGTAATTTCCTCCTCTTGCAAGTCACATTGGAACTGAAAGATTGCCCTGAACAAAAGAGTTGGCCAAATTTAAAATCTTGCGTACTTACTCCTGGACTGGACCTGCCCTGCTCACGAGAGGCTGAAATAGCTATAGGAGGTGAGTGCTTCTACTAGTCTACTTGGCCTACGTGTGTTGTTTAAGAGTGAATTGAACTTGTTGGTTGCACATGATTCAACGGTTTTGATGTTTGTTGTTTACTACAATTAAGGAAGGAGCCCTTTTCTGCATTGGTACGTATGAACAATATGAAGAGGAGAGTTCTAAAAATTAATGCACCTCTCCCGTATAACTATCACATACATTGTACAGCTGCTTTCTTAGTTTTTGAATATATGCAGGCATCGCCATCACTAACAAGACTTCGGACTTGGACAACTGTTTCTTCTTCTGCTTAGAACAACTTTCAGGTTCAGCATGATTTTAATAGACGTCGGAGTCGCGGACGACCCTCCGGAAATCGACCTACAATAAGAGTCGAGAGACAACCGAAACTTGCTCCAATGCTCCTGATAGGACTATTTTTGCGATATTTGAAATTAACATATACTTTCCATTGTTTAAAAAAAAAAAAAAGAGATTGTTATTGTAAGAAACAATCAAACAAATTCACTTAAAACAGTGGAGGTATATCTTACTTTTTAACTATTCCGATATGAAAAAAATGAGAATATTTTTTATTTCTTTTAAAACAATAAAAGTATATGGTAGTTTCTATAAATTATATATGTTATCCCTCTTAAAAAAAATTTATAGAGCCCTTCTTGCTTAAGAGGAAGGAGTTCTATCAATTCACAGACCGAACCCATCAACCGATCGTGTGGGCCTAGCTTAGCTCTAACCCAATAAGAACAAGGAACGTCACCGACGACTAGTACAGAGCAGCATCACCCCCTTCCCAATCAAATAAAAAAATAGCTTGCTATTAGCTATAATAAAGATGATAAATATCAATCTTTTGATTGTCGACTCAATTAAACCAAAAAAATTGTTAGGAGATTTATATAAATCGAATTTAGTACAAACTCAAATACATAAGTGGTCTAACCATATTTTGACTTGTGATCAATTATAGATATCGATAGAGAATAAGTAGACACTCGCATAAAAAATATGGACTAATTTCTCGTCGAACTAGATTGATTTCAACATGAACAACAAGTCAATCCAAACACCAGTCATCTCCATGCCAATTGCCAAGGCATAAAGACGTGGACAAAATTATCATTTTGCATATTCGTACGAATATGATAGCTGAGGATATTTAGTTGCATAAATAAAATTTTTAGTTACAAATTGTTAATAAACAAAGTTTATAGTAATTAATTGTAATAGTTGATGATATTTAGTTACAAATTAAGTTTAAATTAATTACCATAGTTTTAACAATCAATAGGTAAGAACCAAACGGGCATCATAAGAAAGTTTATTCATGTATTGAGGAAGAATGTAAGTTAAAAATACGTTTTACGCGATTAAAGAATCTGATTCTGATGATGGAAGAGAAGAAAGATGCAAACTTTCTTTTTCTTTTCTTTTTTTTTTTTCGATAAGCCAATTTTCTGTCTACTTCATGAAATTTAGTATTTTATTATAAGATAACACCGGTTCTCCTTTTTAGGCCACCAAATAATTCACTTTACATGATTCAATTCATCATGTTGGTGAAAGATCCACACGGTCGTAAGAAGGTAATTGTGGCGAACGCTCTCACCGAAAATCGATCTCCTGACCACTCGATCCGTATGCATCTCTTTTATCCACTAGGCTAGAGGTCATATATATATATATATATATATATATATATATATATATATATATATTCCAGCACGTGCGATCATATATATATATATATATATATATATATATATATATATATATATATATATATATATATATATATATATATATATATATCCATTTATTTTCCACTTTCTCGTCTTCCTGCATGTTTATTTTTTGTTGATTTGTTGCTCTTCTAACTAACATTTAGTTTTGCACATTCATATAGCCATAAAGGATTTTGGACTTCACAAGAAAATAGTATCATATTGTCTACAAAAACGTATTTAAATGGATAAAAAAAAATGTTGGGTGTTGGCATTAGAGTGGTGCTTTTGGTGGGGCCAATGTGAGAGTGAAATCGAGGATGCAAAGACTTTGGGTGCTATTGTTAGACATATAGGGTACACGCGCGTGGGACTCGTGGTGGTTGATTGATTGTGGACTATCAATTAAATCAAAAAAGTTGTTAGGAGATTTATACTAATCAAATTTAGTACAAACTCAATACATAAGGCCATTTCCAATAGAAAATTCTAAAATCTGCTTTCCATCCTACTTATCATTACATTTTATGGAAATTTCTATCCTAGTTGATATATCATACTTGTCATTGCATTTTATAAAAATTTCTACATAGATGGTAGAGTTTCTATATAGGAATTCCACGCACACAAAAACACTCTTCAATGGTTCTTCATTTCTATCTTACGTGACAACAAATGAAAATGATCAATTTAATGATGTGTGATCCAATATTAATTGGTACGAGAGATGAATTTTTTTTATAAAAGTTTCTACATGAATATAAATTGATATATAAATTTTTATTGGGAGATTTTTTTTCTTCCTAAAGTATATTTCTAACATATACTAGGGGAGATAGAAACCCCCATTGGAGATGGCATAAGTGGCCCAACCATGTTTCGACTTATGATTAATCCATAGATATTGATAGAGAATAAGTATCGCATGAAATATTAATTTCTCATCAACATAAACTACAAGTCAAATTGCCAAGGAATAAAGACAAGGACAACATTATGATTTGGCATATTCGTCGACTGTAATAGTTGAGTGTATTTAGTTGCATAAACAAAGTTCCTAGTAACAAATTGCTAATAAACAAAGTTCATACTAGTTAATTGTAAAATTGTGATAGTTGATGATATTTATAACTTTAAAATTAATTACCATAATTTAACGATCAGCATGTAAGAACCGACCATGCACCATAAGAAAACTCCTTCTTGTATTAAGAAAGAAGGTAAGCTCAAATACAATTTACTTGACTAAAAATCTGATAAATGGGAGAATCACAACTCGACTAGTTGATGATGGAAGAGAAAAAAGACGCATAATTTTGTTTATTATTTGTTGTCAAAGTCCATTTCATGTCTAATTCTTGGAACTTAGTATTCTATTATAAGATAGCACTGGTCTTCCTTTTTATGGCACCAAATAATCTATCTTAAACATGATTCAAGCCATGATGTTGGTAAGAGATCCACATGATCATTCCAAAGATCAAATTCTTGACTCAGTTTCGTGGCTTGCACCATCTCGCTCTCTTCCAATTTTCCACTTTCGTCTAAGCTTGATCTACTGAAATGAATTGATGAATGAAAAAATCCTAAAAAAACTTGTGATCGGAGCTTTGACAAGCGTGTATGGACATATCGAATATGATGTATTTTCATCTCGTCCCATGAGCCAGTAGATTTGTCATGCATAGTTCATATATCTAATAATTATCCAAAAATGATTATCGAACCGAGGAAGGACCGTACGTTGAACCGTGTGGGCTGAAATGGTCCCCCATTGGCTCCAGCTCTCTCCTTGTTTCCTCCGGATCCACCGCACCAATGGAGGATCGCCATGTAAAAAATGTTTTATATGTACCTCCAAAATTCCATCCATCCATGTTCCTCAGCCAAGTAATCCTCTCCTATTCGCTCATGTCTTCTTCCAATAGACCATTTTTGTTCACCCACCAAAACTAGAGTGTTTGTGTAATGACCATAGTTCGTATTACATATTTTGGTATACGTGTACGTATATTGCCTGTCTCCTTGCATGGTTATTCTTGGCATTTTATTGCTTGGTTTGGTTCGGCTTGGCTTGGTTTGTTTTTGGGTTCATCATGAACCAAAGGAAAACCACCTACCTACCACCATCACCATTTATATCCCACCTAACTTTTCTCTCTCCTCATAACTCCACAATTACTCATTCTTCTTCTTCCGCCTGCGTAGAGCTCCACCCACCCATTTTCCGTCGACAAGTGCAGCTTGCTTCACGAGAGAACTCCATTTTATTGCTTGAATGTCTTCCTTTCTCCATTTTTAGCTTCTTTAGTATTTAGCATTTTTAAATTCCATGGCTAAATTCATGTAGATCTAAGTTTATTTTATTTTTGAATTTCTTGGTTTTTGATCTATATAACCTTGTTATTTCCAAGTTTTGATGGTTCCATGTTGTAGAAAATTTCTTTCTGTCCTATTTTGACCTATGAAAGTTCAGATTTTGACCTCGGATGATGGAATTATGGAGCTTGGAAACATGGCCTTCATGGTTCTTCTTCTCGAAAATTTTTGGAGAAGAAGAACAGTACTTGACCGTATGACTATTTCATGCGGCAAGTGTTTTTCCTAGCCGCATGAACAATTTCAGCCGCATGAGACCCTGAACCCCTTGAGCCGCATGAACTTCAGCCGCACGGCCTTACGTGGGCTGAACCGCATGCGCCTTGTAAACCCGAGCCGCATGCGCCCTGATTAATCCGGCCGCATGAACTCGAAATCCCCAGCCGCATGAGCTTATTTTTCCTCAGCCGCATAAGACCGAGTCTTCTCCAGAGCCGCATAGAACTCAGTCTCTCCCGAGCCGCATAGACTTCTTTCCCGGCCGCATGGGACTCAGTACATTCCAGCCGCATAAGACCCCTTAATTCCCAGCCGCATGAGCGCATGCCCCTCCTACCGCATAAGCTCCTGCCCCCTCTTCAGCCGCATAAACCCGGTTCTCGTCAGCCGCATGAACCCGATTTTCTTCAGCCGCATGAGCTCTGAATTCTATGACCGCATAAGCCCAGTCTCCCCGAGCCGCATATGAACCCGAGCCGCATAAGCCTGCTGATTTTGGCCGCATGCCCATGTCTCCTCCTGAGCCGCATGAGCTCGTATTTTCTGAGTCGCATGAGACCCTCTCCCTTACTGCGTGGATTTTTTGTAGCCTTGCAGCCCTTTATTATTTGGAATATTACAATTATGTTTATATAACTTGGGTCCCTTGATTACATGCTTGTACTATGTTATTTTGTACATGTTCCATGAACACGACAGTGACCCGTAGTGGTGCACTCTTGACAAGTAACATGACATGATAGTGTCCTGCCGTGGCATACTCCTGACAAGTAAACCTGGCATGATATTCCTTAGTATGCTGTTGCGACGGCTAGCCTGACATGACAAGAATGAATGACCTGGACACCGTGGACGATTGCGTTTGTACAAATGAACCAGTCTTGTCTTTGTATCATGTTTAGGATGGGACTCCTGAGTACCCCGGTCAGGGGTACCCACTGAAATTGACTAAGGCTAATAACTAGAATAAATCAGTAGTCATGAAGAGATTTTTCAGTTACAGGCAATCCCGTTATCTGGGCGCGCTTGTGGATTTGTAGCCTGCCGACGAGTAAGGAACATTTCCAACACACTGTTATGTGTTGCACCCTTCTTGAACAAATATTCGACCTGGATAACCTGGATGGTCTGCAGGGCTTGTGGCTGTTGGAATATTCCTACTGCATCTTGCTAGTAACTAGGCTTGTGATAACCCTAGTTAGTTAAAGTATCAAGCCGTACTCATTGCTTGGCCGTGATTGATTGGATGGAGTTTAGCCTAGTCTAGTCTTCTCCTGATCCTGTACAAGATTGTAACATGACCTGACCACTTGTGCTTTATTTATCAATAAATAGTGAGAAACCAAGTTCCATTCAGATGAAGGGTTACAACCCCGGTCCTTGTTTTGTTTAAGGGTTGTAACCTGGTTATCTGAATAGTTTCATGGTTATCTTACCGTATATCCTCATGATGCTTCAATTCTCCAATTTTATTATATCATTATTATATTCTGTGCTAATTGCTGGTTTTAGTTCTTAAATGAAGCCTCCTTTGTGGCACTTGTTCTTTCTGGGATCTGACCCAGCTAGTTTTCTATGGCCAGATACCGGAGCAGCTCCAGAGGATCTACCGACCTTCTATCCAGATGGTGACCACTAGACGGAATTCATGCAACGAGTGGATTTCTTTTTGTTCTTCTACTTTATTGTAAAAATATTCTTTTGAGGCGTTTAGCCGATGAGCACATGTTTAGCTCGATTGTACTTTACTTACTGTCTGCCTACGGGCTGTAACATGATTGACAAATCCTAGGGTTGATCATGTATGACTGAAACTCTTGCTAGTCTTGACATTTTGTACGACTAGCTTCATGATCATCCAGATATGTAATGTATGGGATGCCTTACTATTGTATATTTGGTATTCTGATATCTTGTAACTGTTATTACTTGCTTGAGATTGAGACAATAGGCATTGTTCATGACCATAGGAGACTGATGGCTTGTAGTTAAACCCTCATGTATCTAGACAGCCGTGACCGTATAGCGAGGTGGGTTGCACTTCAATATACGTAGCTGGGTATGTATGCCCCCGCTCTCCAGTATTCTGGTTCTGGGGCATTACATGGTTTAAGTGGTGGCCCATGCAGGCCTTGTAAATCAAGATATGTGAGGGTTTATCGAATATATGTCTCAATCAGTACTCGCCCTTGATCTCTGTTCGTATCCTCTGAATTCCTAAAAATCTTGACCTGATCACATGCTTGTATCATTGATCTGTCCTGGTCCTTCTTTATTGTTTCCTATGTCTTCTTCAGCGGCATTGTTCCTAGCCCTACCGATCGACAAGGTGGAGCACCTCCTGTGGAGCAGCAGCAACCTGGAGATCAAGCTCAGCATTCAGGAGTAGCCTCCAGAGTCATGCCTACTGGAGGAGAGCAACCAGTCCAGCCAGATCAGCTTGCAGAGCCTGATGATGGCACTTTGGTGGGTCTCCTCAGGACCTTATTAGCTTTCCAGGATCATCGAGGAGAGGCCTTGCACCAGGCAGTGACAGATGCTTTGACCAGAGGAGGTCATCAAGGGAGCAATGTGGCCAACAGTTTCAAGCGCCTGAACTCTCCCTTCTTCGATGGTAGCGAAGACGCTATTGCCGCAGATGCTTGGCTTCAGGACAGAGAGATGATTCTAGAAGCAGTCAGGACTCCAGAAGACGAGAAGGTAGCCAGGGTGTGCCTACAGTTATTGGACCTTGCCCGCAGCTGATGGGCGATGCAGGTCGTGGGATTAGTAGCACCTATTGCTTGGGCAGTATTTCGTGAGAGATTCCAGACCAAGTACTTCGATGATATAGCTCGGTACGATCTACAGACGAGGTTCACCAATTTGAAGCAGATGGGCAGGACGGTCGATGGATATACGGTCGAGTTTTCAAGACTTAGTCGGTTTGCTCCCACCTTGGTGGCAACCGAGTACGATAGAGCCCAGCGATTCCAGCAGGAGCTCCATCTCGAGATTTTATTGGCAGTAGAGCAGTTTGAGCATCAGACTTTTGATGCGATCTTGAGAGCAGCCATGAAGCATGAGTATACCTCCCAGAGGATCGTGGACAGGACCGGGGGTCGGAAGCGATCCTACGGCCAGATGAATCAGTCTTCAGCACCCGCCCCGGCAGTTAGGGCTTTAACCATTGGAGCTCCGAGGCGGGCGGCCTCAGTGACGTCGGTTCAACATTCAGCCCCGACGTACCCTCAGTAGCAGAAGCAGAAGCAGAAGCACTCTTCCGCAGTGGGATGTTCTCATTGCGGGAAGCCAGGACATGTGGTAGCAGAATGTCGCAGGCCACAGAGATTGTGCCTGGCTTATGGAGCAGCAGATCACAAGATAGGATCATGCCCGAATAAGGGTAGTTCATCATCGTCCAACCTTTTTAGTCCTTCGGTGAGAGGACCAGCACCAGTCCAGCTGCAGCAGTATCAGCCTCAGAGGCCCTTGCCGCCTCAGTCCCAGGCGTTCCAGCAACAACACCCCTAGCAGTATGCACAAGCCCAAGCCCTGAGTCAGAGCAGGCAGCGAGGATTTCTGTAACACCCGAAATTTTGTAATTATAATTATTATTTAAGGATATTTATTTCATATTATGATTTTTAGTAATTTTTAATTATTTTTAAACTATTTAAATTCATGACTTGTGATTTTTGGTGTTTTGCTAGTGAACAGTAGAGACTGCCTACCCTAGAGCCTAGCCATGTGATTAGGGTATTTTTGATATTTTTAGGGTTATTTGGATTTATTAAAATTTATTTGAATTTATGGGAATTTTTAGAAATTATTTTAGAATTGTTTGAATAAGGGTTGACTAGGTTGACTTTGACTAGCAATGACCTTGGTAGACTAACCTAGTGACTAACCTAGGTTAAGACCACTTGGTTAGGTTAAGTAAACTTGGTTTGACCTAATTTAGTGAGGTTTGAGTCATTAGAACTTGTTTGGAGAGTTTTGGAGTTGATTAGGCTAAAATGGCTTATGACTTCATAAGTTATGACTAATGACTTGAGACTTAAAGCCCATAGGCCCACACCATGTAGCTAACCCTAATCCTAATCAGCCCATGGCTGGTCATTATGATCTTCCCCTTCCTATTTAATACCCCTCAAAGTTAGGGCTAGCCTCCATTAGGATTTTTTTGCCAAGTTTTAGAAAGAGGTAAGCCCCAATCTTCCAAAAATCCTAGTAAATCCATTTTAATTCCTTTTTAACCCAAACAAATTGCAATAGGTTCTAATTTCTATCTACTTGCTGTTGGTATCAAGTATTCTCAGATTTGGAGCACATTGGAAGAGTTTGGCCATCAAGAGGAGCACCTCTTTGTGGAGCTTTTTGAGGCTTTTGACACTCATAGGTAAATTCATTTCCACACCTTAGAATCCTAAAATTTTTGCATCATTAGGGAGCCCTAGACCTAACCTAACTGTAGGAATAGGAATCCCCAAAAATTCGTGTCCATTCGTATCCTAACTGGACACGTATCAGTGTCATGTTTGAATGTGTTTGTTGAAATGCCTCAATAGGCAATTCGTGTGAAAATTTGGATTTTGTTTGAATAGGAAATTAGATTTGGGTCTCGCTTACACGTTTCTGGAGTTTGTGTCGAGTCTTAGTGTCGTGTCGAGTTGTGTCGGGCACGCGAACACGCGGTCGCGCGCGCGCGTGCACGGACACTGTGCATGCCCTGCACTTCGGGGGACACAGCGCCTAGGACACGCCACTTCGATACGTGAGACTCGACGTGTAGCAAGGGGCCGACACTGACACGGGGCTCCCCAAGTTTCAGAGCCCCACGTGTCGTGTCGGACACGCACGAACGCGTGCACCATTCTCGCACTGTGCAGTTCTCTGTTGAAATCGTGCACTGACACGCGTGTCTCGTGTCGCGTACATGCGACGTGGACACGTGGCAGGGTATCCTATCCCTAGCCCTAGTCTAGGTCGACACGTGGACGCAATCTCGTGGGTTGTGTCGCTTTGTGTCGTGTGCACAGACACCGTGAACACGTGCACGCTGTTTGCTGTCGTCTGTGTCTAGATTTCTTATTTTTGGGTTTTTGTTGATTGGACACGTTTGTGTCCACTTTTGTGGACACAAACACTTCACATAGCACGTGTACATTATGTTTGAACTTTACCAACCCTAAAATTAGCGTTTTAATTTAATTTTCATAGTTAATTCCCTACTTCCCTATTTTTTCTGATACACAGATTATGTCCATATGTCACTATTTTGTTCCAGGTTTTAAATCCAATTTTTAGCATCATTTTAACCTAATCAACACTGTTATTTGCATGTTATTAAAGCCCTAATATGTTCATCTATTTGATTTCTAAGAGTATGCTGAATTTGGTTTGTTTTGGTGGTTTGTGTGATTCAAAAATCTGGGATTATAGTGAGGGGACTGTTTTAACTGATTTTGTTGGTCCTATTGAACTGAATGTTAAGTTTAGGGACTGCTAAATGGTATTTATGCGTGTATACGAGTGGTTGAACTGTTTTGGATTCAATGTTTAAGTCTGAAATTGATTAGGAACTGTTTTAGTTCAAGAATCTGGATTTGAGGGGGGGTTTTATCCATGTGCTAAATCTGAGATTGGGACATGTATATGAACTGAGATTGGGGCATTTTAAACTGAGTGTTATGGACTGATTATAGGAGGGGGCTGAACTGAGTTGTAATCTCAGTTTTCCTCATGATTCAATACTTCACTGTTTTTACCAAATGTTCACTGTTTACATATGTCAATTCTCTCACACACCTATATCACACTCACTATTTTCACACTGTTTTTCATGCATCACACTCACTGTTTTCACACTTAACATATCACTAATTTTTACACTGTCTCCTTCACACTTTCTCCTCTTGACACTCACCCTCATGTATCACACACTCTAGCCTAACACTCACACACACCCTCACTTCACTCTTGACACACACTCTCACAAATTGATTCCATATCACACTCACATGTCTCATGTCACTAACACACCCACACACTCCAGTCTCACACACACACATACACTTGGACACATAGCCATGTGTCCCCCTCTCACTTTTCATATATGTATATATGTGATATTTTATATGTGTGATATTAAGGGTACCTATATGCCCTTGTGTGTACCATATCATATATTAATAGATAATGTAGGTGTGGTTTTCATATAGATAACCTATATGTTATAAATTTTTATTTTAGATTATATTAATATTGTAATTGTGTATTATTTTAGATATAGAATAGCCTTGTGTAGGTGTGTCATAGGTTGGTTTAGACTTGGTTTAGCCTATAGCCTAGTCTCTTAGCCTATGGCCTATGGTTGTGCCTGCTTGTCAGTGTGGAACCTAGATTAGACTTGTGTAGTCTAGTTAGACTTAGAATAGCCTTGTTAGACTAGTTTGACTTAGGTTTGACTTGGTTGACCTAGTTTGACTTCTAGGGTTGACCAGAGTTGACCAAGAGTTGATTTTGGTCTAGTTTGACCTAGATTTATGTAGAACGCATTGTAGTGCATATTATTACCATTCTGGACTTGTTGTGACTTGTGCTGTTCTAATAGGAGCCAGACACCACTCCTCGGACAGTACTTTCGTCTTGGACATTCAGTTAGCAGGCGAGTACATTCTCTGATAGTTCTTCCATTTACTTGTCGTTTACTATACTTCAGTTGTAGCTAGTTCTATTTGATTCTGTATTACAAACACGATTTGATATTACTGGATCCATTTCATGCGACACTCACTTATTTAAGTCTGGCCTCTATTCTGGAACCACCTACGGGAACCACCTACTGGAACCACCCTGGAATCATTTACTGGAACCACCCTGGAATCATTTACTGGAACCACCCTGGAATCATTTACTGGAACCATTCGTATACTGGCTGGACTTATACTATTTTGTGTCGGATTATGGATTCACTTGTACTTGTTGGGCAGAGAAATATTGGAATAGGCATGTGAACATATCCAAATACTGGAACCACTCCCTTAGAATTATACTGGAACGATAGCCATCCCACACTTGGCCGAGTGTACGGTGTGCCGTATTACCTACAGCCGTTCATATGTCGATCCCGATATTTTAAAACACACTGCTAGAGTATAGGCTGGACTCACCCTGGAACCTTTGATCACCAACTGGACTCACCTTATACCAGACTCATCTTGTACTGGAACCACCTGGTATCAGATTCATGTTGTCTGGATTTACTTGGGTTTTGCACTTGTTTACATTTACATTCTGGACTTATTATGTTACTTTAGTTCAGCTAGATTTATTTTATAGTCTTCATTGCCATCATTCTTCTCTTGTTTTAGTTACTTACTTTCCTTGTATCTTATCTGTTCTTCATACCATCACCTGTATATAAACTGTCATATTCATCAATAAAACTGTCTATAACTGCTTTATAGTTCTCTGTCATTTGCTTGGGATTTCTTGATGAGTTGTACTCGTTCCTGTCCTGACTGGACCTGTTAAAATTTTTACAGAGGATGATGAGGAACCCTGCACCCCCTTACTTGGAGCTTGCTTAGTTGACACTCGCGACCTGGACCCCTGGAGAGGTTCAGGCAACTGCTCAGAATGATACCTTGTATAGTGTAGATAGCTTAGACTGTTCTTCTTTTCATGTTTAGCTGTTGCCTTTATTTTTCAGAGTTGTATATTTTAGAGATGTTAGGACTTTGTTATTTCATTCTGCTGTACCTCAGTTGAGGATTCTCTTATCTATTTTATCGTGCCATATTCTATCTCTAGATTGTGATTGAGTTGTACCTCTGTGTTGGCCTCCTTATGGAGAGTATTCATATTATGTTAGTTATAGTTCATGACCTAGAACAGCATTCTACCGCCGACACTGCGGCGTAGGCTGGGCGTTGTTACGCTCTCGTGCCCTTACTCTAGTGTGCGGGTCGTTACAATTTCAGCAGAGGGGACCGCACCCAGAGGACATGGTCAGGCAATGGTGATGACCGTAGAAGAAGGATTAGCACCAGGAGAGGTAGTGGCAGGTACTATTCTCGTCAACACCTTTCCAGCTTCAGTATTATTTGATTCTGGTGCCTCGCATTCATTTATGTCAGTTCGCGACACGGATAGGACTGGAGCCCGAGTCATTATCAGTAAGGCTCAATATACTTACTGGTAACGGACTTGTGGGAGTAGATAGAGTGTTTTCCTCGTGTCGGATCGTAGTTAGCGGTAGAGAATTCCCCGCTAGATTGATAGAGTTCCCGATGGCCGATTATGATGTGGTCTTAGGGATGGATTGGTTGAAGAACCAGTATGCTAGGATAGACCTCCATATTGGCAGGGTTGTTTTTAGCATTCCAGGCGAGCCGAAGTTTTTTTCTCTCGATGAGAATTTGAACCTTCTCCTCCAGTGTTGCGGATGGCAGTAGAAGCAGTACAGTTAGCTCGGATAGTCGAGGAGTTTCCAGATGTTTTCCCAGAAGAGCTTCCAGGGATGCCGCCAGAACGGGAGAACGAGTTCACCATCGACTTGATTCCCGGATCAGCCCCAGTGTCAGAGAGAGTCTACATGATGGTGCCGTCAGAGCTAGAGATATTGTACAAGATGATTGAAGAACTTAGGACCAAGGGATTCATTCGTGCTAGTAGATCGCCTTGGGGAGCCCCGATGCTTCTTGTGAAAAAGAAGGATGGTACATCCAGGTTATGTGTAGATTGTCGTACCTTGAACTCAGTGACAATCAAGAACAGATACCCTCTCCTAAGGATAGATGACTTGTTTGATCAACTCAAGGAGACAGTAGTATTCTCGAAGATCGACTTGTGCTCAGGATATCATCAGATCAGAGTCAGAGAGCAGGACATCCCGACTCGTCGAGCAATTTCGAAAAATAAAATTTTTGTACACTCGCACATAATCGCACTCGTCGAGCAATTTGGAAAAATAAAATTTTCGTACACGACGTACAATACGACTACGTGACGTAAAATACAAAATTTTAAATCAGTACAAAATAATAAAAAATAAGTAGAAATTTTAGGGGTTTTATATCCTACCCAACTTAAAAGAATTTCATCCTCGAAATTAAGAATTTATAGGGGGGACGAGAAGACACAAGGGATATCGATGATGAACAATCAAAAATCATGCCGTAAGAAATTGCTATCTAGATCATAGAAAAATAATACGATATGGTCGTAATCGATAGGATTGCTAGAGGAAGTTCTAGTATAACGCTTTAATCCTCCTAAAATAGGTGAGGGCGAAGCAATAAAGAGTTCGAAGATGATGATATCGAATACGAATACGTGGTTCAAAGACGACCGAATAATTTCAAAAGAATTGTCAAGGCAGTCGTGGATGGGATCCTAAAGGCCAGTTTAATTAAGTTCCATCCACGTAGAATAATAGATAAAAGCGAACCAAAGTGCACTCGGTTGATCAGACCATCATGTACCGGTTCTGATTAGACAATATGTTAGTGAGCGGCCGCTCAATAGCATAAGTCATGAACAAACTCGATAAATGGATGAGTTTGCAAAACTAGATTATAGTTGCAACATTAGTCAAAGTGGTAAAAACATAGGCACGAGAGATGTCACTCCCCATTCCCAGGATGCGTATTTTTATACATATACAACTCATGTGTATTTATTTAGTATTTATCATGTATTTATTTAATATTTATCATGTATTATCTTGTATTTAAATTTTTTTAATTTTATGATTAATCTGCTCTTTAAATTTTTATGTTAATTTATTTTCTGCAATTTTATTTCTGCAATTTTATTTCTGTACTTTATTTTCTGCTCTTATTCCCTGCCTTAATCTTGCTTATTTGGGTTCGGGTTAGCCTTGGTTGGATCCCCTACAACCCGACCCATTGGACCCGGCCCAACTCCCACCTACCACCCCCTTTTCTATTTAAAACTTACATCTCTTTCTCTCTCCTCATAAACTCACATTCTCACCATTACTCCTCTTCTTTTTCTTCTTCATTACTCTCTCCACCTACCAACCGTAGGCAAGTACAACTTGCTTTCCATGAGAACCCATGTTTTTATAGTTCATTTGCCTTCCTCTCGTGATCTTAAGAAAGTTTAGAACTTGGCATTTTTCATTTCGAAGTCTTAATTTTTATAGATCTAGAAATTAGTTATTTTCAGATTTTGGTGGTTTTGATCTATCAAATTTCTTTGTTTGCAAATTTTGATGGTTCCATGTTGTAGAGAAGTTTATTCTACCCAATTTTGACCTTTGGAAAGTTGGATTGGGACTTGTTTTGACCAAGTTATGGACTTTTGAAGCTTTGGGGTGCAACCATGGAGTTCTTGCTGTTTGGAGAAGACAGTGAGCAGTGTACGCTAGCTTTTTAGCTTACGTCACTGAACTGTGCGCGCTCTTTCGCGCAGCACAGTATGGAGTCCATACGCTACCTTTTTAGGAAGCGTGTGTCTTGCATACGCTACCTTTTGGAAGCGTATGTCGTATGGAGTTCATACGCTGCCTTTTGGGAGCGTATGACTTGCATACGCTGACTTGAATGGTCAGGAGTCGTATGGAGTTCATACGCTGCCTTTTGGGAGCGTATGACTTGCATACGCTGACTTGAATGGTCAGGAGTCGTATGGAGTTCATACGCTGCCTTTTGGGAGCGTATGACTTGCATACGCTGACTTGAATGGTCAGGAGTCGTATGGAGTTCATACGCTACCTTTTGGGAGCGTATGACTTGCATACGTTCACTTGGATAGTGAGGAGTCGTATGGAGCCCATACGCTGCCTCTTTGACTTGAGCGTAGCCTGACTTGAGCGTACGCTGACCTTACTTACCCTGGATCTTCTATAGTCCTGTATATTGATATTTTATTAGATATTTAACGTCCATTTTATATCCTTACGCCTTTTGGCATGAACTTGATATAATCATGATATGTTGATATTTCTGTTAAATATAGATTGTTACGTGGGATGTACCATGTGTCATGAATTGAGCATAGATACCCCGATTGACTGGAATTAAACCCTGAGAGTTGTAGACTCGACCCCACTGAATACTAATTGACTTTCATGCCTTGTCACCATTGATAGTAATGGTTATCTTGACTAAATTGATCATGCGTTCCTAGTTGGAACTAAGAGACTGGCTAGTCGTCTTATTGAATTGAATGAATGAGACACGTTCATGTTATGAACTATTGTAATCGACTGGCTGATCCCGAATATTGACATACATGCACATGCAGGCTTCAATCTATTTATTTATTTATTTACTTATTTATTTTCTACAAAAGAGGCATGTGTACTTTATGGTCAAGGCATGATTACCGTGGTTAGATTTGATTGTTGCATTACGCTATATAAGACCTGCAACCTAACCGCACTGGTATCGTTGTAGAGTTGTGTATATCGTACCCCGTACGAAAGTACTCATTTGAATGACCATGATCCACGGCATGGAATTTCACTCAACGTAGGGACTATTAAGTTAAATAAAATAATGATGGCATGGAGAGAATGGATTCCTGAGTTCTTACATGGCAGCCCCCTTGGGACAAGTAGTACCCGACGGGCTGGCTGGTTTCCACAGATACTGTAAAACTGCCACACGGGCAGGGAACAGTATCTGCTTTTATTATTATTGTATATTGTATATTGACGAGCGTCCTGCTAGGACTCGTCTAATTCATGCATGGCGCACATGATTGACTGGATAGACTAGCCTTGCTTGCACATAGTAAGAACTACGGAATCCCTAATTGCAGGATAACTTGGGACTCACCATAGCAAGCAGTACGAATTGATTGGCCGTTCAAGATGATTTGTTTGTGTACTGTACCTACTCTGTTGCCTAACTGAGATATTCAGAATGTCAGGACATAACGGGCTAACTTCTGTCCTTGTTTGGTTGGGAGGTTGGTTCGAAGTGTCGTGATGTGATGTGAATCCTAGTGGAAAGCAGAGATCTATTATTATATTCTCTTACTTACTGGTTTTAGTTCTCATGTCGTGCTTCCTTGTGGTACTTGCTATTATAGGTCTAACCTCTCTGGTTTTGCATGGCCAGATTTAGAGCCGGTTCCCAAGGATTCAGCTTACTTCTACCTCCAAGATGGTCAACACTAGAGGGATGATCGCAGGAGGACTCGAGTGGGTCCCTTACTTTACCGTTCGTTTTGTCACTTACTTTATACTTAGCCGTTTGGCACCGACATGTTAGTCGGATTGTCTTGTACTTACTTTTACATAATTGTAATTAAAGTCAGACTGCAGCTGATAACAATTGTGTATACTTTTGCTACTTCAATCTGGCTATATTTTGTAAAGCCAGATATCAAGAATATTTTGACAGAGCGTTTGGGACACCTTACTGCTTTATCTTACATGTTCTCTATTTCTGTTTCTTATTCGAATGATTGAGACAATAGATGTGTAATGACCATAGTAAGACTTTATGTAGTATGCACCCCCTCGTCTGGTTAGACAGCATTGATCGTATTATACGGTATTCATCTACCCGTAATACGTAGCTGGCTGAGTCATTCCCCCGCTCTCCAGTATTCTGGTTCTGGGGCGTGACAAGGTTTTAGTGGTGGCCCATGCAGGTCTGATTTCAGACTTGTGGGGTGTTTTGATTTATAGGATGTCTCAATCACACATGTTTTCCCTTGATCTCCTGATTCGTTATTCTCAACTATTGCTTGACATTCCGGTATCCTTTGACTTCATTGATCCTTCATGTCCGGTCGTTTGATTGTTCTCTTGTCCCTTTTCTTAGGGGTACCTCGTCCGTATCTGTCAGAGCTGGACAGCAACAACGTGGATAGCAGCATGGATAACCTGACCAGGTTGGTCAGCAACAAGGGTCAGAACCACTTCATGAGGCTATTCAAGAAGAAGTGATAGTGGAACCAGCGGTTGGACCGCAGTATCCGGAGGTTCCACCACCACCAATAGTTCCACCTACCCCTGTGGAATTGGATACACCAGCCCTTCTGGAGATCATGAGAGGGATGATGGCTACTCAGCAACACCAGATGTTAGCCCAGCAGCGCATGCACGCTCAGTTGCAAGAGCAGAATGTACTACTCAACCAAGGATTACAGACGACATTGGAAAGAGGGGCAAGGACAGATTCAGGAGCGTCAGCCCGGTTTTGCAAGTACAACCCCCGCCGTTTCGAAGGCACGGAGGATGCTATCTCAGCAGATGCATGGCTTAAGGATATTGAGGCTATTCTGACAGCCGCTAAGGTGCCGGCAGAAGAACGTGTGGATCTAGTGAAGTTGTTACTTCAGGATCTCGCACGTGATTGGTGGGAAGCAGAGGAAGTAGGCATCAGACGTCCTGTTGCATGGGACGATTTTACAGCAAGATTCAAGACGAAGTATTATGGAGTTGTGGCGCAGTTTGAGCTACACAAAAGTTTATCAACCTCAAGCAGGCCGGCAAGACGGTAGATGCTTACGCAGCGGAGTTCTGCAGATTGAGTAGGTTTGCCCCAGAGATGGTGGCGACGGAGTGCCAGAGGGCCATACGGTTTCAGCAAGGGTTTCATCTTGAGCTCTTGCAATTGATAGAGGGGCACAACTACCAGACTTTTGATGAAATATTGACGGCAACCCGCAGGCATGAACTCACCATTCAAAGGCTTGCGGCCAGGACTGGGGGTCAGAAGAGATCCCACAGTCAGATTGAAGGAGGAGGGAGAGCAGCGCCCCGAACAACAGCACCATCCCCTGGCATTCGTATCCACGATGTGGCGATACGGGGGCCAGCACCACCACCCAGGCAACAGCAGCAACAGAAGAAGAACCAGCAACCCCCGGCAAGCTGCACTTATTGTGAAAAGATGGGACACACTAGAGATGTGTGTCGGATATTGAATGGACTGTGTTTGATATGTGGAAATCCAGATCATCGGGTTACCACATGTCCTATGAATTCGAGGTCAGGAGGACCAGTGCAGCAGTTTCATGCTCTGCCAGCACCAGGGGCAGGCCAGTATCAAGGACCAGCGGTAGCAGTTAGGCCATTGGCGCAGCGTCCGTTAGTACCGCAGGCTCAGATGTTTCGGTAGCAGGGACCGCCGATGCAGCAACACCAGCATAGACCACCCCAGCATCATCAAGGCAGGGCCAGCAGCAACATCATGTTAGGCCGCAGCATGGGAACCAACAAGGAGGTCGAGGACAGGCATTCACTCTGTCCTTGGAAGAGGCATTGGCATCGGGAGATGTTGTGGCAGGTAACATTCTCGTCGCCTCATATCTCGCAGTAGCATTGTTTGATTCGGGAGCATCCCATTCATTTATATCTGCACAATTTGCGACACGGCTAGGAATGGAGTTCGAGGCATTGCCAGGGAGGTTGAATATACTCACTGGTAATGGGCTCGTAGGAGTTAGTAGAGTTATTCTAGCGTGTAGTGTTGTAGTTTGCGGGCATTCTTTACCCGCCCAGTTGATAGAAATTTTCTGTTGGAAATTTCGACGTTATCTTAGGCATGGACTGGCTGAAAGACAGTCATACGACAATAGATTGTCGTAGAGGGAGTGTATCTTTTGATATTCCAGGCATGAAGAGATTTACCTTAGTCAGATCAGAGGCAACTCAGCAAGAGCAGGGAATAATAACGGCAATGGAAGAAGTCCAGGTTCCGAAGGTAGTTGAAGAATTTCTAGACGTGTTTCCCGAAGAACTTCTAGGTCTTCCACCGGTTAGAGATATTGAGTTCAGTATAGAATTGGCACCTGGGACTAAACCGATATCAGATCAGGTATACAGAATGGCGGATTCGGAGCAGGCCAAGGTATATCAACATATAGAGGAACTGAAGGAGAAGAAGTTCATCCAAGCTAGCGTATCGCCATGGGCAGCACCAGTGGTACTTGTGGGAAAGAAGGATGGATCATCCAGATTGTGCATCGATTACAGGAAGCTTAACGCGGCAACAGTAAAGAACAAGTACCCATTACCCAGGATCGACGACTTATTTGATCAGTTGAGCAGGGCCAGAGTCTTCTCCAAGATAGATCTTCGGTCAGGCTATCATCAAGTGAGGGTTCGGAAGGAAGACATTCCCAAGACAGCATTCAGGTCGAAGTATGGGCATTATAAATTCTTAGTAATGCCGTTTGGTTTGACCAATGCTCCAGCAATATTCATGGATTTGATGAACCGTATCTTTATGCTATATTTAGATCAGTTTGTCATAGTATTTCTCGACGACATTCTTGTGTACTCTGCTAATGAAGAGGAGCATGAAGACCACCTCAGAAAAGTGTTGCAGGTTCTGAGAGAGAACCAGTTGTATGCCAAGCTCAGCAAGTGTGAGTTCTGGATGGACCACATTTCATTTTTGGGTCATATCGTATCAGGAGCTGGAGTAGCAGTAGATCCCAAGAAGGTAGAAGCAGTAGAGGGTTGGCCAGTACCCAAGACCGTAGCTGATGTATGGAGTTTCTTGGGATTGGCAGGATATTACAGAAGATTTGTGTCAGATTTTACAAGGCTTTCAGCGTCCATGACCCGCTTGACCCGGAAGGATGTGCCATTTGATTGGTCGGCAGAATGTCAGGCATCATTTGAGACTTTGAAGCAGAAGTTGATATCAGCACCTATTCTTATATTGCCAGTCGGACCCGGAGGTTTTACAGTATATTGTGATGCATCAGGTAAAGGACTTGGATGTGTCCTCATGCAGCACGGGAAGGTGATAGCATATGCATCTAGGCAGCTTCGGGACCACGGGAAGAATTACCCAACTCATGATTTGGAGTTGGCGGCAGTAGTATTTGCTTTGAAGCTGTGGTGGCATTACTTATATGGTGACCGAGTAGACATGTACACAGACCATAAAAGTCTGAAGTACATCTTTACTCAGAAGGAGCTGAACATGAGGCAGAGAAGGTAGTTAGAGCTGATCAAGGATTATGACGTGGAGCTTCAGTATCATCTAGGCAAGGCTAATGTGGTAGCAGACGCTCTCAGCAGAAGGGGCGGCGCATTTATGTTGACAACACAGAAGCATATCTTAGAAGACCTTCAGGAGATGGGCATAGAGGTTATACTTCCTAGCGATGTAGGAGTTCTGGCAAGTCTATAAGTCCAATCTGACTTGGTAGATAGGATCAAGGCAGCTCAGGCACAAGACCCAAGGATTCAGAAGCTTAGGGCAGAATGTGAGTCAGGACACAGAAAGGAGTTGAAAATTCATGAAGATGGTACCCTTAGGTTTGGGTCACGTCTATGTGTGCCTAGTGGAGATATCAGACAGAAGATTATGGCAGAAGCTCACAGTTCTCAGTATTCTGTACATCCTGGAGGGACCAAGATGTACCAAGATATCAAGCAGCACTTCTGGTGGAACGGGATGAAGAGAGAGATAGCTAGATTTGTCTCCCGTTGCTTGGTATGTCAACAAGTGAAGGCAGAACAGCAGAGGCCAGCTGGATTATTGCAACCACTTCCTATCCCGGAATGGAAGTGGGAACACATCACAATGGACTTTGTGACCGGTTTACCGAGATCACCAAGTGGTAAAGATGCTATTTGGGTGATAGTAGATCGACTTACAAAGGTAGCACATTTTCTTCCTTTCAGAGTAGGGCAATCTACAGAAAAGTTGGCAGAGTTGTATATGCAACAGATAGTCAGACAGCATGGAGTCCCTGTCAGTATTGTGTCAGACCGAGATACCTGCTTTACATCACATTTCTGGAAGAGCTTACATCATAGTCTGGGTACCAAGTTAAGATTTAGCACGGCTTACCATCCGCAGACGGATGGGCAATCAGAAAGAACAATTTAGACTTTGGAAGATATGTTGCGAGCTTACACTCTGGATTTTGGAGGATCTTGGAAAAGCCACCTGCACTTAATTGAGTTCTCATACAACAACAGTTATCATGCTAGTATCCAGATGGTGCCATTTGAGGCACTATATGGTAAGAAGTGTAGATCGCCGCTAGCATGGGATGATATCGAGGAAATGAAGATGCTAGGCCCAGAAATGATTATCCAGACGGTTTAAGTGATTAAGGGAATTAGAGAGCGACTTCGTGCTGTGCAGGATCGACATCGTCATTGGGCGGACCAGCATCGTAGGCCGCTAGAGTTTTCTGTTGGGGACCACGTGTTCTTGCAGATCTTACCTACCCGTGGGGTCATTAGATTTGGCGTTTGCAGGAAGTTGAGTCCGCGATACGTAGGCCCATTTGCTATTCTTGATAGGGTAGGCGATGTTGCTTATCGTTTATCCCTTCCACCTTCGTTACGAGAGGTGCATGACGTGTTTCATGTATCTCAATTGCGAAGGTATGTATCGGACCCCAGCCATATCCTCGATCATTCAGAAATGGTTGTTGGTACCAACCTGTCTTACGAGGAGCAGCCTGTGTCCATCTTGGACCGAAGAGAGAAAATACTCAAGAACCGAACAATTAACCTTGTCTGGGTTGCTTGGGGTCATCACTCTTTGGGAGAGTCAACGTGGGAACGTGAGGATGATATCCGATCACGGTATCCACATCTGTTTGACTCACAAGGTATATCCTTTTCTGTGTACCTTGATTGTCTTGATTCCTCAAGCTTATCACCTTATGGGTAGAATCGCTTGATATCGTAGATTGATGGATTTACATATATGTTACTTGCTATGGACATTGTAAAATGATTGCTTGATTTAATTGCTTGTACTTAGATTAGTTTAGTCCCGATGTTTCTATCATGCTTGGATTTGAAATTTCGAGGACGGAATTTTTCTAAGGAGGGTAGAGATGTCACTCCCCGTTCCCAGGATGCGTATTTTTATACATATACAACTCATGTGTATTTATTTAGTATTTATCATGTATTTATTTAATATTTATCATGTATTATCCTGTATTTAAATTTTTTTAATTTTATGATTAATCTGCTCTTTAAATTTTTATGTTAATTTATTTTCTGTAATTTTATTTCTGCAATTTTATTTCTGTACTTTATTTTCTGCTCTTATTCCCTGCCTTAATCTTGCTTATTTGGGTTCGGGTTAGCCTTGGTTGGATCCCCTACAATCCGACCCATTGGACCCGGCCCAACTCCCACCTACCACCCCCTTTTCTATTTAAAGCTTACATCTCTTTCTCTCTCCTTATAAACTCACATTCTCACCATTACTCCTCTTCTTTTTCTTCTTCATTACTCTCTCCACCTACCAACCGTAGGCAAGTACAACTTGCTTTCCATGAGAACCCATGTTTTTATAGTTCATTTGCCTTCCTCTCGTGATCTTAAGAAAGTTTAGAACTTGGCATTTTTCATTTCGAAGTCTTAATTTTTATAGATCTAGAAATTAGTTATTTTCAGATTTTGGTGGTTTTGATCTATCAAATTTCTTTGTTTGCAAATTTTGATGGTTCCATGTTGTAGAGAAGTTTATTCTACCCAATTTTGACCTTTGGAAAGTTGGATTGGGACTTGTTTTGACCAAGTTATGGACTTTTAAAGCTTTGGGGTGCAACCATGGAGTTCTTGCTGTTTGGAGAAGACAGTGAGCAGTGTACGCTAGCTTTTTAGCTTGCGTCACTGAACTGTACGCGCTCTTTAGCGCAGCGCAGTATGGAGTCCATACGCTACCTTTTTAGGAAACGTGTGTCTTGCATACGCTACCTTTTGGAAGCGTATGTTGTATGGAGTTCATACGCTGCCTTTTTGGAGCGTATGACTTGCATACGCTGACTTGAATGGTCAGGAGTCGTTTGGAGTTCATACGCTGCCTTTTGGGAGCGTATGACTTGCATACGCTGACTTGAATGGTCAGGAGTCGTATGGAGTTCATACGCTGCCTTTTGGGAGCGTATGACTTGCATACGCTGACTTGAATGGTCAGGAGTCGTATGGAGTTCATACGCTACCTTTTGGGAGCGTATGACTTGCATACGCTCACTTGGATAGTGAGGAGTCGTATGGAGCCCATACGCTGCCTCTTTGACTTGAGCGTAGCCTGACTTGAGCGTACGCTGACCTTACTTACCCTGGATCTTCTATAGCCCTGTATATTGATATTTTATTAGATATTTAACGTCCATTTTATATCCTTACGTCTTTTGGCATGAACTTGATATAATCATGATATGTTGATATTTCTGTTAAATATAGATTGTTACGTGGGATGTACCATGTGTCATGAATTGAGCATAGATACCCCGATTGACTGGAATTAAACCCTGAGAGTTGTAGACTCGACCCCACTGAATACTAGTTGACTTTCATGCCTTGTCACCATTGATAGTAATGGTTATCTTGACTAAATTGATCATGCGTTCCTAGTTGGAACTAAGAGACTGGCTAGTCGTCTTATTGAATTGAATGAATGAGACACGTTCATGTTATGAACTATTGTAATCGACTGGCTGATCCCGAATATTGACATACATGCACATGCAGGCTTCAATCTATTTATTTATTTATTTACTTATTTATTTTCTACAAAAGAAGTATGTGTACTTTATGGTCAAGGCATGATTACCGTGGTTAGATTTGATTGTTGTATTACGCTATGTAAGACCTGCAACCTAACCGTACTGGTATCGTTGTAGAGTTGTGCATATCGTACCCCGTACGAAAGTACTCATTTGAATGACCATGATCCACGGCATGGGATTTCACTCAACGTAGGGACTATTAAGTTAAATAAAATAATGATGGCATGGAGAGAATGGATTCCCGAGTTCTTACATGGCAGCCCCCTTGGGACAAGTAGTACCCGACGGGCCGGCTGGTTCCCACAGATACTGTAAAACTGCCACATGGGCAGGAAACAGTATCTGCTTTTATTATTATTGTATATTGTATATTGACGGGCGTCCTGTTAGGACTCGTCTAATTCATGCATGGCACACATGATTGACTGGATAGACTAGCCTTGCTTGCACATAGTAAGAACTACGGAATCCCTAATTGCAGGATAACTTGGGACTCACCATAGCAAGCCGTAGGAATTGATTGGCCATTCAAGATGATTTGTTTGTGTACTGTACCTACTCTGTTGCCTAACTGAGATGATCAGAATGTCAGGACATGACGGGCCAACTTCTGTCCTTGTTTGGTTGGGAGGTTGGTTCGAAGTGTCGTGATGTGATGTGAATCCTAGTGGAAAGCAGAGATCTATTATTATATTCTCTTAATTACTGGTTTTAGTTCTCATGTCGTGCTTCCTTGTGGTACTTGCTATTAGAGGTCTAACCTCTCTGGTTTTGCATGGCCAGATTTAGAGCCGGTCCCCGAGGATTCAGCTTACTTCTACCTCCAAGATGGTCAACACTAGAGGGATGATCGCAACAGGACTCGAGTGGGTCCCTTACTTCACCGCTCGTTTTGTCACTTACTTTATACTTAGCCGTTTGGCACCGACATGTTAGTCGGATTGTCTTGTACTTACTTTTACATAATTGTAATTAAAGTCAGACTGCAGCTGATAACAATTGTGTATACTTTTGCTACATCAATCTGGCTATGTTTTGTAAAGCCAGATATCAAAAATATTTTGACAGAGCGTTTGGGACGCCTTACTGCTTTATCTTACATGTTCTCTATTTCTGTTTCTTATTCGAATGATTGAGACAATAGATGTGTAATGACCATAGTAAGACTTTATGTAGTATGCACCCCCTCGTCTGGTTAGACAGCATTGATCGTATTATACGGTATTCATCTACCCGTAATACGTAGCTGGCTGAGTCATTCCCCCGCTCTCTAGTATTCTGGTTCTGGGGCGTGACAAGAGATTTAGATTAAAAGAAGGTAGAATGATTCTAAGTTATACAGTTGTCCTATAGTCTTCTTGTCCAAGTCCTTGGTTGGCTAGAAGGGTTAGGTCCTCTAGATTCTAGGATCTAAAAAAGCTTGCTAATATAGGTCACTAGGTCAAAGGGGTTGCTAGGTCATAAGGTAGTCTACCCAACTTAAAGAATTAAGCTAAGGGTGTTTGGGACATCTAACTAGTAGGGTCAATCTCTAGCAAGCACGAAGGGAGGATAAGAATTTTGTTAGAAGGAATCGAGCAAGATGCAGTCGATGAGTCAAACGGTAGATAAAATCTAGGAAAGAGTCAAGTATGTGGATGAGACCCTAGACTTCTAATCCTATACGCAGGCTTGCTTGGTACGGTAAGGTAACCAAACAATTTATCTTGACCTGCATAGGCCACCACAAAAACATGTAACGCCCCAGTCCCAAAATACGTAGGACTAGGAACGTAGACATGCCAACTGTATTCATACGAAGTATACTCCAATATATGGAAATCTCGTATAAATACATAAGCTGTAAAATACAGTAGAACCATAACTAATCTCATCCACATAAAAATGAATAAAAGATATATAATAAAAATGAATTTGTCTTGATACAATATGTTGGGCGGAGACAAATCTACTACCAACAAAATAAGGAAAAAATACATGGAAAATAAAATGAGTGGCGAGCGAAGCGAAGACGATCCAAATGCAATCATCCTCGAAGAAGTAGCGATGATCACGGCTAAAGCTAGAGCACCTGCGAAAGACAATAGCACACACCTGGAGAGATAACCAGGTCCTCAGAGGGACGTAACAAGACACATAATATCATGCCATATAAACTGAATAAGTATTGCTCAAATAAGTCAATTGAATTATAACATGGTCCAATACGCACCTACTGAACGAGCGTACCATCCCTCCAACCAAACAAGGACAAGAGATGGTAAACTAATTCACGATGACGTATCTTTCCATGCCATGAATCCAATATGGTATCCGGACCCCAACAAGGTTCAATACCTTCTCATCGAAGTAGTAAGTCACACCTACAACCAAACAAGGACAAGATGTGACGAACTATTCTGCGACAAGTTATTGTTCCAAGCCACGGTCAGATACAAGTACCCAAACCAAAAGTACTCGTACCTAACGGATAAGGTAGCCTACCGTTCTAAGTGAAATGTAGTTAAGAATAATCCTTCTTACGCATGGGCCCTGGCTAAATAGGATCGACATAGTCCCCCCTTGGGGCACCAGAGGCCCCATCAGGAAGAGCATGACGTTCCGCAGAATCGTCAGTGGCCGTCAGTAATCATGGGTCATCAACCCCGTATCTCCAGCGGAGAGTCCGGGTCACAAGGGAAGTGTATCGAAGCCCATACGCTAAGAAATTGTCCTCCCCGCCCAATGCCTACTCTGTTGTATCCACAACAGTAAACCTCTATAACCGCTAAGTCAAACTAGCATGCAACCTCTATTAGCGGTTATTCCTATCGCACGGCTTGTACGTACTGGTGGCCCGCCAATCACGCACTTCCGTGTTCTACATACGACACACAACTTCGTGTTTACCACGTGTCAAGGCCAATGAATGCAACACACATGGTGGTCCCTTTAATCTAGGTTTAATTTGTAAGAAAATAATACACAGCAGGAAATATAAATGAACAGTAAGTTCTAACAGTTATGCCATATATCACAGTTTATTTTGCATAAATAAAATAAATAATGCATGATATATGAGCTAAAATAAATAAACAGTAAATGGCAAGGTGTCTTGCCTGGTAGGACGCCTGGTGTACTGCAATGATGAATGTGGCACGATCTACAACTTCGATGCAACCACTATGCAAGGTGACCTCGGATGGTGGCACGGACAGTTCCATTGGGTCCAGAAGGGTCAATTTAGTTAGGGTGGACATACGGTAGTCTCGAAAATTGTGAAGAAATAGAAATAACCGAATTTGTCATGGAAAGGAGAAAATCAAAGAAAATGGATAATAAAATATTTATGATTTTTAGAAAACTATTTATAATAATATACTTGAGAAACGTAAAAGAAAAACTAAAAATAAATTTTACGTAAATATATGAAAACAATTTGGAGACTACATTTTTATTAGTCCAAAATATTTTTAGGCTAGAAATTCTAAGTTTGTCAAGATACGATATTTGATGAGAAATATTCCATTAGAAAATATTTTAGAATAATACTAGAAATTTCTAAAAAAATTTCAGGACTTCTAGACCAGTAATAAACGTATGGAAGAGCCAAAATTTATATTCATATAAAATTTGAAAAATATTTAGCCTATATATTTTATTTGGTAAATATATTATTTAAATCATAAAATATTCGTAATACACACGATCTTAATAATATAACAATAATTACAAAACAATAATAATACTAATGAGAATAATACTAAAAATAATAAGGATGAATCTATATACTTACAAGGACATAAGATACTAGGAGTAACAATAATAATAATAATAATAATAATAATAATAATAATAATAATAATAATAAAAGAATAAAAGAAAATAACATAAAATAAAATAAATAAAAAAAACACTCGGTTGGTTCTCCTACCAACTTCTTAGAGGAGAGAGAAAAGAGCAAGGGAGAGGGAAAAGCTAAGAGAGGGAGAGAAGCTGTGAGGGAGTGAGAGAGGGCGGAGCGGGCCGTTGGCTGGGGTTGGCAAGGGGCGGAGCAGCGGATCGGCGGAGGAAGAGGGTTTTGGGGGGTCGGGCTCCGGCGGGATGGTGGTGGGCGGCGCGGCGGTCTGCGCGGCGGAGTCTGGAGGCGGTCGGAAGAGGGGCACAGCAGCGCTGCGGCGGAGACCGGCCGGAGGCTGAGAGAGGGTGGCGGTGATGGATCGGTGGCCGGGCGGCGAACGAAGGGTCGGGGCTATACGGCGAGCGGCGATAGGCCGGAGACGGCGCGAGCGGCAGAAGTGGAAGGGGAAGAAGGTTCGGGCGGCTGTGGCGGAGACGCTGGGTCGTGGGCTGAGATGGGCTCGGGCACTGCGGCGGGAAGGAGGTGCTCGTCCCGCACCCGTTCTCCGGCGGGTCGTACGTTGAGGGCAGACCGGCGGGGAGTCGCTCGGTGCAGTATGACTGGCCACATGCGGTGGCGACTCCGGTTGGTTAAGGGATTCGCCCAATTTCTTTCTCTCTGGTGTGGATTATGGTCGGGTTTGGGGATCGGCCGTGGTGGTGTTGATAGTTTGGCGGGGGCTGTCGGGATGCTGTCGATGGCAGGGTGGCGGCGATGCCGAGGAGACGGGGGTGGTTTGGTAGGGTTGTAATGGTGTTAGGTTGGCTGTGGTTGAGGCACGCTGAGTTGCCGACGATGGGGACTCGGTGGTGTCTGGGAAGGAACTGGGTTGCCGTTCGTGGTGGTGGTGGTGGCGGCGTAGCCTCGGAGGAGAAGACTGTTTTCGACAAGTCTAGGGTTTTGGGTTTGGTCTTAGGATTTTGGATATGTATTTACGGGTTATAGTGGTGTCGTGTCGGGTGTGTCTGACACGCCGAGGGAGGATGTTCGGAGTTGTCGGACATTGTCAACCCCTGATTTTCAAAAATTTGTTAAACTAGTGTTAATTAATTATTAAATGTCATTATTGGTTTTTAAATAATTTAATATGATTTTAGGAATTTTCTAGAATTTTTAAATGAATTTTTAATGAGTTTTAAATACAAAAAATATTATTTTGTAATTTATTTAAAAGTTTTAAAAGCATTTTGTAATTTTCTGAATTGTTTTAAAAGTGCTTTGCAATTATTATAATTGTCTTAAATAAAGTTTTGTAATTATTTGAATTGTTGCAATGGCAGTATGCAATTATTGAAATGTCTCAGAGTGTGGAATGCAAATTAAATTTGCATTTAACAATTGCTAGGACCATAGTGCAATTTCCTAATCTCTAGGGGCCTAATTGTAAATTACCCAAACCCCCCCGACCAACTCTCTCTCTCCTCCAGCTCCCTCACCCACCCCCGTTGACCCGCTCGGCTGCCCGACCGACACAACCGCCCTGCCCCCGCCTTTCCCGGCTGCCCCGACCGCCTCGAAAACCCCCTATAAAAGTTCCCCCCACTCCCTTCGACCAGACCCTAACCCTAAACACTCCCCACGACCGCCAGCGCCGCCCTATCACCCCCTCTCACCCCACCGGAACCCTAGCTACGGCGATCCCCTGTCCAGCCTCACCACTCATCGTCGACAGCCGCCACCACCGTCATCCGCTTCGCCTTGCCGAGCTGGAGGCAGCGCCACTGGAGCGCCGCCGTCCCGACGTCTCCTCCGCCGTCCCCGACCTTCGATTCACCCTGGGTTGATCGGACACGTAAGTGTCAGCTTCGATTCGTGTCGTGCGAGTCTCGTCTTCACATATGAGACTCGCCAGGACACGGGAATGTTCGTCCAGTAGCTGGACACGAGAATTAGGGTTCGTGCGTGTCGTGCGAAGCACGGACACGAGAAAATCATGTGTCCTTAACTGTCAGGACACATGATGGTTTTTATATTTTTTTTTATGTATAATCAACCTAAATGAAATAAAATAAACCCAACCCTTTCCCTAACACAACTGATGGGCTGACCCCCTGGCCAGCCCATCCTAATCTAAACCCCCCCCCCCCCCCCCCCCCCCGCGCGCTGTGATGGCTCGGGTTCGAGCCCGGCCCCTGCTGTTTCTTTTCCTTTTTCTTTTTCTTTTCCTTTTTCCTTTTTCTTTTATATATATATATCTATTTATATATATATGTATATACATATTTTTGTATATATATATGTATTAATATATATACTATATTTAGGTATATATAGTTGCTATTATATATATATATATATATATATATATATATATATATATATATATATATATATATATATATATATATATATATATATATACTTTATTATTTTATGTATGTATATATATATATATGTCTTATGTATACATATATATTTATGTATATATAATTCTTTGTGTATATATATTATCATATATACTATTATATGTATATTTATACATTAATTTTGTATATATATATATATATATATATATTATATAGTTGAGTATTTTCTTATATGTATGTATATATACATATATTTGTATATATATATATATATATATATATATATATATATATATATATATATATATATATATATATATATATATATATATATATATATATATATATATATATATATATATATATATATATATATATATATATATATATATATATATATATATATATATATATATATATATATATATATATATATATAATATAGTTGAGCATTTTCCTATATATAAATATCCCTATATTTATATATATATATATATATATATATATATATATATATATATATATATATATATATATATATATATATATATATATATATATATATATATATATTATTTCCTAGGTGTATTTTACTTAGCTTAGTGTAAATTATTTATATAAAATAATGTTCATACTTTTATAGTTACTATGTAAAACTTTACCTTATTAAAATAATAATATTTATTTTGACTATTACCAAATTGTATTTTTATTATATTTAAATTACTGCAACCATTTGGTGTCCAAGCCTAGTATGGGTATTTGGGCTCAAATGTGTTTTCACACATTCAAGACCTGTACAAGTCATATTGGACTTGATTCATGGCCTTGGGTCCTGTATTTGAACTTTGGTTCAAATTATATACATGGACAAAATACGCAGATAATTAATTATTGTGTGCAATGCTGTTTTTGATTTTCTAAAAATACTTAAAGTATTGCTAAAATTATGGAAAAATAGTTTTTAGATACTATGTTAAGTTGGCTAATTTAGTATAATTTTTGTAGTATTTAATTTACTGTTTTGCCACTAGTTTGGCATAAAAAACCAAAACTCATTTTCTGTATACTTAGGAAGACTGATTTTTATAAAATATTTGTACTGGTTAATAAATTCCAGAAAAATTATAATAAATTTCTATGATTAACAAGGATCACCTTGGTACTTTACTTTAAGAAAAACTAGGCTTTTTGTCTACTTCAAAAATTGTTAGAACACAATGATCTTTTGATTTATTTATTGATTAATTACGACTTGTAGCTTTTTGTGTTAATTGGAGTTTTAGTCGTGTTGAACCCCATCCCTCACTAGTGTAAAGACCCTAGAAAGTTAGTTAACATAGTGTGTCACCCCACTGTGGTCTCCTATGCCAAGTCATCATTTTGGCTAGGTGTCCAGTCACAAGTCGTATTTTCACCAATTAGTGTCCTAGTGTTTTAGCTTAGTGTAAAACTAAGTTATTATATTTTACTTCTACAGCGACGAGTTACTGGACATCCATAGCACAGTTATCGCAGCTTGTTTTGTTTGCTTTGCTAGAGGCAAGTACTTTCTACGAACTTTACATATTGTCACATAAATGAACTGCAAACCCCACCATGTTAAATGCTGATCCTTGGGGTAGCAAGTTAGATCTCTACATGTTGTACTTTCAGTTACTACCATGCTTAGAACAGTCTTGATGTATCTCTCACATGATTAGAATATGGGTTATGGGGAAACTGATAGTAGAGTACGTGATCATACCCCCCTTCAGTACCGAGCAAAGTTTTATTTTATATGATACCGCACCGTAGGCCTTACTCTCCAAGCTGTATTTGTACGTGTGTACATATATCGCCTTTACACTTGTACAGAAGTATATTTTATTTACATGTGCCTCAGTACATTGTACACCTATTGACCGATCACGTACCTGCTACAGTTTTAAACATTACATATACATCTGTCTCTATGACATATGTGTCCTTGCCATGATAGACTATGTGATGCCATGCTTTCCAGTTATTCCTCTCATGTTCATTTCCATGTTTCATATGCTAGTTTGCTAGATTTAGTACTTGCTCCCGTCCTGACAGGATAACGTTGTAGGTATACTTACTGAGGAGGAGTTGCTCTGTGATTCGTATTATGGAGTTACTGCCGAGGACCCGGCTCTGCTTTACGAGGATGTTCCTACGGGGAACCTCGCCTAGTTGTCTTTTGTTTACTTAGACTTTTGAGAGTAGACATGTATTAGACTATATCATTTTGTAACTGGACATGTATCCAGTTTTACATTTCAGTTTAGTTGTACTTGGATATTTTACTATATACGACGACTTTTGTGTTTGGAGCATTTATGATTCTTCTTCACTTATAGAACTGTTGGTACATTTAGTCTTATCTTGTTATCTCTAGAACAGCTTACTGCGCTTTATCTTAAGCGTAGGCTGGACATGGCTCGGCCCGGCCCAACAATTTGGGTAACGGGTCGTGACATATTTTTTTTGGCGGCCCATGCAGGTCCTGACTAAACTGTTTGGTTACGTTAATGTACCAAACATGCCTGCAATTAGGAACTTAAGGTAATTAGACAACATTAGAAAAGACGCTTAGAACACCTAGAGGAATGCTAGGATTGCAACATAGTAAATACATCACATGTTTGATA
Organism: Iris pallida; assembly: GCA_029216955.1. Lineage (NCBI taxonomy): Eukaryota > Viridiplantae > Streptophyta > Magnoliopsida > Asparagales > Iridaceae > Iris > Iris pallida. Next base: position 9,042,814 of record JANAVB010018993.1, read on the forward strand.
TTATAATTAGATCTTCTTGCATGTGATTGCTTACTTTAAATAAGTCCTTATAAGTCTTTTTATGTAATTTAGATGGTGCTTACTCGCTCGTCCCAGTATGTTACCCCCGAGAATGGGGCCCTCCATATCCAGTCAGCTGACCAGTTGACTGATACACCTCCACCTACCATATTTCCTCACTCCACAGATCCACAGACCCAGATACCACCTTCCATATCCCAGTCCCAGCAGGCCCCGATACTTCCACCACCCCCTATCACTATACCCACCCAGGCTTCCGTCACACTCGACGGGAACCAGCTGCTCACACTGATCCAGAGGTTCCTAACAACCCATCAGGAGCAGACTACCCTACTCCGCCAGAGCATAGAGCGTTCTGAGGGACGTCCTGTGGTCCCACCACCTGTAGAGCCACGGCAGAAAGCGGGGACGATCAAGGACTTCATGGGTCTGAATCCCAAGGAGTTCTCAGGGACTGAGGGCATAGTAGTAGCTGATGACTGGCTAGATTCTGTAGAGAGGAAGCTTCTGGGAGTTAGGATGCCGGATGACCTTCAGGTCGAGGCAGCAGGATTTTTGCTGATAGACTTAGCCGGAGTCTGGTTCAGGAATGAGCCGTTGTTCGCGAGAGGTAGAGCCACCTGGGACCAGTTCAAGACCCAGTTCAAGAAGAAATTCTTCTCGACCACTGCTAGAGTAGCCATGGGGCTACGATTCCAGAACATCCAGCAGGGGAACCATTCTGTTGATGACTATGCGGGAGAGTTTAGTCGCCTGAGCCGTTTTGCTTCTAGTCTGGTTGCTGATCCAGAGGAGATGACCCGTAGGTTTTGCCATGGTCTAGTTCCAGACATTGGCATTCTTATAGTGGCGAACGGTACGACTGACTACTACCAGAGCCTAGAGTTGGCCCGGAGCATAGAGGAGCGTCTTCTGTCTAGCAAGAGGCCGGCTTCTGTACATCATGAGGGACCGTCCAAGCGTTAGGCTTTCCAGCAGAGAGCGCCGACGCCACCCCCGCAGACTTACCATCCCCCTACACCACATCGTCAGACCCCGCCAGTTAGAGCCCCGGGACCCCGACATCAGCAGCAGCAGCAGAAGGGAGCTATATGTTCTTTCTGCGGAAGACCAGGGCATGAATTCGTCGTCTGCAGGAAGAGGTTAGGGCAGTGTTTAGCTTGTGGGTCTGCCATCCATCAGATTCGGGACTGCCCAGTAGCCAAGGGACCCCAGGGGAAGACTTATTGCCTAGTCCTTGAGTCGGAGCTGGAACAGGTTTCAGGAGGTTAGTTTTGACCGTAGTCTTAGTCATTTGTTGCATTGCTTGCTATGTTAGAATATTGTCGGGTCTTCAATCCTTGTGAATTTCGAGGACGAAATTTTTCAAGGTGGGAAGACTTGTCAACCCCTGATTTTCAAAAATTTGTTAAACTAGTGTTAATTAATTATTAAATGTCATTATTGGTTTTAAAATAATTTAATATGATTTTAGGAATTTTCTAGAATTTTTAAATGAATTTTTAATGAGTTTTAAATACAAAAAATATTATTTTGTAATTTATTTAAAAGTTTTAAAAGCATTTTGTAATTTTTTGAATTGTTTTAAAAGTGCTTTACAATTATTATAATTGTCTTAAATAAAGTTTTGTAATTATTTGAATTGTTGCAATGGCAGTATGTAATTATTGAAATGTCTCAGAGTGTGGAATGCAAATTAAATTTGCATTTAACAATTGCTAGGACCATAGTGCAATTTCCTAATCTCTAGGGGCCTAATTGTAAATTACCCAAACCCCCCCCCGACCAACTCTCTCTCTCCTCCAGCTCCATTACCCACCCCCGTCGACCCGCTCGGCTGCCCGACCGACACAACCGCCCTGCCCCAGCCTTTCCCGGCTGCCCCGACCGCCTCGAAAACCCCCTATAAAAGTTCCCCCCACTCCCCTCGACCAGACCCTAACCCTAAACACTCCCCACGACCGCCAGCGCCGCCCCATCACCCTCTCTCACCCCACCGGAACCCTAGCTACGGCGAGCCCCTGTCCAGCCTCACCACTCGTCGTCGACAGCCGCCACCACCGTCATCCGCTTCGCCTTGCCGAGCTGGAGGCAGCGCCACTGGAGCGCCGCCGTCCCGACGTCTCCTCCACCGTCCCCGACCTTCGATTCACCCTGGGCTGATCGGACACGTAAGTGTCAGCTTCGATTCGTGTCGTGTGAGTCTCGTCTTCACATATGAGACTCGCCAGGACACGGGGATGTTCGTCCAGTAGCTGGACACGAGAATTAGGGTTCGTGCGTGTCGTGCGAAGCACGGACACGAGAAAACCCTGTGTCCTTAACTGTCAGGACACATGATGGTTTTTATATTTTTTTTATGTATAATCAACCTAAATGAAATAAAATAAACCCAACCCTTTCCCTAACACAACTGATGGGCTGACCCCGTGGCCAGCCTATCCTAATCTAAACCCCCCCCCCCCCCCGCGCGCTGTGATGGCTCGGGTTCGAGCTCGGCCCCTGCTGTTTTTTTTCCTTTTTCTTTTTCTTTTCCTTTTTCCTTTTTCTTTTATATATATATCTATTTATATATATATGTATATACATATTTTTGTATATATATATATATGTATTAATATATATACTATATTTAGGTATATATAGTTGCTGTTATATATATATATATATATATATATATATATATATATATATATATATATATATATATATATATATATATATATATATATATATATATATATATATATACTTTATTATTTTATGTATGTATATATATATATATATATATATATATATATATATATGTCTTATGTATACATATATATTTATGTATATATAATTCTTTGTGTATATATATTATCATATATATACTATTATATGTATATGTATACATTAATTTTGTATATATATATATTATATAGTTGAGTATTTTCTTATATGTATGTATATATACATATATTTGTATATATATATATAATATAGTTGAGCATTTTCCTATATATAAATATCCCTATATTTATATATATATATATTATTTCCTAGGTGTATTTTACTTAGCTTAGTGTAAATTATTTATATAAAATAATGTTCATACTTTTATAGTTACTATGTAAAACTTTACCTTATTAAAATAATAATATTTATTTTGACTATTACCAAATTGTATTTTTATTATATTTAAATTACTGCAACCATTTGGTGTCCAAGCCTAGTATGGGTATTTGGGCTCAAATGTGTTTTCACACATTCAAGACCTGTACAAGTCATATTGGACTTGATTCATGGCCTTGGGTCCTGTATTTGAACTTTGGTTCAAATTATATACATGGACAAAATACGCAGATAATTAATTATTGTGTGCAATGTTATTTTTGATTTTCTAAAAATACTTAAAGTATTGCTAAAATTATGAAAAAATAGTTTTTAGATACTATGTTAAGTTGGCTAATTTAGTATAATTTTTGTAGTATTTAATTTACTGTTTTGCCACTAGTTTGGTATATGAAACCAAAACTCATTTTCTGTATACTTAGGAAAACTGATTTTTATAAAATATTTGTACTGGTTAATAAATTCCAGAAAAATTATAATAAATTTCTATGATTAACAAGGATCACCTTGGTACTTTACTTTAAGAAAAACTAGGCTTTTTGTCTACTTCAAAAATTGTTAGAACACAATGATCTTTTGATTTATTTATTGATTAATTACGACTTGTAGCTTTTTGTGTTAATTGGAGTTTTAGTCGTGTTGAACTCCATCCCTCACTAGTGTAAAGACCCTAAAAAGTTAGTTAACATAGTGTGTCACCCCACTGTGGTCTCTTATGCCAAGTCATCATTTTGGCTAGGTGCCCAGTCACAAGTCGTGTTTTCACCAATTAGTGTCCTAGTGTTTTAGCTTAGTGTAAAACTAAGTTATTATATTTTACTTCTACAGCGACGAGTTACTGGACATCCATAGCACAGTTATCGCAGCTTGTTTTGTTTTGCTTATCTAGAGGCAAGTACTTTCTACGAACTTTATATATTGTCACATAAATGAACTGCAAACCCCACCATGTTAAATGCTGATCCTTGGGGTAGTAAGTTAGATCTCTACATGTTGTTCTTTCAGTTACTACCATGCTTAGAACAGTCTTGATGTATCTCTCACATGATTAGAATATGGGTTATGGGAAAACTGATAGTAGAGTACGTGATCATACCCCCCTTCAGTACCGAGCAAAGTTTCATTTTATATGATACCGCGCCGTAGGCCTTACTCTCCAAGCTGTATTTGTACGTGTGTACATATATCGCCTTTATACTTGTACGGAAGTACATTTTATTTACATGTGCCTCAGTACATTGTACACCTATTGACCGATCACGTACCTGCTACAGTTTTAAACATTACATATACATCTGTCTCTATGACATATGTGTCCTTGCCATGATAGACTATGTGATGCCATGCTTTCCAGTTATTCCTCTCATGTTCATTTCCATGTTTCATATGCTAGTTTGCTAGATTTAGTACTTGCTCCCGTCCTGACAGGATAACGTTGTAGGTATACTTACTGAGGAGGAGTTGCTCTGTGATTCGTATTATGGAGTTATTGTCGAGGACCCGGCTCTGCTTTATGAAGATGTTCCTGCGGGGAACCTTGCCTAGTTGTCTTTTGTTTACTTAGACTTTTGAGAGTAGACATGTATTAGACTATATTATTTTGTAACTGGACATGTATCCAGTTTTACATTTCAGTTTACTTGTACTTGGATATTTTACTATATACGACGACTTTTGTGTTTGGAGCATTTATGATTCTTCTTCACTTATAGAACTGTTGGTACATTTAGTCTTATCTTGTTATCTCTAGAACAGCTTACTGTGCTTTATCTTAAGCGTAGGCTGGACATGGCTCGGCCCGGCCCAACAATTTGGGTAACGGGTCGTGACAGACATGGGGCAAAAATAATGTATGTGTAAAAGAGGAGAATAGTGGATGGGACACGGACACGATGCACGATGGTTGAAAATTTGTGGAAGAATTTGGCTTGTGGAAAAATAATGGAGGAGTACCTGCCTATTTATAGGATGTGGAAATTCCCATTTGGATAGGATTTGAAAAGATTTAAAATCCAATTTAGATATTTCAATCTATTTAATTCAAATCCAAATCCAAATCAAAATCCAATTTCAAATACAAATCAAATTTAAATCAAATTAAATTTTAGTTTAAAATCGAATAGGATAAATCAAATTTCAAGTACTTAACTATTTAAATAAATCCATAAATTTAAATCAAGATTTAAAATGGTCACCAAAATTTTTAAATATATTTTCCAAAAATACCAATAATAATAATTTTGAAAATAATAAATCTTTTTGAATTATAAAATATTAATATTAATAAATCTCGAAAATTATATTTTTATTTAACATAGGCTAGTCAAATTTTTAGGAAATGTATGCACAATAATATTTATCAATAATTGCTATAAATGAAAGGCTTTGTACCAATAAATAAATAAAATAATTAGCTTGAAAGTTTGGTATGATAGCTAAAACAAATTATTATATATATTATTTTGAAACTATAAAATAGAAAAATATTTTTCTAAAAATATGTACGCTCGCACATAATCGCACACGTCGAGAAATTTCGAAAAATAAAATTTTCGTACACGACGTACAATACGACTACGTGACGTAAAATACAAAATTTTAAATCAGTACAAAATAATAAAAAAATAAGTAGAAATTTTAGGGGTTTTACAGAATGTATTTATTTAATATTTATCATGTATTATTCTGTATTTAAATTCCTTTAATTTCATGCTAATTATTTTTTTCTGCATTTTACTTTCTGCTTTTTTACTTTACTTTTGGGTTCGGCCTGAGTTGGTTTATTTTTTGGTTTTGGGTGGTTCAATAATTTCCCACCTACCACCCCCATTAAAGCCCCATCCCCTTTTTCTCTCTTCATTACTTCTTCTCATTACTCTTCTTCTTCCTCATAAACTCTTCCCCCACCTACCCAGCCGCATAGGCAAGTGCCAACTTGCTTCTTGATGGATCTCCATTTTTGTTGTTCCATTGTCTTCCTCTCAAGATTCTTAGATACTTTAGTACTTAGCATTTTCAATTTCCATGGCTCATTTCATGTAGATCTAAGTTTATTGTATTTTCGGATTTCTTAGATTTTGATCTAGTAACTTTGTTGTTTTTTAAGTTTTGATGGTTCCATGTTGTAGAAAATTTTATTCTACCCCATTTTAACCTATGGAAGTCTAGATTTGGGCTTGGAATGAAGGATTTAGAGAGCTTGGAAGCAATGGTTTCCATGGTTCTGTTCTCAGGAAATTCGGAGAAGAAAGCATTCCTGGCCACATGAACAATCCTGGCCGCATGAGCATTCCTGGCCGCATGAGCATTTCTGGCCGCATGAGCATTCCTGGCCGCATGAGCATTTCTGGCCGCATAAACTGTTTCCTTTGACAGTTCTGAGCCGCATAGGATTCGTTCCCCCGAGCCGCATAAGGCTTGTCATCTCAGCCGCATAAGAATTAATTTTCCCAGCCGCATGAGACCCGATTCTTGGCCGCATGGCATTGAGCCGCGTGGAACTCCATTTGCCCGGCCACATGAACTCTAGCCCATAATGCCTTTTGACTGATTTTGTCCCAAATTTGGCATTAATTAACATTGATTGTTATCTTGGCATTAATTAATATTGATTGTTATCTTGGCATTAATTAACATTGATTGTTATCTTGGCATTAATTAACATTGATTGTTATCTTGATTTATAATTGGTCATGCGTTTCCAGTTGAAACTAAGAGACTGGCTAGTCGTCTTATTGAATTGAATGGAATGAGACACGTTCATATTAACTATGAACTATTGAAATCGATTGGCCGATCCCGAATATTGGCATATAGATACATGCAGGCTTCAATTTATTTATTTATTTTACAAAAGCAGCATGTGTACTTTATGGTCAAGGCATGATTATTCCGTGGTTAGTTTTGATTGTTGTATTACGCTATGTAAGACCTACAACATAACCGCACGGGTATCGTTATGGAGTTGGGCATATCGTACTTGTACAGAAGTACTCATTCTGAATGACCATGATCCACGGCATGGGATTTCACTTAACATAGAGACTACTAAGTTAAATAAAATAATAATTGCATGAAGAAAATAGATTTCCGAGTTCTTACATGGCAGCCTTCTTTGGGACTATTAGTGCCCGACAGGCCGGCTGGTTCCTACAGATACTGCAAATCTGCCACACGGGCAGGGAGCGGTATCTGCTTATATTATTTATTGTATATTGATGATGGGCGTCCCGCTGGGACTCGTCTAATTCATGATTAGCGCAATTGATTGACTGGGTAGACTAGCCTTGCTTGTACATAGTAAGAACTGAGGAATCCTTATCGTATATTTCCAAAGTAGCTTGGAACTCACAGTAGCAAGCCGTAGGAGTTGGCAGTTTAAATTGATTTGTTGGTGTATTATACCTACTCTGTTGACTAACTGAGACGATCGGAATGTCAGGATATGACGGGCCAACTTCTGTCCTTGTTTGGTTGGGAAGTCGGTTCGAAGTGTCGTGATGTTATGTGAATTTCAGTAGCTAGCGGAGATCTATTTATCATATCTTTCTTATTACTGGTTCTAATTCCTCATATCGTGCTTCCTTGCGGTACTTGCTATTAGAGGTCTAACCTCTCTGATTTTGCATGGCCAGATTTAGAGCCGGTTCCCGAGGACTCAGCTTACTTCCACCTCCAATATGGTCAATACTAGCGGAATGATCGCAGGAGGACTCGAGTGGGTTCCTTACTTTCCTGCTCATTTTGTTACTTACTTTATACTTTGTCGTTTGGCACCGACATGTTAGTTGGATCGTCTTGTACTTACTTTTACATAATTGTAACTAAGTCAGACTGCAGCTGATAACAATTGTGTATACTTTGCTACATCATCTAGCTATGTTTTTGTAAAGCCAGATCTCAAGAACATTTTGACTGAGCGTTGGGACGCCTTACTGTTTTATCTTACATGTTCTCTATTACTGTTTCTTGTTTGAATGATTGAGACAATAGATGTGAAGTGACCATAGTGAGACTTTCATGTAGTATGCACCCCCTCGTCTTTTAGACAGCATTGATCATATTATACGGTATTCATCTACCCGTAATACGTAGCTGGCTGAGTCATTCCCCTGCTCTCCAGTATTCTGGTTCTGGGGCGTGACAAGGTTTTAGTGGTGGCCTATGCAGGTCTGATTTCAGACTTGTGGGGTGTTTTGATTTATAGGACGTCTCAATCACACATGTTTTTCCTTGATCCCATGATTCGTTACTCTCGACTCTAGCTTGACCTTCTAGTATCCTTGGACTTCATTGATCCTTCTTGTCTGATCGTTTGATTGTTCTCTTATCCCTTTTCTTAGGGGCACCTCGTCCGCATATGTCAGAACTGGGCATCAGCAACAAGGGCAACATAGGCAACTTGACCATGTTGGTCAGCAACAAGGGCCAGTACTACCTCAAGAGACTATCCAAGAAGAAGTGATAGTGGAACCAGCAGCTGGACCGCAGTATCGGAGGTTCCAACACCGCCAATAGTTCTACCTACCCTTCTGGAAGTGGACACACCAGCCCTTCTGGAGATCATGAGAGGGATGATGGCTACTCAGCAACACCAGATGTTAGCCCAGCAGCGCATGCACGCTCAGTTGCAAAAGCAGAACGTACTACTCAACCAAGGGTTGCAGACGGCTTTGGAAAGATGGGCAAGGACAGATTCAGGAGCATCAACCAGGTTTTGCAAATACAACCTCCGCCGTTTCGAGGGCACGGAAGATGCCATCTCAGCAGATGCATGGCTTAAGGACATTGAGGCCATTTTGATAGCAGCTAAGGTACCGGCAGAAGAACGTGTGGATCAGGTGAAGTTGTTACTTCAGGATCTCGCGCGTGATTGGTGGGAATCAGAGGAAGTAGGCATCAGACGTCCTGTTGCTTGGGACGATTTTACATCAAGATTCAAGACGAAGTACTATGGAGTTGTGGGGCAGTTTGAGCTACAACAGAAGTTTATCAACTTCAGACTAGCTGGCAAGACAGTAGATGCCTATGTAGCGGAGTTCTGCAGATTGAGTAGGTTTGCCCCAGAGATGGTAGCAACGGAGAGCCAGAGGGCTACGAGGTTCCAGCAAGGGTTTCATCTTGAGCTCTTATAGTTGATAGAGGGGCACAATTATCAGACTTTCGATAAGGTATTGACGGCAACCCGAAGGCATGAGATTACCATTCAAAGTATTACAGCAAGGACTGGAGGTCAGAAGAGATCCCACAGTCAGATTGAAGGAGGAGGGGGAGTAGCGCCCCGAACAACAGTATCGTCCATTGGCGTTCGTATTCACGATGTGACAATGCGAGGGCCAGCACCACCACCAAGGCAGCAGCAACAACATCAGAAGAAGAACCAGCACCCCCCAGCGGGCTGCACTTATTGTGGAAAGGTAGGGCACACTAGAGATGTGTGTCGGATATTGAACGGGCAGTATTTGATATGTGGAAGTCTAGATCATCGGGTTTTCATCTGTCCCATGAATTCGAGGTCAGGAGGACCAGTACAACAATTTCCTACTCTGCCAGCACCAGGGGCAGGCCAGTATCGAGGACCAGCGGTAGCAGTGAGACCGTTGGCACAGCACACGTTCATGACACAGGCTCAGATATTTCGGCAGCAGGTACTGCTGATACAACAACAGCACAGACCACCCCAGCATCACGAAGGCAGGGGCCAGCAGCAGCACCAGTCTAGGCCGCAGCATGGGAACCAACAAGGAGGTCGAGGGCAGGCATTCACTCTGTCCTTGGAAGAGGCATTGGCATCGGAGGATGTTGTGGCAGGTAACATTCTCGTCGCCTCATATCCCGCAGTAGCATTATTTGATTCGGGAGCATCACACTCATTTATATCTGCACAATTTGCAATACGGCTAGGAATGGAGTTCGAGGCATTGCCAGGGAGGATAAATATACTCACTAGTAATGGGCTCGTAGGAGTTAGTAGGATTATCCTAGCGTGTAGCGTTGTAGTTTGCGGGCATTCCTTACTCGCCAGGTTGATAGAATTTTCTGTTGGAAATTTCGACGTTATCTTAGGTATGGACTGGCTGAAAGACAGTCATACGACAATAGATTATCGTAGAGGGAGTGTATCTTTTGATATTCCAGGCATGAAGCGGTTCATCTTAGTCAGATCAGTGGCAACTCAACAAGAGCAGGGAGTAGTAGCGGCAATGGAAGAAGTTCTAGTTCCGAAAGTAGTTGAAGAGTTTCTGGATGTATTTCCCGAAGAACTTCCAGGTCTACCACCAGTTAGAGATATTAAGTTCAGTATAGAATTGGCGTCTGGAACTAAACCGATATCAGATCGAGGTTACAGAATGGCAGATTCAGAGCAGGCCAAGGTATATCAGCACATAGAGGAACTAAAAGAGAAGAAGTTCATCCAAGCTAGCATATCACCATGGACAGCACCAGTGGTACTTGTGGGAAAGAAGGATGGGTCATCCAGATTGTGCATCGATTACAGGAAGCTTAACGCGGCAACAGTAAAGAACAAGTACCCACTACCAAGGATCGACGACTTGTTTGATCAGTTGAACAGAGCTAGAGTTTTCTCCAAGATAGATCTTCGTTCAGGGTACCATCAAGTGAGGGTCAGGAAGGAGGATATTCCTAAGACAGTGTTCAGGTCGAAATATGGGCATTATGAATTCTTGGTAATACCGTTTGGTTTGACCAATGCTCCAGCAATATTTATGGATTCGATGAACCGCATCTTTATGCCATACTTGGATCAGTTTGTTGTTGTGTTTCTTGACGACATTCTCGTATACTCTGCTAGTGAAGAGGATCATGAAGACCACCTCCGGAAAGTGTTACAGGTTCTAAGAGAGAACCAGTTGTATGCCAAGCTCAGCAAGTATGAGTTTTGGACGGATCATATTTCATTTTTGGGACACATCATATCAGGATCCGGAGTAGCAATGGATCCCAAGAAGGTAGAAACAGTAGAGAGTTGGCCAGTACCCAAGACCGTAGTAGATGTGCAGAGTTTTTTGGGATTGGTAGGATATTACAGAAGGTTCGTATCAGATTTTGTAAGACTTTCATCACCCATGACCCGCTTGACACGGAAAGACGTGCCATTCGTCTGGTCGACAGAATGCCAGACATCATTTGAGACTTTGAAGCAGAAGTTGATATCAGCGCCTATTCTTACCTTGCCAGTTGGACCCGAAGGTTTTATAGTATATTGTAACGCGTCAGAAAAAGGACTTGGGTGCGTCCTCATGCAACATGGAAAGGTGATAGCGTACGCGTCTAGGCAACTTCGGGACCACGAGAAGAATTACCCAACTCATGATTTGGAGTTGGCAGCAGTAGTATTTGCTTTGAAGCTATGGAGGCATTACTTGTACGGTGATCAAGTAGACATGTACACAGACCACAAAAGTCTGAAGTACATTTTTACTCAGAAGGAACTGAACATGAGGCAAAGAAGATGGTTGGAGTTGATCAAGGATTACGACGTGGAGCTTCAGTATCATCCAGGCAAGGCTAACGTGGTAGCAGACGCTCTTAGCAGGAGAGGCGGCACATTTATGTTGACAACACAAAAGCATATCTTAGAAGGCCTTCGGGAGATGGGCATTGAAGTTATACTTCCTAGTGATGTAGGAATTCTAGCAAGTCTACAAGTTCAATCCGACTTGGTAGACAGGATCAAGGCAGCTCAGGCACAGGATCCAAGGATTCAGAAGCTTAGGACAGAATGTGAGTCAGGGCTTAGGAAGGAGATGCAAATCCATGAAGATGGTACACTTAGGTTTGGATCGCGTCTATGTGTGCCTAGTGGAGATATCAGACAGGAGATTATGACAGAAGCTCACAGTTCTCAGTATTCTATACACCCTGGAGGGACCAAGATGTACCAAGATATCAAGCAGCACTTCTGGTGGAACGAAATGAAGAGGGAGATAGCTAGATTCATTTCCCGTTGCTTGATATGTCAGCAAGTGAAGACAGAACAGCAGAGGCCAGCCGGATTATTGCAACCGCTTCCTATCCCGAAATGGAAGTGGGAGCACATCACCATGGACTTTGTAACCGGTTTACCGAGATCGCCAAGTGGTAAAGATGCTATTTGGGTGATAGTAGATCGGCTTACAAAGATGGCACACTTTTTTCCTTTCAGAGTAGGGCAATCTACAGAAAAGTTGGCAGAGTTGTATATACAACAGATAGTCAGGCAGCATGGAGTCCCTGTCAGTATTGTGTCAGACAGAGATACCCGCTTTACATCATATTTTTGGAAGATCTTACATCATAGTCTGGGTACCAAGTTAAGATTTAGCACGGCTTACCATCCGCAGATGGACGGGCAATCAGAAAGAACAATTCAGACTTTGGAAGATATGTTGCGAGCTTGCACCCTAGATTTTGGAGGATCTTGGGAGGGCCACTTGCACTTAGTCGAGTTCTCATACAACAACAGTTATCAAGCCAGTATCCAGATGGCGCCATTTGAAGCACTATATGGTAAGAAGTGTAGGTCGCCACTAGCATGGGATGATATCGGAGAGAGGAAGATGCTAGGTCCAGAAATAATTGTTTAGACAGTTGAAGTGGTTAAGGGAATTAGAGAGCGACTTTGCGTTGTGCAAGATCGGCATCGTCATTGGGCGGACCAGCATCGTAGGCCGCTAGAGTTTTCTATTGGAGACCACATATTCTTGCGGATCTTACCTACTCGTGGGATCATTAGATTTGGCGTTCGCGGGAAGTTGAGTCCGCGGTACGTGGGCCCATTTGTTATCCTTGATAGGATAGGCGATGTTGCTTATCGTTTATCCCTTCCACCTTCGTTACGAGAGGTACATGATGTATTCCATGTATCTCAGTTGCGTAGGTATGTATCGGACCCAAGCCATATCCTTGATCATTCTGAGCTGGTTGTTGGTACCAACCTATCTTACGAGGAACAGCCTGTGTCCATTTTGGACCGAAGAGAGAAGATACTCAAGAACCGAACAATTAGCCTTGTCTGGGTTGTTTGGGGTCATAACTCTTTAGGGAAGTCAACGTGGGAATGTGAGGATGATATCCGATCACGATATCCGCACCTGTTTGACTCACAAGGTATATCTCTTTCTGTATACCTTGATTGTCATAACTCTTCATGCTTGTCACCTTATGAGTAAAATTACTTGATGTCGCGGATTGTTAAACATAGATATGTTACTTGCTGTTGACATTATAAAATGATTGATTGCTCAAATTACTTGTACTTAGATTAGTTTAGCTTTGATGTTCCTATCCTGCTTGGATTTGAAATTTCGAGGACAGAATTTTTCTAAGGAGGGTAGAGATGTCACTTTTCGTTTCCAGAATACGTATTTTAATACATGCACTGATAGAATATATTTATTTAATATTTATCATGTATTATTCTGTATTTAAATTCTTTTAATTTTACGCTAATTATTTCTTTCTGCATTTTACTTTCTGTTTTTTACTTTACTTTTGGGTTCGGCCTGAGTAGGTTTATTTTTCGATTTTGGGTGGTTCAATAATTCCCCACCTACCACCCCCATTAAAGCCCCATCCCCTTTTTCTCTCTTCATTACTTCTTCTCATTACTCTTCTTCTTCCTCATAAACTCTTCCCCCACCTACCCAGCTGCATAGGCAAGTGCCAACTTGCTTCTTGATGGATCTTCATTTTTGTTGTTCCATTGTCTTCCTCTCAAGATTTTTAGATACTTTAGTACTTAGCATTTTCAATTTCCATGGCTCATTTCATGTAGATCTAAGTTTAATATATTTTCGGATTTCTTAGATTTTGATCTAGTAACTTTGTTGTTTTTCAAGTTTTGATGGGTCCATGTTGTAGAGAATTTCATTCTACCCCATTTTGACCTACGCAAGTCTAGATTTGGGCTTGGAATGAAGGATTTAGAGAGCTTGGAAGCAATGGCTTCCATGGTTCTGTTCTCAGGAAATTCGGAGAAGAAAGCATTCTTGGCCGTATGAGCAATCCTGGCCGCATGAGCATTCCTGGCCACATGAGCAATCCTGGCCGCATGAGCATTCATGGCCGCATGAGCATTCCTGGCCGCATGAGCATTCCTGGCCGCATGAGTAGTTTCCAGCCGCATAAACTGTTTCCTTTGACAGTTCTGAGCCGCATAGGATTCGTTCCCCCGAGCCGCATAAGGCTTGTCATCTCAGCCGCATAAGAATTGATTTCTCCAGCCGCATGAGACCCGATTCTTGGCCGCATGGCATTGAGCCGCGTGGAACTCCATTTGCCCGGCCATATGAACTCTAGCCCATAATGCCTTTTGACTGATTCTGTCCCAAATTTGGCATTAATTAACATTGATTGTTATCTTGGCATTAATTAACATTGATTGTTATCTTGGCATTAATTAACACTGATTGTTATCTTGATTTATAATTGGTCATGCATTTCCAGTTGGAACTAAGAGACTAGCTAGTCGTCTTATTGAATTGAATGGAATGAGACACGTTCATATTAACTATGAACTATTGAAATCGATTGGCCGATCCCGAATATTGGCATATAGATACATGCAGGCTTCAATTTATTTATTTGTTTTACAAGAGCAGCATGTGTACTTTATGGTCAAGGTATGATTATTTTGTGGTTAGTTTTGATTGTTGTATTACGCTATGTAAGACCTACAACATAACCGTACGGGTATCGTTGTGGAGTTGGGCATATCGTACTTGTACAGAAGTACTCATTCTGAATGACCATGATCCACGGTATGGGATTTCACTTAACATAGAGGCTACTAAGTTAAATAAAATAATGATTGCATGGAGAGAATGGATTTCCGAGTTCTTATATGGCAGCCCTCTTTGGGACTATTAGTGCCCGACAGGCCGGCTGGTTCCCACAGATACTGCAAATCTGCCACACGGACAGGGAGCGGTATCTGCTTATATTATTTATTGTATATTGATGATGGGCGTCCCGCTGGGACTCGTCTAATTCATGATTGGCATAATTGATTGACTGGATAGACTAGCCTTATTTGTGCATAGTAAGAACTGAGGAATCCTTATCGCATATTTCCAAAGTAACTTGGAACTCACAGTAGCAAGCCGTAGGAGTTGAATGGCCGTTTAAATTGATTTGTTGGTGTACTGTACCTACTTTGTTAACTAACTGAGACGATCGGAATGTCAGGACATGACGGGCCAACTTCTGTCCTTGTTTGGTTGGGAAGTCGGTTCGAAGTGTCGTGATGTTATGTGAATCCCAGTAGCTAGCAGAGATCTATTTATCATATCTTTCTTATTACTGGTTCTAATTCCTCATATCGTGCTTCCTTGCGGTACTTGCTATTAGAGGTCTAACCTCTCTGGTTTTGTATGGCCAGATTTAGAGCCGGTTTCCGAGGACTCGGCTTACTTCCACCTCCAAGATGGTCAATACTAGAGGAATGATCGCATGAGGACTCGAGTGGGTTCCTTACTTCCCCGTTCGTTTTGTTACTTACTTTATACTTTGCCATTTGGCACCGACATGTTAGTCGGATCGTCTTGTACTTACTTTTACATAATTGTAACTAAGTCAGACTGCAGCTGATAACAATTGTGTATACTTTGCTACATCATCTGGCTATATTTTTGTAAAGCCAGATCTCAAGAACATTTTGACTAAGCGTTGGGACGCCTTACTGCTTTATCTTACATGTTCTCTATTACTGTTTCTTGTTTGAATGATTGAGACAATAGATATGAAGTGACCATAGTGAGACTTTTATGTAGTATGCACCCCCTCGTCTTTTAGACAACATTGATCGTATTATACGGTATTCATCTACCCGTAATACGTAGCTGGCTGAGTCATTCCCCCGCTCTCCAGTATTCTGTTTCTGGGGCATGACAACATGCATCAGAGGAGGTGGCTGGAGCTACTTGTGGATTATGATGTCAACCTGCAGTTTCATGCAGGAAAGGCCAACGTCGTTGCAGATGCATTGAGCAGAAGAGCCAGAGTTTATTTCCTTACAGCGCAACCAGAGCTGTTAGCAGATCTTCAGAAAATGGGTATAGAAGTTGTCCTTTCTACCAGTGTGGCATTGATAGCCAGCATGCAGGTTCAGTCCACTGTAGTCGAGAGGATCCGGACGGCGCAGTCAGCAGATTCCAAGCTTCAGCGGCTCAGAGCAGAGTGTGAAGCAGGACGACGACCAGAATTATGCATTCATGAAAACGGTACACTTCGGCATGGTAAGCGTCTTTGTGTACCCAGTAGAGATATCAGACAGGAGGTCATGGCGGAATCTCACAGTTCTCGGTATTCTATTCATCCCGGCGGCACGAAGATGTACCGTGATATCCGTCAGCACTTTTGGTGGAATGGCATGAAAAGGGAGATAGCCCGGTTTGTCTCTCGATGTTTCGGATATGAGACGTATCCAAGCCAGCCTACGCCGCAGAGTCGGCGGTAGAACGCTGTCAAGCCCGCAAGAAATAAATGCTCAAAACACAACATTTGCTGCTCATTCACATTTCTAAATTTGTTACAACATTTACAATATTTATAATTAAAGAAAATACAAGATTTTACAATTAATGAAATTGACAACTAGTTCCACTATCTAGGTCGACCTCAGCATACCCATGTCTTCCCAGTGCTAAGAGTGATCGCGGCTAAACCTGAAAATATTGGTTTCCAGTCAGGAATGGAACAAGTACACAAACCGACGACAATGCGAAAGCACAATAGAATTAACAAGACATGAAAGTAACATATGTGATATAAAAACTGGAAAGTACTGATGACATGGCACGGTGGAGATGAAAAGAAAAAATAAAAGACATATACCTAGGTGATGTAAAATATCCGTTTTGACATGTGAACGGCTAGGGGTAAATACGGCACACTGCACGTGTCGTGTGCAGCTGCTATCATTCACGAAAGACACGGGAGATAGTTCTGGGTGGTCCACATGTCTACTAAGATATTTTCCCTTCCGACTACTCCGTGTGACGAGCGTGTCAACAAACAGTAAGATATATGTATAGACATGAAATGAAAAGACTACTATAAATCGAAAGCAATCAGAAAGTGCACTTGCCTGAGGTCCTTAGCTGTAGAAACCAATAATACTATACCACTCAATGAGCCACAATCAGTCAACACATGCAGAAGTCTCCAGATGCTAAAATAAATATTACCAACGTTCTTAGAATAGTTAAATTAGCAAGGATTTCCTGTCCTTAAGTCCAATTCTGGACACAGAGGCAAAACGATAATTTCGGACAAAAACGATGTCCGCCGTTGGACCCGCTTTACACCGAAAAGCGTGCCAGAGACAATGGTCTCTAAAGTCATCAAACTATATGTCAACCGGTCCAGTTTTCCGATACGAACCCAACCGTATGTCCAGAGTTGGATTCCGGCGGGTCGTGCACAAAATCGCCAGTTAAGTTGGACCGTAGGGCCCGCAAATCGACGTTCCGATTCAACTGTCTCGGAATTGGACCAAACTTGGCATACAGGACCAGAAAAATGATACGGTCCTGTTGGCATAAGTTTCGTCTCGATCTGACGAGCGTGCACAAAGTAATTGGAGAATTTACATAGAGGCCGATACGGTGAATTTTGACGGATATGGGTCAAATTCGTCGCGCACACGCGGCCAATTTGAATTTCGCCAAAGCCCACACGACCACGAAGCCGTTAGGCACCTTTTAATGCTTTCGGTTCCCGACCACGTCGCCCGGATTGGCGAGACGCACGTCGTATCGAAGGATTTTCTAATTTTTAAAATAGATTTTCGGTCAACTTCGGGATCCGATTTCTCGGCACATAGTCGATGAAATCGACTCCTATGAATTGGGTCGTGGAGCCCTACCTGTTGTCTATAACTGCCTTTAAACATAATTTTGAGACAGTCAAAGGATTGGCAATTTTTTGCCTTCCAAATCAGGGATTTGGACTGGTATATGCTGTCCTGTTCCGGGGTGTTTTTCGTCGACTTTGCGGGCGATCTAGATCGTACCAATTTAAACTAAATGAACAGACTTGTAGGCCTATAGGTTGCGTTCATACCTGCGAAGACGAATCGAATATCGATCAAATACGTGCAGAGAAAATGATTTGCGAAGTCGCGCGTTTAATGCAACTGCTGTTGTTGCTATTAGAGCTGTCAAGACGGGCCGGCGGGGCGGGCCGGCCCGTAACCCACCATAACCCACCATTTGGCGGGGTGGGGCGGGCCGACCCACCATTTTGGCGGGCTGGAAAAATTCCAACCCAGCCCAACCCACCGGTGGGCCGCGGGCTAGACGGGCCGGCCCGCTTAATTTTTTTAATTATTGTTTAGTTTCTTAAATGGAAAAAAAATCATATATATAATATTTTCTACTCACTCTCATATGCATCAAATTATAAGTAAAATACAAGAAACATTATAATAGTAGATATTTCTTTAAAACACCTTCATTCATGTAAATAAATGACCAAATTTAATATTTTATACGTCATTACTTGCATTAAATGAAATTTTTTATCATTTATAATACATATCTCATATATGTGCTAAATAAAAAAATTAAAAAAATTATAAAAAAATACATGGCGGGCCAACCCACTTGGCCCGCGGGCTAGCCCACCGCGGGGCGGGCTACTAGCGGGCCAGCCCACCTAGGCCCGTCTGTTTGGCGGGCTCCTAAATGCTCGACCCAACCCACCTTTTTGGCGGGCGGGACGGGCCGGCCCAACGGGCTTAGCCCATTTTGACAGCTCTAGTTGCTATTCGCACCCGCGCGCGCGTCGGCGCTGCCATGGCCGCATGCTGCTATGCGCGGCTCGCCGCCGGCGATGTGCGGCGGGGCAGGGTCGCCAGGTCAGGAGAAAATGTGGCACGGGGGTTGGCGTGGGATCAGGGTTTAGTGTTTTGCGATATGTTCTGTTTCTCCCTCTCTCGACTTCAATATATACAATACTTCTAACCCCTCGGGCTGGGCTTGTGACGCCCCAGAACCAGAATACTGGAGAGCGGGGGCGAACATAGCCAGCTATGTATATTGAAATGGAATCCACCTCGGTATACGGTCACGGCTGTCTAGATATGAGGGTTTACTACAAGCCAACGGTGTCTTAAGGTCAAGCCTATTGTCTCAATCTCAAGCAAGTAATATAATTACAAGATGTTAGACCACCAAATATACAATAAAAGGCATCCCAAATATTACATATTCAGCTGATCATGAAGCTAGTCATACAAAATACGAGGACTAGCAAGAGTTAAGTCATACATGATCAACCCTACGATTTGTTAATCATGTTACAGCCCGTAGGCATACAGTAAGTAAAGATACATCGAGCTAACAGGTGCTCGTCGGCTAAACGCCACAAAAGAATAAATTTACAATGTAGTGAGTAAAACAAAATGGAAAACCCACTCGTAGCCCGGATTCTTTCTAGTCGCCACCATCGGGCTGGAGGTTCGGTAGATCCTCGGGTGCTGCTCCGAAATCTGGCCACACAAAACCAGCTGGATCAAACCCCAGAAAGAGCAAGTGCCACAAAGGAGGCCACGAAATAAGAACAAAAGCCAGCATATCAGAACATAAGAAAATAGAAGAAAGTATAAGTAATAAAAGTACAACAAGACAACAAACGACTAGGGACATGGAATCCATTCCGGGAGCCAGGTTACAACCCGTAAACCAAACAAGGACCGGGGTTGTAACCCTTCGCCTGAATAGCACCTTGTCTCTACCCATTTATTGTTAAAGATAAGTAAAACAATCATGCTCAGAAGTACCAGATACGGGGACTAGACAAGACTTAGGTCATGCTGGACACCATCCATTCACAAGCGGCCAAGCAATTACTACAGCTTACTACCTTAACTAACTAGGGTTATCACAAGCCTAATTACTAACAAGATGCAATGAGAATTTCCCAGTCCCAAGCCCTGCAGACTATCTAGTTATCCTTCCGCGGGTTAAGAGTATGGTTGGGTACATCGCCCAGGAGATGATATACCCTTAGGTGACTTAGAGGTGCAACACATGACAGTGTGCTGGAAATGTGCTCTACTCGTCGGCAAGCTACAAGTCCATTAAAGCGCCCAAATAACGAGATTGCTTGTGACCGGGAATTCTCCATGTTCTAGTTTGATCTAATCATTAGCCTAATCCATATTTAGTGCAAATCCCTGGCCGTGGTACCCAGGGAGTCATGTCCTAGGCATGATGCTAGAAAAGACAAGTAGATTGCACAAGCAACACGAAAGAACACCCACGGTGTCAGGGGCAAGTCAAGTTAAGTTAAGTTAAGCTAGCTGTCGCAACAGTATTAAGTTATCAGGTTACCAAGTCAAGTCAAGTCAGGAGTGCGCCACGGCGGGCCAATATCAAGTTATCAAGTGAATCAAGTTATAATTTGCGGGTTACAAGTTTTATCTCAGGTTATGGCCAGGATCAAGAAAGCTAGCCACAAGTCAATTCCTAGAAAATTCGTGTCAAGACGTGTCGGGTCAAGCCCAGTCGTGCTGTAGGCAAGAAATCTCAGAAAAACATAATTCAACAAGGGAAGGCAAGACCAAGGGAAATCCAAGGGACACCATGGCACAAGGTGTGCTAGGTCAAGAGGCAGCCCAAAGGGCGCCGGGCAAGGGCTCGGGCTAGGGGGCGCGGTGGCACTGCCACTATGGTGCGCAGGAGGCGCAGCCACTAGGGCGCGCGGAGTCATGCGCGCAGAAGGAAAGCGCGCAGGGTGAAGCACGCAGGGTCAAGCGCGCAGGGGGCAATGCGCGCAGGGGGCAAGCGCCAAGCGCGCAGGGGCCAGGCGCGCAGGGTCAAGCGTGCCGGGTCAACCGTGCAGGGGGCAATGCGCGCAGGGGGCAAACGACAGGCATGCAGGGGCCAGGCGCGCAGGGGCGCGCGCGCAAGCGGGCAGCGTGATCAGCTGGGCGCGCTCAGGCACAGGCCAGAAAGTGCCCAGCACAGCGCGCGCGGGCGAGGGCAGCGCGGTCAGCGACCAGCGCTAAAGAGCGCGGCACGAGGAGGGCAGCACGGCGCTAAACAGCGCGGCTGGAGGGGTCTTCTTCTCCATTTGTTGAGAAGGAGCTCCAATGGGTTCCAAAACTTCAAAATACCACAACTTGGCCATCACAACTCCAAATCTGGATTTGTAAAGTTCTATCTTGGGTGAAATTTGATTCTCCCCAACATAGGAACATCAAAACCCACAAAAATCCAACTTAAATAGATCAAAACTATGTAAATCCGAAAATAGGGGAAACTTAGATCTATGGAAATCCATGGACCAAAACCAAAAACGATAAGTTCTAATGTTGTTTCTAGAGAGCTAATCTATCTAATGGACAAATCAAAATGGATTCTTGTTTTATGGCAAGGTGCACTTGCCTAGGGTGGGGTGTTGTGTGGAAGAAGGAAGAAGAAGAAGTTAGAAATTAATGGGGGAAGTAATGAGGAGAGAGTGGTTGGTAGGGATTTAATGAGGGTGGTTGTGGTGGAATGAGGGTGGAGTATAACTAAGGTGTTCCATTGGGCTTAAAATCAAACCAAACCAAACCAACTAAAACCGAGCCGAGCAGAAACCCAAAATACAAGAAAACCCAAAATTCCATAAGTCGAGAAAAATAAAAATACATGGCAAAATCCAACTACGAGTATGAATACGAAATACGGGAAACGGGGGTGACAACTCTACCCTCCTTAAAAGAATTTCGTCCTTGGAATTTAATCAAGGAGCTAGAGATTGCCACGGCAAGCTACACTAAGCAAACAATCAAACAATCATACATGCAAGCAAGGGAGGGAAAGCATAAGGCATAAGAAAGACATTATACCTTACGAGTCAAACAAGTCGGAATATCGCGATCGGATGTCATCCTCACGCTCCCACGTTGACTCACCTAAAGAGTGATGACCCCAAGCAACACGGACTAAGTTAATAGTCTTGTTCTTGAGTATCTTCTCCCTCCGGTCCAATATAGACACGGGCCTCTCCTCATACGAAAGGTTGGTGCCAACCACCAATTCCGAGTGGTCCAGGATATGGCTCGGGTCCGGGATATACCGTCGTAATTGGGACACATGGAATACATCATGCACCTCACTTAGCGACGGTGGAAGAGCAAGACGATAGGATACATCTCCTACTCGCTCCAGGATATCGAACGGCCCTATGTACCTAGGACTAAGCTTTTCCCGCACGCCAAAGCGAATGACGCCACGGTTAGGCGAGATCCTAAGGAATACATGGTCGCCGATAGCAAACTCTAAGGGACGCCTGTGAGCATCGGCCCAATGTCGCTGGCGATCTTGGGCGACTCGAAGATGATCCCTGACTTTTCTGACTACTCTAACTGTCTGGGCAATCATTTCTGGACCGAGCATCTGCCTCTCTCCGATATCGTCCCATGTTAATGGGGATCTGCATTTCCTACCATACAGTGCCTCGAACAGGGCCATCTGAATGCTGGCCTGGAAACTGTTGTTGTACGAGAACTCCACCAGGTGCAGGTGATCCTTCCATGAACCACCGAAGTCAAGTGTACAAGATCTCAATATATCTTCAAGTTTCTGGATTTTGCACTCTGACTGACCATCCGTCTGCGGGTGATAAGCTGAGCTAAACTGAAGATGAGTTCCCAAACTCTCTTGCAGGCTGTGCCAAAAGTGTGATATAAATCTTGAATCTCGGTCCGAGGTGATACTGACGGGCACTCCGTGAAGCCTGACAATCTGTCTGAGGTACATCTCTGCTAGCTGAGCCGTAGACTGCCCAACTCTGAATGGGAGAAAATGAGCCACCTTCGTGAGCCGGTCAACTATAACCCAAATAGCATCTCGACCAGCTGGGGATCTAGGCAATCTAGTCACAAAATCCATGGTCACATGCTTCCACTTCCATTCTGGAATCGGTAAGGGCTGAAGAAGTCCAGCGGGCCTCTGATGTTCAGCTTTAACCTGCTGGCAAACCAAACACCGAGAGACAAACCGGACTATCTCCCTCTTCATGCCATTCTACCAGAAATGCTGACGAATATCACGGTACATCTTCGTGCCACCGAGATGAATAGAATACTGAGAACTGTGAGCTTCTGCCATGACCTCCTGCCTGATATCTCCACTGGGTACACAACGGCGAGTGCCGTGCCAAAGTGTACCATCTTCATGAATGCACAACTCTGGCCTCCTTCCTGTCTCACACTCTGCTCTGAGCCGCTGAATCTTAGAATCTGTAGATTGTGCCATCCAAATCCTCTCAACTATGCTGGATTGAACCTGTAGACTGGCCATCAACGCCACGTTGGTAGGAAGAACCACTTCAATTCCCATCTTCTGAAGATCTGCCAATAATTCTGGTTGCGCCGTTAGGAAATAAACTCCGGCTCTCCTGCTCAACGCATCTGCTACAACATCGGCCTTCCCTGGGTGATACTGCAAATCCACATCGTAGTCTACCAATAGTTCGAGCCATCTTTTCTGCCGCATATTAAGGTCATTCTGGGTGAAAACATACTTCAAGCTCTTGTGATCCGTAAATATCTCCACTCTGTCTCCGTACAAGTAGTGCCGCCAAAGCTTAAGTGCAAACACTACTGCTGCCAGTTCCAAGTCGTGGGTCAAGTAATTCTTCTCATGATCACGAAGTTGACATGATGCACAAGATATTACCTTCCCATGCTGCATCAAGACACACCCCAATCCTCTGTCTGAAGCATCACAATAAACTGTGAATCCTCCGGTCCCGTCTAGAAGTGTGAGAATGGGAGCCGTTATCAAACCTCGCTTCAATTTCTCAAATGATTCCTGGCACTCTGCTGTCCAAGCAAACTGCACGTCCTTGCGAGTCAACTGGGTCATTGGCGCCGAAATCCTTGCAAAATCTGATACGAATCGCCGGTAGTAGCCGGCCAACCCAAGGAAGCTGCGAACCTCTGCCGCTGAACTAGGTACTGGCCATGACTCGATAGCCACAATCTTCTGGGGATCCACTTCTACTCCTTCTCGAGTAATGATGTGACCCAAGTACGAAATGCGATCGAACCAGAACTCATATTTACTAAACTTGGCGTACAACTGGTGCTCTCTAAGCGTCTGAAGGACGATTCTGAGATGCTGCTCGTGCTCTGCTTCGCTCTTGCTGTAGACCAGGATATCATCTAGGAACACGATCACAAACTGATCCAAGTAAGGCATGAAAATGCGATTCATGAGATCCATAAATACGGCTGGCGCATTGGTTGCTCCGAATGGCATAACAAGAAACTTCCAATGCCCATATCTCGATCTAAACGCTGTCTTCGGGATGTCATGCTCTCTGACTCTGATCTGGTGGTATCCTGACGGCAAGTCTTTCTTCGAAAACAATGAAGCCCCTCTGAGTTGATCAAACAAGTCATCTATCCTCGGAAGAGGGTATCTGTTCTTGATTGTCACTGAGATCAAGGTACGATAATCTACACATAACCTGGACGTACCATCCTTCTTTTTCACAAGAAGCATCGGGGCTACCAAGGCGATCTACTTGTACGAATGAATCCCTTGGTCCTTAATTCTTCAATCATCTTGTACAAGATCTCCAACTCTGAAGGTGCCATCCTGTAGACTCTCTCTGATACTGGTGCTGTCCCAGGGATCAAGTCTATAGTGAACTCAATCTTCCGCTTTGACGGCATCCCTGGAAGTTTCTCTGGGAAGACATCTGGAAACTCTTCAACTATTCGGGGTAAATGCACTGCTGCTACTGCCATCCGTAATACTGGAAAAGATGGTTCCACTACGCCTCTGGAAAATGAAAACTCTGGCTCGCTTGGAATACTAAAGACAACCCTGCCAACATGGCAGTATATCCTAGCATACTGGTTCCTCAACCAATCTATGTCTAAGACCATCATAGTCTGCCATAGGGAATTCTATAAATCTAGCGGGGAACTCTCTACCACTAACTATGATCCGACACGAGGAAAACACTCGATCTACTCCCACAAGACCATTACCAGTAAGTATATTGAGCCTCACTGATAATGACTCGGGCTCCAATCCTATCCGTGTCGCGAATCGTGCAGACATGAATGAATGCGATGCACCAGAATAAAATAATACCGATGCTGGAGAGGAGTTGACGAGAATAGTACCTGCCACTACCTCACCTGGTGCAACTTCTTCTTCCATAGTCATCATCATGGCCTGACCCTGTCCTCTAGCTATGGGTCCCCTCTGCTGGAAACCTCTCTGCCTGTTCTGCACTTGGGCTTGGGTGTACTGCTACTGGTTCTGCTGATAAAATGCCTGGGCCTGGGGCAATAAGGGCCTCGGGTACTGCTGCTGCTGCATAGGTGCTGGTATCCTAACCGATGGACTGGTTAGGTTAGAAGAGGATTAACTACCCCTATTCGGGCAGGCTCCTATCTTGTGATCTGCCGCTCCACAAGCCAGGCATAATTCCTGCACCCTACGACAATCCGCCACTACATAGCCTGGCTTCCCTCAATGAGAACATCCCAACGCGGAAGTTTGCTTCTGCTTCTGCTGCTGCGGGTACGTCGGGGTTGAATGCTGAACCGACGTTACTGAGGCCGCCCGCCTCAGAGTTCCAATGGTCAAATCCCTTGCTGCCGGAGATGGAGCTGATGATTGGTGCATCTGACTGTGGGATCGCTTCCTACCTCCGGTCCTATCCACGATCCTCTGGGAGGTGCAACTCTGGAGGCTACTCCGGAATGCTGGACTTGATCTCCGGGTTACTGGTCCCCGGAAAGTACTCCACCTTGTTGATCGGCAGGGTCAGGTACAGTACCGCTGAAGAAGACGACACAGGGAAAACAATAAGGAAGGACCAGGACAGATCAACGATACAAGCACATGATCAGGGCAAAAATCCAGAGATTCAGAGGATATGAATGGAGATCAAAGATGGGTACTGATTGAGACATCTATCCGGTAAACCCTCACATATCTTGAATGCCAAGACCTGCATGGGCCACCACTTAAACCATGTGACGCCCCAGAACCAGAATACTGGAGAACGGGCGCGAACATAGCCAGCTATGTATATTGAAATGGAATCCACCTCGATATACGGTCACGGCTGTCTAGATATGAGGGTTTACTACAAGCCAACGGTCTCTTAAGGTCAAGCCTATTGTCTCAATCTCAAGCAAGTAATATAATTACAAGATGTTAGACCACCAAATATACAATAAAAGGCGTCCCAAATATTACATATTCAGCTGATCATGAAGCTAGTCATACAAAATACGAGGACTAGCAAGAGTTAAGTCATACATGATCAACCCTACGATTTGTTAATCATGTTACAGTCCGTAGGCAGACAGTAAGTAAAGATACATCGAGCTAACAGGTGCTCGTCGGCTAAACGCCTCAAAAGAATAAATTTACAATGTAGTGAGTGAAACAAAATGGAAAACCCACTCGTAGCCCGGATTCCTTCTAGTCGCCACCATCGGACTGGAGGTTCGGTAGATCCTCGGGTGCTGCTCCGAAATCTGGCCACACAAAACCAGTTGGGTCAAACCCCAGAAAGAGCAAGTGCCACAAAGGAGGCCACGAAATAAGAACAAAAGCCAGCATATCAGAACATAAGAAAATAGAAGAAAGTACAAGTGATAAAAGTACAACAAGACAACAAACGACTAGGGACATGGAATCCATTCCGGGAGCCAGGTTACAACCGTAAACCAAACAAGGACCGGGGTCGTAACCCTTCGCCTGAATAGCACCTTGTCTCTACCCATTTATTGTTAAAGATAAGTAAAACAATCATGCTCAGAAGTATCAGGTACGGGGACTAGACAAGACTTAGGTCATGTTGGACACCATCCATTCACAAGCGGCCAAGCAATTACTGCGGCTTACTACCTTAACTAACTAGGGTTATCACAAGCCTAATTACAAACAAGATGCAATGAGAATTCCCCAGTCCCAAGACCTGCAGACTATCTAGTTATCCTTTCGCGGGTTGAGAGTATGGTTGGATACATCGCCCAGGAGACGATATACCCTTAGGTGACTTAGAGGTGCAACACATGACAGTGTGCTGGAAATGTGCTCTACTCGTCGGCAAGCTACAAGTCCATTAAAGCGCCCAGATAAAGAGATTGCTTGTGACTGGGAATTCTCCATGTTCTAGTTTGATCTAATCATTAGCCTAATCCATATTTAGTGCAAATTCCTGGCCGTGGTACCCAGGGAGTCACGTCCTAGGCATGATGCTAGATAAGACAAGTAGATTGCACAAGCAACACGAAAGAACACCCACGGTGTCAGGGGCAAGTCAAGTTAAGCTAGCTGTCGTAACAGCATTAAGTTATCAGGTTACCAAGTCAAGTCAAGTCAGGAGTGTACCACGGCGGGACACTATCAAGTTATCAAGTGAATCAAGTTATAAGTTGCGGGTTACAAGTTTTATCTCAGGTTATGGCCAGGATCAAGAAAGCTAGCCACAAGTCAATTCCTAGAAAATTTGTGTCAAGACGTGTCGGGTCAAGCCCAGTCGTGCTGTGGGCAAGAAATCTCAGAAAAACACAATTCAACAAGGGAAGGCAAGGCCAAGGAAAATCCAAGGGACACCGTGGCACAAGGTGTGCTAGGTCAAGAGGCAGCCCAAAGGGCGCCGGGCAAGGGCTCGGGCTAGGGGCGCGGTGGCGCTGCCACTAGGGTGCGCAGGAGGCGCAGCCACTAAGGCGCGCGGAGTCATGCGCGCAGGAGGCAAGCGCGCAGGGGGCAAGCGTGCAGGGTCAAGCGTGCAGGGGGCAATGCGCGCAGGGGGCAAGCGCCAGGCACGCAGGGGCCAGGCGCGCAGGGTCAAGCGTGCCGGGGGCAATGCGCGCAGGGGGCAAGCGCCAAGCGCGCAGGGGCCAGGCGCGCAGGGTCAAGCGTGCCGGGTCAACCGTGCAGGGGGCAATGCGCGCAGGGGGCAAACGACAGGCATGCAGGGGCCAGGCGCGGAGGGGCGCGCGCGCAAGCGGGCAGCGTGATCAGCTGGGCGCGCTCAGGCACAGGCCAGAAAGTGCCCAGCACAGCGCGCGCGGGCGAGGGCAGCGCGGTCAGCGACCAGCGCTAAAGAGCGCGGCACGAGGAGGGCAGCACGGCGCTAAACAGCGCGGCTGGAGGGGTCTTCTTCTCCATTTGTTGAGAAGGAGCTCCAATGGGTTCCAAAACTTTAAAATACCACAACTTGGCCATCACAACTCCAAATCTGGATTTGTAAAGTTCTATCTTGGGTGAAATTTAATTCTCCCCAACATAAGAACATCAAAACCCACAAAAATCCAACTTAAATAGATCAAAACCATGTAAATCTAAAAATAGGGGGAACTTAGATCTATGGAAATCTATGGACCAAAACAAAAAACAACAAGTTCTAATGTTGTTTCTAGAGAGCTAATCTATCTAATGGACAAATCAAAATGGATTCTTATTTTATGGCAAGGTGCACTTACCTATGGGTGGGGTGTTGTGTGGAAGAAGGAAGAAGAAGAAGTTAGAAATTAATGGGGGAAGTAATAAGGAGAGAGAGTGGTTGGTGGAGATTTAATGAGGGTGGTTGTGGTGGAATGAGGGTGGAGTATAACTAAGGTGTTCCCTTGGGCTTAAAATCAAACCAAACCAAACCAAACCAACTAAAACCGAGCCGAACCGAAACCCAAAATACGAGAAAACCCAAAATTCCACAAGTCGAGAAAAATAAAAATACATGGCAAAATCCAACTACGAGCATGAATACGAAATACGAGAAACGGGGGTGACAGGGCTGGAAACTGTAGCCCACAGGTGAAAACTTCCACCGAAGTCCCCATATTATCAGGGTTTGCTTCTGGGTCCTTGTAGGGCCAATGGGGGGCTGGTTGCTTATTCTTTTTTTTCTATTTCCTATTCTATTTCATATATATATATACATCTATATATATATAAATATCTATGTATACTTGTCACGACCCGCTCCCAAATAATTGGATCGAATCGGATCATGCCCAGCCTGCACCGTTGTTGAGACGGCGGCAGTAAGCTGTATCACACATGCAGGTAAATAAACAACACAGTCTAATTGTCACAACTTTAATAATTCGAATAATTTATAAAAAAAACTTTTTACAATAAAATGAAAGATACATCTGTAATACATTGTTTTCCACAAACATCATGAATTATAAAAGAAGAAGAAAAATCTAGGCATCTAGCTCATCAGTCTCGAGATCATCGTCCTCTAGTTGGAATCTCAGGAAAAATACCGTGGAACAAAGCATCATCAGCGGTACCTAAAATGTTGGGTCTCCAGTCAGGAGGAAGCAAAGTACAATTACGAATATCCAATAATTCAAATAATAATTTAAAATTTGCAATGTTAAACAATTTGAAATACTTTAACAATATTTTTCACAATTCTACAATTGAAAACAGTGTGATTTGAGTAGGTAACGAACTATGACCGGCTTGGAATGATTCAATTATATCCTAATGATACGGTCCGGCCTATCCCCGTGTATATGAGGAATCAGCTCGCACAATCAATGATACAATATAGGGGTATTGGTCATAGACGCTACACTACTCCCCCAATATCCAGAGTCAATCAGATTCAATCAATGAGTCAATATTCGAACTCTAGGAGAGAGTTCCGTGTAGCAATGTGGTTTAAAATTTGCAATAAAACAATTACTAGATAAATTACCAAATAGACATAACTGCACTTGCCTTTGTATTAGATTGACTGGAAGAACGAGTCGGTACCGAGGAGGAACGTCAGTTGTAACTTCGAGTTCCTACAATTGAGAACTCGACTTAGATTCCTGAATAACCAGACTAAGTGTGCTAGTTGCAATCTCTAGTAGTAAGTCCTAGTCAGGTTTTAAGTTGTATTAATTTACAGCTAACGATTACGTCGCAACTACGTGCGTTGATTAAGCCGGTTAATTGAATTATTTGAAAATACACGAGAATCAATTACAATTTGGAAAACTTTGTGTTTTGTAATATATTTATAAAAATACAATTTCTTTTAGTGATAAACCGTGAATTAATAATATTTTATTCATTTTAACTAAATTCGTAATTAACCAGTAATCGCGATCTAATCTACGATTTATGCGACTAACCAAAAACCACCCAATTTACATCCACCAGAAAAAGAAAAAATAAAATAATCTACGCTACACAATACAGTGGCACAGCTAATGGTCCTAGGGTAGGCTTATGCCCTGTACAATTTTCTTTTACATCAATTAAGCGAAAATGATTTAATTACCAAATAAAATGCAGTAATTAAATAACTATAATAAATAACCTAAACATTAATTAAAATAATTTAAAAATAAAAGTTGGAGTCTCAGACTCGGTCCAACATCAAATCTAGCTAATACCTCAACGCCCGGTCGGACCGGTGCGTTTGCATTTCGCCGGGGCCCACAAACTGGTACGGTCGTCGTCCGAAAAATCAGTTTAGAAATTCATTTTCGAAAGCCAATTTGAAATCAATATAAATATAGTTTTGTAAAAATTTGGGCAGCACTTCCTCTATTTCGGGACAAACCCAAAACTGGGAAATGCGCCACGAAAAACCTGCAAATATTTCCAACCCAAAATAATCCCACATAATAAATCCACCAAAATATTCCCAAGCCACAGAAAATAATTCCAATCCACCGAATTTCCCGAAATATCCGGAAATTCCATAATCAAACCAATCCACACAAACCAGCAGATAAAATCACAGAAAAATAAGCTAACGCAGCTAACCAAAAATACTACGCTGCTAACCGGATTTCCCAAAGGGAAACCGGGGACCGATTATCATCATAGACTCGACACGGGAGGGACGAACTACTCTGATTATCAAGAAATTTACCGAGAGGCTCGATGACGGAGTCCGAAGGGTGGCCTCGGACTCGGGACGCGCCGTCATGGACTCGAGAGTCTCCGGACAGCGAGGAGAACCGCGCGGGAAGGGTCTGGACAGCGGCGGGGTCCGCCGAGGAGGGCGCCGGAGAGCGCTGGAACCCGCGGAAAAGGGGACAGCGCCAGGAGAGGACAGCACTGGGGCGGTGCTCGGCAGCGGGGCCATGGGGGCGCGCCGGGAAGGGAGCCACCGGGGTCGGGCGACCGGCGGACGGATCTAGCCGAAAAGGAGCGGATCTGGGGTCCGCAGGAGAGGGGCGCACAGCCGGGGGTCGCCGGAGCAGAAACCGCGCGGGGGTCCGACAGCGGAAACTTCGCCGGAGTCGGGGATCCGCGGATCGGGGCGGCGCGCACCGGTGGGCGGTCGGCCGGAGGTGTGGGGCTCGCGAAGGGGAGGCCGCACGGGGCGCGGCGACAGGGGCGGGCGCGGCTGCGCCGGTCGGCCTGGAGGAGGCCGGAGGGCTGCGGGGTCGCGGTTGGAGCGGGGACACTGGAGTAGGCGCGGAAGGGGGCGCTCGGCACTGGCTCCGCCGGAGAGGGCGCGGTCGGCGGTGGCAGACCCGGCCGCGCAAGGGTCGCGTCGGCCCCGGAGAGAGACGCGGGTGGCCGCGGGGATAGGCGTCGAGGCTCCGCGGAATGGCCGGAGTTAGGTGGAGGAGGGGGTTTCGGGTGAAGGGGGTTTGGAGAGAAATGGGTTTTGGTGAGTTCTGTTCCAGAGAATGGAATGAGAGTTAAAGAGAGAAAAAGTGAGAGATGAGAGTATTAACTCTCTACCAACTTCTGTGAAGAGGTGGGAGGATGGTTGGACTAAATAAAGGGGTAGTGGGGGTTACTGGAAGGGGAAGAGGAGTAGTGAATGTGTGAGTAAATAGGGAGGAGTTGATGGGTTGGGAGAATGAGTCTCCACACCACTGCTGGTCCTTCGGGACCAGCCCAAATTTATTATTTTTTTTATTTAATAACCAAGTCAAAATCAGATTAAGAAGGAAATAGGGCTCGGGCCTGGGTCTGGGCTCGGACTCGGGTCTGGGTCCGAAAATCAAAAATCCAAGTTTATTAATATTTTTCGAAATTCTTTTTCACCCAAAATTATTTAATATAATAATAATTTTTGAAATACTAATAAAACACTATTAAATAATTAATAATAAAATAATGGGTTTCACAATCTTTCCTCCTTAGAAAATTTCGTCCTCAAAATTTAAAAGGCAGGGTAGGAGAAACAAATAGGTACAGGTATTGCACCCGTAACCCAGGTCCAACTATAAGGATTTCCAAGGCAGTCATGGATGAGACGGACGGTTGAGGGAAAAAAAAATTTTATTTATGATATCATCCATGCAGAAAGAATACAAAAGCGAACCAAAGTACACGAGGTTGATCAGACCATCATGCACCGGTCCTGATTAGACAATATATTAGTGGGTGCACCCAATAAAATACCGTCATGATCAAGCTTGACAAAAAGATAGCTTACAAAACTAGGCTAATTTAGCAGCATTGGTCAAATTTAGAACGGGGAAAGAAAAGATAAGGAATAAGAGTTTAAATGATGGCTCAAATTCTGATCTTCTTCCTAACTCTGACTAGGCTTGCAACTGGTTTCTCTGGCACTGAAAGGTTGAGTCCAAACTTGAGCTCTAAATTATCCAAAATGTGACTCGGATCCAAAATGTAGCATCTGAGCTGTGACGTAGAAGACGTTGCGCACTCTCAAGATTAGCTGGTAGAACTAACTGGTATGCTACTTCCAACGCATCTTAAACTTCAAATGGCCTGATGTATCTGGCCTCAAATTCCTGCTCCGTCAAAACTGATTGTTCCTCTGGTAGGAAAACTTCACCAAATACAATTT
Source organism: Iris pallida (assembly GCA_029216955.1). Lineage (NCBI taxonomy): Eukaryota > Viridiplantae > Streptophyta > Magnoliopsida > Asparagales > Iridaceae > Iris > Iris pallida. The sequence continues at coordinate 9,075,721 of JANAVB010018993.1, forward strand.
GGTCTTCCCAAGACCTACCAAATTCTAAGACGCAAAATCCCAATACATCTTCAAGCATCTGGATTGACCTCTCTGATTGCTCGTCCCGCTGTACTCCATGAATCCGGTAAATGTGCCTCTCGTACAATGCTGTCCACTTCTTAGTGGATAAACCAACTTTGATGGAAAATAAAGTGTGCCAACTTAGTCAGTCGGTCCACTATAATCCAATTGGTGCCCTTCCCTCCTTGGAAACAAGGTAATCCTTACTCAAAGTTCATTGTTATATGCTTCTACTCCCACTCCGAATTGTCCAGCGGCTCCAACAAACTTGTTGTTCTCTTGCTAAATTCCTCATGTTGACAAAATCCCATACCTGGAATTGTCCTTCTTTATTTCATAACACCAATCAATGGAGGCATATTTCGATACATCTTATTATCTCCTGAATATATGGATTACTACGACTGGTGCATTTCTTTCATCAACTCGTTCCTCCGTTTGTCAGCCGATATGCAAAGTCTCGTACCATTCTTCAGAGTTCCACTGCTGATCAATTTAGAAACCCTCAAGTGTTCTTGCCAACACTTGATCTCTAAGTCTGCAAAGTGCCTCGTTTTGAAACTACGTCCTCTTGATTTTTGTCCATCAGCCTCGAACTTCATCAATACTGAATCAGCATCCAGCTCCATCCTTATATCTCCAGGTAGTATAACCTCCAGTCCAAACTTTTCGATGTCTTCTAGCAGGTGCCACTCCTTGGCTAAGAACTTCGCCATCAGTATCGACCAAGTGCATCAGTGACCACATTAGCCTTACCTGAATAGTACTGCAGGTTGATGTCGAAATCCTTCATCTGCTTCAACCATCTTCTTAGTCTAACATTCAGCCCTTCCTGAGTGAAGACATATTTCAGACTTTGGTAGTCCGTACATATTTTCACTCCCTTTCCATAAAATCATGCTTCCATAGCTTCAAAGTAAAGATAATTGCAGCAATTCAAATTAGGTGTGGGATGATTCTTCTCATGAGTCTGTAGTTGCCTACATGTGTAAGCAATTACTTTCCTATGTTGTTGAAGAACGCAGCCCAGTCCTTTTCCAGAGACATTACTGTAAATTGAGAACCCACCGGTTCCTGCGGGTAGCGCAAGGATTGGTGTAGTGGTAAGTCTCTTCTTCAGCTCCTCAATGCCGCCTGGCAATCTTTCGTTCAGATGAACTCTTCATTCTTCCAAGTGAGCTTCGCCATCGGCTCAGCAATCTTGGCGAAATCCTTCACAAACTTTTGATAGTAGCCAGCCAAGTTCAAGAAACTTCTGAATTGAACTTGGGGTTTACCACTCTTCAACAGCAGCTATCTTCCATCGAAATTTCTTCTCTTGACAACATGGCCAATAGTCCACCTTGTCAAAGAAAAATCCACGTTCAGATAACTTACCATAAAACTTCTTTTTCCTCAAAGTTTCCAAAACTTCCTCAGGTGTTCCTTATGCTCTTCTTCAGTCTTCAAATATATCAGAATGTTATCCATGGAGAAGATAAACTGATTCAAATACTCATGGAAATCTCTGTTCATGAGATTCATGAACACAGCAGAAGCATTTGTCAGTCTAACGTCCTGACCACAGAAAACTATCCTTACTTGGTATTTGAACGCTGTCTTGGAAATGTCCTCCTTCCTGACTCTGATTTGATGGTAGTCAGATCTTAAATCAAACTTCGAAACACCCTAACTCCACACAAACAGATTAAACAGATCCTCGATCCGGACAGAGAGCACTTGTTCTTTAGTGTCTTGTAATCAATGCACATCCGTTGTTCCATCCTTCCTGGGCACAAACAAGATAGGTGTTCCCTAAGGTGAAGTTCCACCCTGAATAAATCCTAGAGCCTTCAGTTCATTGATCTGGTCCTTCATCTTCTATGATCTTCGAGTCTGAATTATGCCTTATTGTAGGAGGCAAGGTCTGCTGGATAGAAAGAGAGTCCCTAGGTTGTGGCCTAACAGGTGTTGCTGGGATATGAGCTCTGGTTTGATGGAAAGATAAGGGGCAGTCCTTTACCCGATGTTTAGTAGATCCATATGCCAAATATTGTCCCAAACTCTTGCGGCAACTAACGGTCTGATGACCAGGCCTCTTGCAATAGTTACAAGCCCATGGCTTCTTACGGCAAGACTGCCGGAAAGTAGAGTACTTGATGGGACCCAAATATCTTCTAGATTCAGGGGTATCCTTCCTAGGGCAAAAGTTCTGCTCTAACTTGGTTGGGGATAACTAAGGCTACATCATGACGTTCTTCATGTCTTCTCTCGTGATATTCATCTGTTCCTGCTGGGCTTCATCTTGAGCTTTCTGGAACTCCAGGATTTCTTGAAATAGGACAACCATTTGGAAGATGATTGCTGGTACTAGTGGAGCAACAAAAATGAATACTCCACCAAGGAAATGCAATTCAGTTTGAGATGAGGTAGGAATTGCCAGTGTAGGAAAAACTTCACTGGATGCATTATGGGGACGGTCAATCAGCCGCAAGGGAAAGGACCCTGGGCTTGGTTGAGGAGATGGGGTATGATCTGGAGATGACACCTCATCGCCAGTAGGATTTGGTCAATGGTCATTCTCTGGAAGGTTTAGGATGCATACATAAGCAAGGTATCCTACCAGTCTATAATCAAACAAAAATATTTATTTATAATATATTTCGGTCCTATGTTGTGACAAATTGATGTTCTAGTGTTCTAATTGTTTCTAGGTATGTTTTCCTAAGTTGTTGTTCTGACCTGCATGGGCCACCACTAAAAATATGTCACGACCCGCTCCCAAATAATTGGGTCGAATCGGATCATGCCCAGCCTGTACCGTTGTTGAGACGACGACAGTAAGCTGTATCACACATGCAGGTAAATAAACAACACAGTCTAATTGTCACAACTTTAATAATTCGAATAATTTATAAAAAAAAACTTTTTACAATAAAATGAAAGATACATCTGTAATACATTGTTTTCCACAAACATCATGAATTATAAAAGAAGAAGAAAAATCTAGGCATCTAGCTCATCAGTCTCGAGATCATCGTCCTCTAGTTGGAATCTCAGGAAAAATACCGTGGAACAAAGCATCATCAGCGGTACCTAAAATGTTGGGTCTCCAGTCAGGAGGGAGCAAAGTACAATTACGAATATCCAATAATTCAAATAATAATTTGAAATTTGCAATGTTAAATAATTTGAAATACTTTAACAATATTTTTCATAATTCTACAATTGAAAACAGTGTGATTTGAGTAGGTAACGAACTATGACCGGCTTGGGATGATTCAATTATATCCTAATGATACGGTCCGGCCTATCCCCGTGTATATGAGGAATCAGCTCGCACAATCAATGATGCAATATAGGGGTATTGGTCATAGACGCTACACTACTCCCCAAATATCCCGAGTCAATCAGATTCAATCAATGAGTCAATATTCGAACTCTAGGAGAGAGTTCCGTGTAGCAATGTGGTTTAAAATTTGCAATAAAACAATTACTAGATAAATTACCAAATAGACATAACTGCACTTGCCTTTGTATTAGATTGACTGGAAGAACGAGTCGGTACCGAGGAGGAACGTCAGTTGTAACTTCGAGTTCCTACAATTGAGAACTCGACTTAGATTCCTGAATAACCAGACTAAGTGTGCTAGTTGCAATCTCTAGTAGTAAGTCCTAGTCAGGTTTTAAGTTGTATTAATTTACAGCTAACGATTACGTCGCAACTACGTGCGTTGATTAAGCCGGTTAATTGAATTATTTGAAAATACACGAGAATCAATTACAATTTGGAAAACTTTGTGTTTTGTAATATATTTATAAAAATACAATTTCTTTTAGTGATAAACAGTGAATTAATAATATTTTATTCATTTTAACTAAATTCGTAATTAACCAGTAATCGCGATCTAATCTACGATTTATGCGACTAACCAAAAACCACCCAATTTACATCCACCAGAAAAAGAAAAAATAAAATAATCTACGCTACACAATACAGTGGCACAGCTAATGGTCCTAGGGTGGGCTTATGCCCTGTACAATTTTCTTTTACATCAATTAAGCGAAAATGATTTAATTACCAAATAAAATGTAGTAATTAAATAACTATAATAAATAACCTAAACATTAATTAAAATAATTTAAAAATAAAAGTTGGAGTCTCAGACTCGGTCCAACATCAAATCTAGCTAATACCTCAACGCCCGGTCGGACCGGTGCGTTTGCATTTCGCCGGGGCCCACAGACTGGTACGGTCGTCGCCCGAAAAATCAGTTTAGAAATTCATTTTCGAAAGCCAATTTGAAATCAATATAAATATAGTTTTGTAAAAATTTGGGCAGCACTTCCTCTATTTCGGGACAAACCCAAAACTGGGAAATGCGCCACGGAAAACCTGCAAATATTTCCAACCCAAAATAATCCCACATAATAAATCCACCAAAATATTCCCAAGCCACAGAAAATAATTCCAATCCACCGAATTTCCCGAAATATCCGGAAATTCCATAATCAAACCAATCCACACATACCAGCAGATAAAATCACAGAAAAATAAGCTAACGCAGCTAACCGAAAATACTACGCTGCTAACCGAATTTTCCAAAGGGAAACCGGGGACCGATTATCATCATAGACTCGACACGGGAGGGACGAACTACTCTGATTATCAAGAAATTTACCGAGAGGCTCGATGACGGAGTCCGAAGGGTGGCCTCGGACTCGGGACGCACCGTCATGGACTCGAGAGTCTCCGGACAGCGAAGAGAACCGCGCGGGAAGGGTCTGGACAGCGGCGGGGTCCGCCGAGGAGGGCGCCGGAGAGCGCTGGAACCCGCAGAAAAGGGGACAGCGCCAGGAGAGGACAGCACTGGGGCGGTGCTCGGCAGCGGGGCCATGGGGGCGCGCCGGGAAGGGAGCCACCGGGGTCGGGCGACCGGCGGACGGATCTAGCCGGAAAGGAGCGGATCTGGGGTCCGCAGGAGAGGGGCGCACAGCCGGGGGTCGCCGGAGCAGAAACCGCGCGGGGGTCCGACAGCGGAAACTTCGTCGGAGTCGGGGATCCGCGGATCGGGGCGGCGCGCACCGGTGGGCGGTCGGCCGGAGGTGTGGGGCTCGCGAAGGGGAGGCCGCACGGGGCGCGGCGACAGGGGCGGGCGCGGCTGCGCCGGTCGGCCTGGAGGAGGCCGGAGGGCTGCGGGGTCGCGGTTGGAGCGGGGATACTGGAGTAGGCGCGGAAGGGGGCGCTCGGCACTGGCTCCGCCGGAGAGGGCGCGGTCGGCGGTGGCAGACCCGGCCGCGCAAGGGTCGCGTCGGCCCCGGATAGAGACGCGGGTGGCCGCGGGGATAGGCGTCGGGGCTCCGCGGAATGGCCGGATTTAGGTGGAGGAGGGGGTTTCGGGTGAAGGGGGTTTGGAGAGAAATGGGTTTTGGTGAGTTCTGTTCCAGAGAATGGAATGAGAGTTAAAGAGAGAAAAAGTGAGAGATGAGAGTATTAACTCTCTACCAACTTCTGTGAAGAGGTGGGAGGATGGTTGGAGTAAATAAAGGGGTAGTGGGGGTTACTGGAAGGGGAAGAGGAGTAGTGAATGTGTGAGTAAATAGGGAGGAGTTGATGGGTTGGAAGAATGAGTCTCCACACCACTGCTGGTCCTTCGGGACCAGCCCAAATTTTTTTTTTTTTTATTTAATAACCAAGTCAAAATCAGATTAAGAAGGAAATAGGGCTCGGGCCTGGGTCTGGGCTCGGACTCGGGTCTGGGTCCGAAAATCAAAAATCCAAGTTTATTAATATTTTTCGAAATTCTTTTTCACCCAAAATTATTTAATATAATAATAATTTTTGAAATACTAATAAAACACTATTAAATAATTAATAATAAAATAATGGGTTTCACAATACTTGTACATATATACGGATACACACATAAATATATATTATATATATACCCATTTATATATGGATATTTATATTTACGTAAACATACACATGTATTTAATATATATTTATATATTAATACACATATTTAATATCTATATATATATACATACACATATACCTATTTAATATTTATTTATATTCATACACGTACACATATTTATACACGCATACAACACATTATATTATATTTATATATTCACTCATATATATTTATCTATACATCCACACATAAATATATATTATACATTTAATGTACACATATATCTATTGCTAAAGAATAAAATGGTAGTACTAATAATAGTAAATAATTTATACTTAATAACCACAATAATCATATTAATATTAAATCACTATTCAATTAAAATAAATAATAATAATAAAATATTTCTAAATTTCCGGGAAGGGGAGCTACACATATAACCATAGATTTTGTGACTGGATTACCTAGGTCCCCAGCCGATAGAGATGTTATTTGTGTTATAATAGACAGGCTCACGAAGGTGGCTCGCTTTCTCTCGTTCAGAGTTGGGCAGTCGACTGCTCAGCTAGCAGAGATGTACCTCAGGCAGATTGTCAGATTTTACGATGTTCCAGTCAGTATCACCTCGGACAGAGATTCAAGGTTTACGTCACACTTTTGGCATAGCCTGCAAGAGAGTTTGGGAACTCACCTCCAGTTCAGCTCAGCTTATCATCCGCAGACAGATGGTCAGTCAGAGCGTACTATACAAACCTTGAAAGATATGTTAAGATCTTGCACACTTGACTTCGGTGGATCGTGGGAAGATCAATTGCACCTGGTGGAGTTCTCGTACAACAACAATTTTCAGGTAAGTATCCAGATGGCACCGTTCGAGGCACTGTATGGTAGGAAGTACAGATGTCCGCTAGTCTGGAATGATGTAGGGGCAGATGCTCGGCCCATAAATGATTGTCCAGACAGTTGAAGTGGTCAGAAGAGTCAGGGATCATCTTCGAGTTGCCCAAGATCGCCAGCGTCATTGGACCGATTCTCATCGGCGTCCTATTGAATTCTCGATCGGCGACCATGTATTCCTGAGGATTTTGCCTAACCGTGGCGCCATTCGTTTTGGCGTGCGGGAAAAGCTTAGTCCTAGGTATATAGGACCGTTCGATATTCTGGAGCGAGTAGGAGATGTGTCCTATCGTCTCGCTCTTTCACCGTCGTTACGTGAGGTGCATGACGTATTCCATGTATCCCAACTACGACGGTATATCCCGGACCCGAGCCACATCCTGGATCATTCGGAACTGGTTAATTGGTACCAACCTTTCATATGAGGAGAGGCCCATGTCTATATTGGACCGGAGAGAGAAGATACTCAAGAACAAGACTATCAAGTTAGTCCGAGTTGCTTGGGGTCATCACTCTTTGGGTGAGTCAACGTGGGAGCGTGAGGATGATATTCGATCATGATATCCCGACTTGTTTGACTCGTAAGGTATAATGTCTTCCTTATGCCTTATGCTCTCAGTTCCTTGCTTGAACGAATGATTGCTTGAATGATTGCCTAGTTATAACTTGCTTGTGATTAGTATAGCTTGTCCTTGCCTCTCTAGCCTCTTAATTAAATCTAGACGACAGAATTTTTTTAAGGTGGGTAGAGTTGTAATGACCATAGTTCATATTACGTATTTTGGTATACGTGTACGTATATTGCCTATCTCCTTGCATGGTTATTCTTGACATTTCATTGCTTGGCTTATCTTGGTTTGGTTCGGCTTGGCTTGGTTTGCTTTTGGGTTCATCATGAACCAAAGAAAAACCATCTACCTACCACCATCACCATTTATATCCCACCTAACTTTTCTCTCTCCTCATAACTCCACAATTACTCCTTCTTCTTCTTCCTCCTGCGTAGAGCTCCACCCACCCATTTTCTGCTGGTAAGTGCAGCTTGCTTCACGAGAGAACTCCATTTTATTGCTTGAATGTCTTCCTTTTTCCATTTTTAGCTTCTTTAGTATTTAGCATTTTTAAATTCTATGACTAAATTCATGTAGATCTAAGTTTATTTTATTTTTAGATTTCTTGGGTTTTGATCTATTTAACCTTGTCATTTCTAAGTTTTGATGATTCCATGTTGTAGAGAATTTCTTTCTGCCCCATTTTGACCTATGGAAGTTCAGATTCTGACCTCGGATGATGGAATTGTGGAGCTTGGAAACATGGCCTTCATGGTTCTTCTCGAAAATTTTTGGAGAAGAAGAACAGTACTTGACCGCATGACTATTTCATGCGGCAAGTGTTTTCCCCAGCCGCATGAGACCCTGAACCCCTTGAGCCGCATGAACTTCAGCCGCATGGCCTTACGTGGGCTGAACCGCATGCGCCTTGTAAACCCGAGCCGCATGCGCCCTGATTAATCCGGCCGCATGAACTCGAAATCCCCAGCCGCATGAGCTTATTTTTCCTCATCCGCATAAGATCGAGTCTTCTCCAGAGCCGCATAGAACTCAGTCTCTCCCGAGCCGCATAGACTTCTTCCCTGGTCGTATGGGACTCAGTACATTCCAGCCGCATAAGACCCCTTAATTCCCAGCCGCATGAGCGCATGCCCCTCCTACCGCATAAGCTCATGCCCCCTCTTCAGCCGTATATTCGGATGATCATGAAGCTAGTCGTACAAAAAGTCAAGACTAGCAAGAGTTCTGGTCATACATGATCAATCCTAGGATTTGTCAATCATGTTACAGCCCGTAGGCAGACAGTAAATAAAGGTACAATACGAGCTAACACGTGCTCGCCGGCTAAACGCCTCAAAAGAATAATTTTACAATAAAGTGGGAGGACAAAAAAAATCCAATCGTTGCCAGGGTTACTTCTGGTGGTCACCATCTGGCTGGAAGGTAGGTAGATCCTCTGGTGCTGCTCTGATATCTGGCCACACAAAACCAGCTGAGTCAGACCCCGGAAAGAGCAAGTGCCACAAAGGAGGCTTCACTTAGGAACTAAAACCAGCATATCACAATAGAATATTAAGATAATTAAAGATACTGATAATAACCGAGATAACAATAATAAATTGAGCACGAGGAAATCATTCAAGTAGCCAGACTGCAACCCTTAAGCCAAATAAGGACCGGGGTTGCAATCCTTCACCTGAATAGAAATCTGCCTCAATTACTATTGGTAAGGTAACAAGAAAATAAACGAAGAGAGGACACAGAACTGCTCCGGGAGCCAGGTTACAACCCTTAAACCAAATAAGGACCGGGATTGTAACCCTTAGTCTGAACAGAACTGGACCCCTGATCTTTATTATTAAGGCCAGTATAATAATCATGATATTGAAGTAAGGTAAAACATGACGAGCAGGGCAAGGGGTGCAATACGACAATAAACGAAGAGTGGACACAGAACTGCTCCGGGAGCCATGTTACAATCCTTAAACCAAACAAGGACCGGGATTGTAACCCTTCGCCTGAACAGAACTGGACCCATGATCGTTATTGTTGAGCCAAGCATAAGTAATCGTGTCATGCCACAATCTTTTACAGGATCAGGATAACACTAAACTGAGCTAAACTCCATCCAATCAATCACGGCCAAGCAAAGAGTACGGCTTGATACTTTAACTAACTAGGGTTATCACAGGCCTAGTTACTAGCAAGATACAATAAGATTATCCCAACAGCCATAAGCCCTGCAGACCATCCAAGTTATCCAGGTCGAATGTCCATTTATGAAGGATGTAACACATGACTGTGTGCTGGAATTGTGTCCTACTCGTCGGTAGGCTACAAGTCCACTCGGTGCGCCCAGATAACGGGATTGCCTGTAGCTGGGAAATCTCTTCATGACTACTGAATATTCTAGTTTATTAGCCTTAGTCAATTACAGTAGGTATCCCTGACCGCGGCACTCAGGGATCCCATCCTAGACATGATGCAAGACCAGTACTGGTTTATTGTACAAACACAATCGTCCACGGTGTCCAGGTCATTCATACTTGTCATGTCGGGCCAGCTGTCGTAACAGCATGTCGTGATATATCATGTCAATTTACCTGTCAAGAGTACGCCACGGCAGGCCACTATCGTGTTCAGGGAATATGTACAAAATTTTCATAGTACAAGCCTTCTATCCAGAGACCCAAGTTATATAAGCATTATGTAACATTCTAATATAAGAACAAGAATAATAATAATAATAATGATAAAAGACCAGAGCAATAAAAGGCTATACGGCTAGGAAGAAACTAGACATATGCGGCTAGGGGAGACGGGGCATATGCGGCTGGAGATGAAGGGTCTAATGCGGCTCTCGGGGAGTAAGGCCTTATGCGGCTGAAAAGGAGCAGTGCCATACGGCTGGAAGTATTGTGGGCCTATACGGCTCAAAGCGTCGAGCGCATGCGGCTGGATCAATAAGTATATGCGGCTGAGAGTAGCCTTGGTCTTATGCGGCTGAGAAGGGTCAGGGCTTATGCGGTCAGCGAAAGAAACATCTTTATGCGGCTGGGAATTGTCAAAGCCTTATGCGGCTGAAAGTGATTGAGTTCATGCGGCTGAACTATGCCTAGGCTTATGCGGTTGAGAAGTTGACTCCATGCGGCTACGGGAATGATGAGCTTATGCGGCTGGGAAACCAACAAGGCCATGCGGCTATGTTCAAGTGGAGTCTTATACGGCGGGGGGAGGGGGGATTGACTTCATGCGGCCGAGAAGTGCAGAAGTTCATGCGGCTGGATCGTGGAGTCTTATGCGGCCAGGAGAGGACAAGTCTTATGCGGCTGAGAATTGCCATGCGGCTCGAAGATTTGCCGCATGAAGGTCCATGCGGTCAAGTACTCAATGCGGCTGAGAGACTGTGCTTCTTCTCCACTGGTCTGAGAAGAAGAGCTATGAAATTCATGGCTTCAAGGCTCATAAATCCTTCATCCGAAGTCAGAATTTAGACTTCCATGGGTCAAAATAGGGCAGAACGAAATTTCCTACAACATAAAACCATCAAAACTTAGAAATAACAATGTTAAGTAGATCAAAACCCAAGAAATCCAAAAATACAATAAACTTAGATCTACACAAATTGAGCCATGGAAATTAGAAATGCCAAATACTAAAGTGTGTTAGAATCTTGTGGAGAAGAAAATGGAACAATAAAATTTGGGTTCCTCCATGAAGCAAGCTGCACTTGCCTAAGCTCTCTTCCTGGTAGGTGAAGAAGTAATGGTGGAGAAGAAGAGTAATGAAGAGAGAGAGTGTTTGGTAGAAATATAAATGAGGGTGGTGGTGGTAGGTGGGGGTTCGGTCCACCTAAAACCAAGCCAAGCCGAACCAGCAACAAGTTGAACCGAACCAAGAAGGAAATGCCAAAATAACCATACAAGGAAATACGCAATACGAGTCAAGAATACGTACACGTATACCAAGATACGCAATACGAACCACAAGCATTACACTCATTGCTTGGCCGTGATTGATTGGATGGAGTTTAGCCCAATCTAGTCTTGTCCTGATCCTGTACAAGATTGTAACATGACCTGACCACTTGTACTTTATTTATCGATAAATGGTGAGAAACCAAGTTCCGTTCAGATGAAAGGTTACAACCCCGGTCCTTGTTTGGTTTAAGGGTTGTAACCTGGTTATCTGAATAGTTCCATGGTTATCTTACCATATATCCTCATGATGCTCCAATTCTCCAGTTTTATTATATTATTATTATATTCTGTGCTAATTGCTGGTTTTAGTTCTTCAGTGAAGCCTCCTTTGTGGCACTTACTCTTTCTGGGATCTGACCCAGCTGGTTTTGTATGGCCAGATACCGGAGCAGCTCTAGAGGATCTACCGACCTTCCAGTCAGATGGTGACCACTAGACGGAATCCAGGCAACGAGTAAGTTTTTTTTTGTCCTCCCACTTTATTGTAAAAAAAATTTTTTGAGGCGTTTAGCCGACGAGCACATGTTTAGCTCGATTGCACTTTACTTACTGTCTGCCTACGGGCTGTAACATGATTGACAAATCCTAGGATTGATCATATATGACTGAAACTCTTGCTAGTCTTGACATTTTGTACGACTAGCTTCATGATCATCCAGATATGTAATGTATGGGACGCCTTACTATTGTATATTTGGTGTTCTGATATCTTATAACTTTTATTACTTGTTTGAGATTGAGACAATAGGCATTGTTCATGACCATAGGAGACTGATGGCTTGTAGTTAAACCCTCATGTATCTAGACAGCCGTGACCGTATAGCGAGGTGGGTTGCGCTTCAATATACATAGCTGGCTATGTATTCCTCCGCTCTCCAGTATTCTGGTTCTGGGGCATTACAGTTTGTTCACCCTCCAATAAAATTAACACGTGTCAAATCTATTAAACATAAACCACTTTGGAAGTGGTTTTGTAAACATTCAAAGTTGTTTTAACTAAAGTATTTGACACGTGTCAATCATATGTTGGAGGAGGGTGAACAAATATTCTAGTTTTGGTGGGTGAACAAAAATGGTCTCTTCTCCCAACTCCCTCCTCCTCATTCCCTCTATTTGCTTCGGTCAATAAATGAGTGTCACGTACAGAGGAATATAAATGGATAAAAAATTTGAAGGTAAATATAGCCTTACTTATATATAAACATCTACATTTATTTCCCACTTTATTTATTGTTTCCATGCTTGTTATTTTTGGTTGCTTTGTTACTCTAAAGTAACATTTACTTTTGCACATTCATATCGCCATAAAGTATTTTGGACTTCACATTCAAATAGTATCGTCTACAAAAAAATTAGAGTTATTTGTATTTAGCCCCCCAATTGTTAATTATATCTTTACTTTCTCCCAAATTTATTTTAATTAGTATTACCCCCCAATCTTCGGATAAAGTGCAAAGAAACCCTCCTTAGATTTACGTTTTTGCATTTGAAGACCCTTTGTTAAAAAAAATCACATTTTCATTTTTGTTCAGTTTGTACCCCTGTCGTTAATAGCCGTTAAAATACGTCTAAAAATACGATTTTACCCCTCCCGCCACGCTCTCCACCCTCTCTCTCCGGTGGTGGGGGCTTGTCAAGCGGGGCCGACCAGAGGAGAGGGAAGGGTAACCGGCCAGCGGAGGGAGGAGGGGACGGGTCGAGCCAGGCGTGAGCATTCGGTTAATTCGGTTCAAATCGAACCGAAAACTGAATAGAACCGAAAATCGAATAAACAAAACCGAAACCGAACCGAATTGGCCCATAACTGAATCAAACTGAATCGAATTAAATCGGTTCGATTTTCGATTTATTTAATTTTTTGGTTTATTTGCACTTTTTTGTTAATATATATAGTACTTAAATATACCTAAATTTATTTAGTATATATCTGTAGTGTGTGTGTGTGTTTATATATATATATATATATATATATATATATATATATATATATATAGGGTCGTTCTACAATACATCCGCTGGAAAAGGATGTATCGATACATCCGAAATTTGGACCGTTGGATGTTGATCCAATGGTTCGGATTGAATAATAGTGTAAAAACATCATTTAATGTTGATTTAGACTTTTGACCTGTTGGTAACTTGCTTTAGCAGGTCATTCTTCACTTTAATTTTTTCAATGAACACCCTAAATTAACTCATATTTACTCTCTCTTTCGTCCATCCAATTTAATATTTCGTAATTTTTTTTTGGTTACAGACCGTCGTGGTGGTGGTGTTGGTGGTTGTGGTGGAAAGAGAAACGGAGATGAAGAAGGAAATAAGAATCGGTCCGGATCGCGTCGAACGTCGTCAAGCCCTCCTAAAACAACGAGGAGTACCAGCTGTGCCGAGAAGAATCGGTCCGGTTCGCGTCGGACGTCATCGAAACCTCCTCGAACAAGAAGAAGTACCAGCGGCGCCGCTCTAATTTTACTGTCCATGCCATTATCAGAAATCTTATTTTTCATCTAATAATTTAATATTTTGTTAATAAACTACATGTCATGGTGGTGGTGGTGAACTGAAGAAACCTGCTTCTGAGGTCGGGCGGATCATCTACTCACATATTTAAAAAAAATCTGTATTGATCGGACGAAATATTTTTTACTTTTATAATGATAATATTTTCGAAGAGAATATTTTTTTTTGGACGGTGAATGGCCATTCTCTTTGCTTTTAACACGGAGAATGGCCATTTTCTTTACTTTTAACACGACGAATGGACGGAGAATGGCCATTCTTTTTGCTTTTAACACGGCAAATGGACAGAGAATGGCCGTTCTCTTTGCTTTTAACACGGAGAATGGCCATTCTCAAGGAGAATGGCTATTCTCCGTTCCTTTAACATGGAGAATGGCCATTCTCCATTCTTTGAAAATGGAGAATGGACACTCTCTGTGCTTTTAACAAAGTATGGTACATTTAGGACTGGAAATGTTCAAGTATCTCATATTTTTTCACCAAATATTTACAGTATTTTTAATATCAATTACCATAGTACATTCATTTAATATTAAATCATTTTCAAGAAAATCCGAATATCATTTTATCAGGCTCCCACTGTATGGCTGCACAAAATTTCTTGCGAGTGTTTGAATATAATTAACCTACTATCAAAGAGAATTTTTCTTACATTACATTATGCATTACACTGGCATCGACTTCATACTGATGGCATCGATGTACTGATGGCAATAACAAAGGATGAACAGGCAGGATTACAATTATGCTTCAGCAATAACAAGGGATGAACAGGCAGGATTACAATTTTGTTTCAGCAATAACAAGAGATGAACAGGCACTGGCATCGAATTCATACTGATGGTATCGATGTAGTAATTTTTTACAGAAAGCAAAACACATTACAATCAAATAAAGTTTTAGTGATCCCAGGAATGCATCCGTAATGAGGCCACCTGTAAACCCTAGGAATGCACCCTGGACTCATAAAATCTGTGATGGGAATCTGCAAATCAAAGGAATACACCAAAATATCAATATCATCTATGAAGGCCAACTGCCAACCAAATAAACACTTCAACCAAAAAATCATAATCAAATTAAGTATACTTCATTCCAAATCCAATAAACTGCATAATTTACGTTACAGTAATCTGTCCAATTCACGTTAGTAATTCAACATAGAACCTGCATAATTCACAATACAATAATTCAAATAAATATCAGACCTACTCTAAATTCAAGACCATATTACATTTTCAAAACAAATTATGAACTATGCACTTAGTACAAGCAAAAAGTTTAGTCTTACAATATTTCAAACATAAAATTTAGTTTGACCGCCATGACCAACAAATATTCAGAACCATATTACAAGTCAAATATTACTTCCAAATTGAAATAAAAGATTCAAAACTCAAAGATGAATCTTCATAGCCATCTCCATCTTCTTCTTCTTATTTTTTTTTTCTTCTTCTTCTTCTTCTTCTTCTTCTTCTTCTTCTTCTTCTTCTTTATCAAAATATCCTTCACCTACACCTTGAGGGATGGATTAAGAAAAATTATAGTTAGTATGGACTCACTGTATATGTAGAAATGACATCCAGAAACATAAATGGAAGTATCAAAGTGATGGCTAGCATTAAAGTGTCAATGTGCACAGTGTGTATTTTTACATAAGAGTTTGGGCTAGCCCCATTTACCTTCTTCACGAAGAAAGGAAAATCTTATTCTTGGTCAGCAAATTCAACCTCTATCTGGTTAATATTATCCAGAATCAATTTCTGGTTATCGGATATAGTCTTCATCTCTTCGAAGATCACATTCTCAAAGTTTGCAGCAACAAAATTGTATAGATCATCAACCCTGTCCTTAGTGTTTTTGATTCCATAAGTTGATGGTTTTCCAGATGTTGATGGTTTGCTTGCAGCTGCTGCCCGTTTTCCAAACATTCGAGTGAAGGTTAGTTTTCTCATGGGGCCTTTATTTTTAATATAAACATCCCCTGCTAAGCTTGGGACAGAATGTTTATTAGCCATCGAGCATACAAATCCTCCGAAAGGGAGAGCTGTCCTTGCAGTTGGTTTTCCCACGAGATGCATCATTCTACTGAACATGTAGGAACCTATATCCATCCTTTTTTTCTTTTTCATATAATAAAGAAATTTTACTCTCTCGGGATGGATGGAAAACTCATGTCCAGTAGGGTTGAGTGTTTGAGATACGTAGGCATGCAACAATTTATACAAAGTTTTTAATTGATCTTTGTATACATTTTGAGGGATCTTGGCACCCATTGAAACACATGTAATCTCATGAATTGCATCCGTCATGAAAATATTATAAATATCTTTCATATCAAACTCAGGAACTGGATCAAATCCATAAAATTTGTTGATGACAGCAGCATTTACCCTAATCAGTTTCCCTCTCAGAAATACCCGTTGTTGATCCTCTTCTTTTTCTTTAATTTCAGCCAGAAGATTTGAGTAAAATTCTCTTACTATTGTTTGGAAGATTTTCTCAAGACAGGATTTGTTCAGTTTCTCCAATTGATAGAATTTTAATATATCCAGGAAAGCTTCATCTTCGACATCATCCATCTTAATTGATCTTTCAGGCATAACAGTCTTTTTCTTGAAATATTTAATGTAAATCTTCTTAGATTTGGAGTCTTTAAATTTTTTTACCTCCTCTCCAGCCTGGGACTTATTTGATGATTGCTCTTCCTCTTCATTTTTCTCTTCTGATGAGGATTCAAAATCCACAGAGTACGCTGATGACTCTGTATCCGTTGCCACCTTAGCCTTCGCTTGAATACGCCTTCGATCTTCATAAGTTGAGTCTTCCGACGACTCTTTATCGAAGATAGATTTTCCGATCTTTGTCGAGCAATGAGTTTTTTAGCCTTTTTTGCACGTGGCTTGGCTGCCGCCTCCTCTTTCATCGTCGCTGCCGCCGTCGCTGCTTCCGCCGCTGCCCTTTCGGCGTCTGTCCTAGCGACCATAATCTTGGTTTTTGCCGCCCTTGCAAGTTCTGCCCTTCGGGCCTGTATCGCATCCCTTTGTGGATTCTTCCCCTTCGGTGACGGTCGTTGTTTCTTCGGCGGCATTTTGATTAGAAGAGGGTTTGGGAGAGGGTTTGGGAGAAGGAAGAGAGTTTGAGAGAACAAGAGGGAAAATTCGACCGTCTTATATGACCTTGGTAAGTGGAAAAAATTAGAATAGTTTTGAGTCTTAAATTAAATTTATTACTATTATTACTAGTATAAGACGGTCGAATTTATTACTATTAAATTTAAAAAACTACTTTCCAAAATTAAATTTATTACTATTATTACTAGTATATATCCATGTGAAATCACTACATAAACCTTTGGGATTTTGAGACCCTAATTTTAAAAACTACTTTACAAAATTAAATTTATTACTATTATTACTAGTATATATCCACGTGTTCCGTATAAATTATTGAAAAATTTGGCAGAAAAAACGTGGTGGAAACATGTTTATTTAAAAAAGGGAATTGTAATTGCCAAGGAGCCCTTTCAATATCTAAGAATTTTTAAGGTAGATTACCAATGCTATCCTCAATTTATTACAATTTTTAAAAATAAAATTTATAGTTTCCCCTATGAATCAAGGATAATTTTGGTAATCCATCTTGAAAATCCTTGGATGTTGTAAAAGTCTCCTTGGCAATTGTAACTCCCTTAAAAAAATTTGACAACATATTTAAGAATTTGAAGTTTAATCTCAATATTTCCATTTTTTGAATATTTGATTAAATTTTTGAAAATAAGAAGACTATGTACTTGAAAAGAGTAAAATTGAAACACTCAAAGTTGTTCTCTATTTTACTTTATAATCATATTTAAGATGGATTTGACGGCAAGATTGACGCTGGCAACATAATCAATTCTATGACGTAACAAGTCATTGATGGGGATATCGTCGCTGATATGTGGATTTGACGTAACAAGATTTGTTAATTATAAAGAGCAATGCTATAGTTAGCAAATGGGTGTAAGTTGTAAGAAGGTTGTAAAAGTTTGATTGTAGCCGAAACCAAATTGAGTTAACAAAATATTATATTTCATTAAATCCCAGCTTCGTCGCCGGAACATTCTCCGGCGAAGTATACAAGAGGAGGACAAAAAATGTAAAAAACGAAAAAAAAGAGGTCTAGCCCTCACTGGCCTCGCGGAGGATCTCCGCAAAGTCCTGCAGGGTGCGCACACCCGCCCTATGGCACAAGCGGCGAAACGCTTCCCTCTTCTCCAGAGAATCCCGTTCCTCCGGAGTGATCGGCAATAGGTCAAAGTTGGGCGCCGGATGAAGAGGTCGAGCGATGACCTCCAGTGACAACCCGCAGGAGGTCAGGAAGTCCGCAGCCGCTGCCAGCCAGTCATGGGCAGGAGGCGGCGCAGAGGGTGCTCCATACGGAGAGGCTCGACGACGACTGGAAGAAGACTCTGGCAATGGTTACCAACCAGATGATCTTTTTGGAGCCATGTTAAATATGCAACCTACTCAGATGAATGGGGACCCCTATGTATATATATACACGTTCCTAACCGACTCTTCTTATTCCTTATTGGAAGTTGGGGATATTCAATTTCTTATTCCTTATTGGAAGTTGGGGATATAATGCTACAGTTACAACCAAATGCTTACAACACTCTTATAACCTTCACCCATTGCTGACTTGTGGGCCATGGCCCACATGTCAGCAATGGGTGAAGGTTGTAAGAGTGTTGTAAGCATTTGGTAGTAGACTTAGCATTATTGATGTCTTATTCCAAGCTTAGTTGGTTGTGCTGTTTGGCTTTTACATGGAAGGCCTAGGATCGAGTCTGGTGTTTGGGTTCTGTAGAATTTTTCTATTGTTAACATTTTTTGGGTACTATTATATGCTTTTAACTTAGTATGGAACAATTTTTGGGACTGTTAATGGCCATTCTCCGTTCCTCTAACACGGAGAATGGTACATTTAGGACGGAGAATGGTACATTTAGGACGGAGAATGATACATGTAGGACAGAGAATGGTACATATATAACGGAGAATGTTATATTTAGGACGGAGAATGGTACATTTAGGACGGAGGTAGGACGGAGAATGATACATGTAGGACGGAGAATGGTACATATAAGACGGAGAATGGTACATTTAGGACGGAGAATGGTACATTTGAGACTGTTCTTTAGGGTTGTGAATTTTAAATAGTTTGGCTGTTTAGTTTTGTTTTGAATCTATATAAATTGGTTTTGAAGGCTGGTGAAGATGAATTAGTTTGGCTGTTTGGCTGTAATAAATAGATTTTAAAGGATTGTGAAAAATAAACCAATATTTTCGTATCGATCACCATTAATTATGGTGAATTGGCACTGATACCACTAATATGAGTAGAATTTGCACCGCCAGAATTCATTTTGAATAAGGTAAAATCTGTGTTGGGAAATGTCGAAATCTCTTGGATATGATTACACTGAGATGTTGTATTTGTCACGCCCCAGAACCAGAATACTGGAGAGCGGGGGCAGACATAGCCAGCTACGTATATTGAAATGGATTCCATCTCGCTATACGGTCACGGCTGTCTAGATACATGAGGGTTTACTACAAGCCAACAGTCTCCTATGGTCATGAACAAGCCTAGTGTCTCAATCACAAGCAAGTAAGTAAATGTTACAAGATGTATGATCATTAAATATACAATAATAAGGCGTCCCAAATATTACATATTCAGCTGATCATGAAGCTAGTCGTTACAAAATGTGAGGACTAGCAAGAGTTTAGTCATACATGATCAACCCTAGGATCTGTCAATCATGTTACAGCCCGTAGGCAGACAGTAAGTAATTACAATCGAGCTAAACAGGTGCTCGTCGGCTAACGCCTCAAAAGAATATTTTTACAATAAAGTGGGAGAGCCAAAAATAAACCCACTCGTTGCCCGGGTTACGTCTGGTGTTCACCATCGGGCTGGAAAAGCGGTGGATCCTCTGGAGCTGCTCCGAAATCTGGCCATACAAAACCAGCTGGGTCAGTTCCCAGAAAGAGCAAGTACCACAAAGGAAGCTTCACTTAGGAACTAAAACCAGCAATCAGCACAAGATATATATAAAAGTAAGAACTGGAAAATAAAGAAAACACATCAGGATGATATACGATGAGATAACCATGGAACTATTCAGATGACCGGGTTACAACCCGTAAACCAAACAAGGACCGGGGTTGTAACCCTTCGTCTGAACGGAGCTTGGTTTCTCACCATTTATCGATAAAATAAATACAAGCATTCTGGTCATACAATAATCTGGAACAGGATCAGGACAAGACTAGACTGGTTAGACTCCATCCAATCATTTCACGGCCAAGCAAGAACTACGGCTTGATACTTTAACTAACTAGGGTTGTCACAAGCCTAATTACTAACAAGATGCAGTGAGATTATTCCACAGCCACAAGCCCTGCAGACCATCCAGGTTACCCAGGTCGAAATTAGGGGTTGAATTCAGGTGGGTACACCGTCCAGGAAACGCATGTACCCTTAGGTAGCTTGAAAGGTGCAACACATGACAGTGTGCTGGAAATATGCCCTACTCGACGGCAGGCTACAGATTCCAGGCGCGCCCAGGTAACGGGATTGCCTGTAGCTGGGAAATCTCTTCATGACTAATGTGTTAATCTAGTTATTAACCTTAGTCCATTTCAATAGGTACTCCTGACCGTGGTACTCAGGAGTCCCCTCCTAGACATGATGCAAGACAGGACTGGATTATTTGTACAAGCACAATCACCCACGGTGTCCAGGATTAATTAATATTCAGGGCTATAGAAGGGCTATGCGGCTAAAGCATATGCGGTCAGGAAATGGTAGAATCATGCAGCCCAATTAGGAGGGCGCATGCGGCCAGGGTCACTGGATCCCATGCGGCAAAGACAAGGGGGGGACACATGCGGTTGGAAGTGCAAGGGCGCATGCGACTCTAAGACGTTGGGCCTCATGCGGCCAACGAAAGTGTGGAGTTCATGCGGCTCGAGAAGAAGCGACCCATGCGGCTGTGGGGAAAGGGAACCATATGCGGCTGGCGAGGAACAGGTGTGCATGCGGCTGGAAGGAGCAGGGGGTTTATGCGACTCAATTCAGTCAGTCATGCGGCTGAGAGGACTCGGGTCCTCATGCGGCAGCGGGAGACTGCGGTCTATGCGGCTCGGAGCAAGGGTGCATATGCGGTTCGGGAAGAAGGCCCCATGCGGCTAGAAGTACAAGAGCCTCATGCGGCCGAACTAGATACTTGCCGCATGAACTTGTCATTCGGTCAAGTCCAGTTGATAGTGCATGCGATTTCGAAGCTGACTTGCCGCATGAATATTCATGCGGTCAAGTGCTATCATGCGGCTCGAAACTGTGCTTCTTTTCCAAATTTCCGAGAAGAAGTACACCATAAGCCAAGGCTTCCAAGCTGCATAACTCTATCATCCGGAGCCCAAATCCGAACTTCCATAGGTCAAAATGGGATAGAACGGGATTCTCTACAACATGGAACCATCAAAACTCGAAAATAACAAGATTTAGTAGATCAAAACCCAAGAAATCCGAAAATAATGCAAACTTAGATCTACAAGAATCTAGCCATAGAAATTAGAAAAGCCAAGTACTAAAGTATTTTATAATGTAGTAAAGAAGAGAATGGAGCAATAAAATTAGAGTTCCTCCATGAAGCAAGTTGCACTTGCCTAGACCTCTCTCTTCTCTCTCTGGTAGGTAGGGAAGTAATGAGGAAGAAGAAGATGAGATTAATGAAGAGAGAGAAAAGAATGGGCTAATAAATACAATGGTGGTGGTAGGTAGGTGGTTCACATTGGTTCATATTGAACCAAAGAAAACCGAGCCAAGCCGAACCAAGCCAAGAAATAACCAAGCCTAGATACAAGCTAAACAAGGAATCATGCAATACAGAATAAAATACGTACACGTATTCCAGAAATACGTTATACGGACCACAGGCATTACAACTCTACCCACCTTAAAAGAATTTTGTCCTCGAAATTTAATCAAAAGGCTAGAGGAGCAATGACAAGCTACATTAATCACATGCAAGCTATAACTAAGCAGACAATCACTCATTCAAGCAAGGAATCGAAGGCATGAGGCATAAGAAAGACATTATACCTCACGAGTCAAACAAGTCGGGATATCGCGATCGGATATCATCCTCACGCTCCCACGTTGACTCCCCCAAAGAGTGATGACCCCAAGCAACTCGGACTAACTTGATAGTCTTGTTCTTGAGGATCTTCTCTCTCCGGTCCAATATAGACACGGGCCCCTCCTCATACGAAAGGTTGGTACCAACAACCAATTCCGAATGATCCAGGATGTGGCTCGGGTCCGGGATATACCGTCGCAATTGGGATACATAGAACACGTCATGCACCTCGTTTAGCGACGGTGGAAGAGCAAGACGATAGGATACATCTCCTACTCGCTCCAGAATGTCAAACGGTCCTATATACCTAGGACTAAGCTTTCCCCGGACGCCGAAACGAATGACGCCACGGTTAGGCGAAATCTTCAGGAATACATGATTGCCGACCGAAAACTCAAGAGGACGCCGATGAGAATCGGCCCAATGACGCTGGCGATCTTGGGCAACTCGAAGATGATCTCTGACTCTCCTGACCTCTTCGACTGTCTGGGCAATCATTTCTGGACCGAGCATCTGTCTCTCTCCAACATCATCCCAGGCTAACGGGGATCTGCACTTCCTACCATACAGTGCCTCGAATGGTGCCATCTGGATACTGGCCTGAAAACTATTATTGTACGAGAATTCTACCAGGTGCAAGTGATCTTCCCACGAACCACCGAAGTCAAGTGTGCAAGACCGCAACATGTCTTCAAGAGTCTGGATCGTACGCTCCGACTGACCATCTGTCTGCGGATGATACGCTGAACTGTACTGGAGACGAGTTCCCAAACTCTCCTGCAGGCTACGCCAAAAGTACGACGTAAACCTGGAATCTCGGTCCGAGGTGATACTGACTGGTACTCCGTGCAACCTGACAATCTGCCTGAGGTACATCTCCGCTAGCTGTGCCGTCGACTGGCCAACTCTAAATGGAAGAAAGTGAGCCACCTTCGTGAGCCGATCAACTATAACCCAGATAGCATCTCTACCAGCTGGGGATCTAGGTAATCCAGTCACGAAATCCATGGTCACATGCTCCCACTTCCATTCAGGAATCGGTAAGGGCTGAAGAAGTCCAGCCGGTCTCTGATGTTCAGCTTTAACTTGTTGGCAAACCAAACACCGAGAGACAAACCGTGCTATCTCCCGCTTCATGCCATTCCACCAGAAGTGCTGACGGATATCTCGGTACATCTTCGTACTACCGGGATGGATGGAATACTGAGAACTGTGTGCCTCTGACATGATCTCCTGCCGGATATCTCCACTGGGCACACAAAGACGCTTCCCATGTCGAAGTATACCGTCCTCATGAATGCATAGCTCTGGTCTTCGTCCTGCCTCATATTCTGCTCTGAGTCGCTGAAGCTTAGAATCTGCCGACTGCGCCATCCGGATCCTCTCGACTATAGTGGACTGAACTTGCATACTGGCCATCAATGCTACACTGAAAGGGAGAACAACTTCAATACCCATCCTCTGAAGATCTGCTAACAGCTCTGGTTGCGATGTTAGAAAATAAACTCCGGCTCTCCTGCTCAAAGCATCTGCAACAACATTGGTCTTCCCAGGATGATACTGCAGGTTGACATCATAATCCACAAGAAACTCCAGCCACCTTCTCTGACGCATGTTAAGATCCTTCTGGGTGAAAACATACTTCAGGCTCTTGTGGTCGGTGAAAATCTCCACCATGTCTCCGTACAAGTAGTGTCTCCACAACTTAAGTGCAAACACCACTGCTGCCAGCTCCAAGTCATGGGTTGGGTAATTCCTCTCATGATCACGAAGTTGTCGCGAGGCATAAGCTATTACCTTCCCATGCTGCATCAGAACACATCCTAAACCTCTGCCTGAAGCATCACAATATACTGAGAATCCTCCGGTTCTATCTGGAAGCGTGAGAATAGGAGCTGTTATCAGGCCTCGCTTCAACTGCTCAAAAGAACTCTGACACTCTGCTGTCCAAGCAAACTGCGCATCCTTGTGGGTCAACTGCGTCAATGGCGCTGATATCCGAGCAAAATCCAAAACAAACCGCCGGTAGTAGCCGGCCAATCCAAGGAAACTGCGAACTTCTGCAACTGTGTTGGGCACTGGCCATGACTCAATAGCCACAATCTTCTGGGGATCCACTTCCACTCCTCCTCTGGTGATGATATGACCCAAGTACGAAATACGATCTAGCCAGAACTCGTATTTACTGAACTTGGCATATAACTGGTGCTCTCTGAGGATCTGAAGAACAACTCTGAGATGCTGCTCATGCTCCGCCTCACTCTTGCTGTAGACCAGGATGTCATCCAAGAACACAATCACAAACTGATCCAAGTAAGGCATGAAGATGCGATTCATGAGGTCCATGAATACTGCCGGCGCATTGGTTGCTCCAAAAGGCATAACAAGGAACTCCCAATGCCCATACCTCGATCTAAAAGCTGTCTTCGGAATGTCCTGCTCTCTGACTCTGATCTGGTGATAACCTGAGTACAAATCGATCTTCGAGAATACTGAAGCCCCCTTGAGTTGATCAAATAAGTCGTCTATCCTTGGAAGAGGGTATCTGTTCTTGATTGTCGCTGAGTTCAAGGTACGATAATCAACACATAACCTGGACGTACCATCCTTCTTTTTCACAAGAAGCATCGGGGCTCTCCAAGGTGATCCACTAGCACGAATGAATCCCTTGCCTCGAAGTTCTTCAATCATTTTGTACAAGATCTCCAACTCTGAAGGCGCCATCCTGTAGACTCTTTCTGACACTGGGGCTGTCCCGGGAATCAAGTCTATAGTGAACTCGATCTCCCGCTCTGGAGGCATACCTGGTAGCTCTTCTGGAAAAACATCTGGGAACTCATCCACTATCCTGGGCAACTGTACTGCTGCTACTACCATTCGCAACACTGGAGGAGAAGGCTCAACTGTGCCCCTGGAAAATGAAAATTCTGGCTCGCCTGGAATGCTAAAAACAACCCTGCCGATATGGCAGTCTATTCTAGCATACTGGTTCCTCAACCAATCCATCCCTAGGACCACATCATAATCGGCCATCGGAAATTCTATCAATCTAGCGGGAAATTCTCTACCGCTAACTACGATCCGACACGAGGAAAACACTCTATCTACTCCCACAAGTCCGTTACCAGTAAGTATATTGAGCCTTACTGATAATGACTCGGGTTCCAATCCTACCCGTGTCGCGAATCGTGCAGACATAAATGAATGTGATGCACCATAATCAAATAAAGCTGAAGCTGGAAAGGAGTTGACGAGAATAGTACCTGCCACTACCTCTCCTGGTGCCAATCCTTCCTCTGCGGTCATAACCATAGCCTGACCGTGCCCTCGGGGTGCTGGTCCCCTCTGCTGAAATCCTCGCTGTCTGCTCTGACTCTGGGCTTGGGCTTGTGCATGCTGCTGGGGGTTCTGCTGCTGGAACATCTGGGACTGAGGCGGCAAGGGCCTCGGTAATGGGTACTGCTGCTGCTACTGGACCGGTGCTGGTCCTCTCACCGAAGAGCTAGAAAGGTTGGACGATGATGAACCACCCCTATTCGGGCAGGATCCAACCCTATGGTCTGGTGCTCCACAGGCCAGACACAATCCTTGCGCCCTGCGACATTCTGCCACTACATGGCCTGGCTTCCCACAATGAGAACATCCCACTACGGAAGACTGCTTCTGCTTCTGCTGCTGCTGAGGGTGCGTCGGAGTGGAATGCTGAACCGACGTCACTGAGGCCGCTCGCCTCGGAACTCCAATAGTCAAGGCCCTGGCTGCTGGGGCTGGGGCTGAAGACTGATTCATCTGGCCGTGAGATCTCTTCCGACCTCCGGTCCTATCCACAATCCTCTGGGAGGTATACTGATGCCTCCGGGCTGCTCTCAAGACTGCATCAAAAGTCTGATGCTCAAACTGCTCAACTGCCAACAAGATCTCCAGGTGAAGCCCCTGCTAGAATTGCTGGGCTCTATCATACTCGGTTGCCACCAAGGTGGAAGCAAACCGACTGAGTCTCGAAAACTCGGCAGCATATCCGTCGACCGTCCTGCCTCCTTGCTTCAAATTAGTGAATCGGGTCTGCAGATCATACCGAGCCACGGCATCGAAATACTTGGTCTGGAATCTCTCTCTGAACACCGCCCAAGCAATGGGTGCCACTAACCCAACGGCCTGCGCCGCCCACCAGCTACGAGCAAGATCTAACAACTGCAGGCGCACCACGGCTACCTTCTCATTTTCTGGAGTCCTGGCTGCTTCTAGAACTACCTCTGTGTCCTGAAGCCATGCATCTGCCACGATAGCATCTTTACTACCGTCGAAGAATGGAGGGTTCAAGCGCTTGAAGCTGTTGGCCGCGTTGTTACCCTGATGACCTCCTCTGGTCAAAGCATCCGTCACTGCCTGTTGCAAGGCATCTCCACGACAATCTTGAGAAGCTATCAAGGTCCTGACGAGTCCTACTAATGTGCCATCATCAGGTTCGGCAGGCTGAACTGGCTGAACTGGGGGCTCTTCTCCAATAGGCTCGACTCTGGAGGCTACTCCGGAGTGCTGGACTTGATCTCCAGGTTGTTGCTGGTCCGCGGGAGGTGCTCCGCCTTGCTGATCGGCAGGACCACGAACAATGCCGCTGAAGAAGACGACATAGGAAACAATAAGGAAGGACCAGGACAGATCAACGATACAAGCACATGATCAGGACAAGAATCCAGGGATTCAGAGGATACGAGCAGAGATCAAGGACGAATACTGATTGAGACATCTATCCGGTAAACCCTCACATATCTTGATTTACAAGACCTGCATGGGCCACCACTTAAACCATGTCACGCCCCAGAACCAGAATACTGGAGAGCGGGGGCAGACATAGCCAGCTACGTAAATTGAAATGGATTCCATCTCGCTATACGGTCACGGCTGTCTAGATACATGAGGGTTTACTACAAGCCAACAGTCTCCTATGGTCATGAACAAGCCTAGTGTCTCAATCACAAGCAAGTAAGTAAATGTTACAAGATGTATGATCATTAAATATACAATAATAAGGCATCCCAAATATTACATATTCAGCTGATCATGAAGCTAGTCGTTACAAAATATGAGGACTAGCAAGAGTTTAGTCATACATGATCAACCCTAGGATCTGTCAATCATGTTACAGCCCGTAGGCAGACAGTAAGTAATTACAATCGAGCTAAACAGGTGCTCGTCGGCTAACGCCTCAAAAGAATATTTTTACAATAAAGTGGGAGAGCCAAAAATAAACCCACTCATTGCCCGGGTTACGTCTGGTATTCACCATCGGGCTGGAAAAGCGGTGGATCCTCTGGAGCTGCTCCAAAATCTGGCCATACAAAACCAGCTGGGTCAGTTCCCAGAAAGAGCAAGTACCACAAAGGAAGCTTCACTTAGGAACTAAAACCAGCAATCAGCACAAGATATAAATAAAAGTAAGAACTGAAAAATAAAGAAAACACATCAGGATGATATACGACGAGATAACCATGGAACTATTCAGATGACCGGGTTACAACCCGTAAACCAAACAAGGACCGGGGTTGTAACCCTTCGTCTGAACGGAGCTTGGTTTCTCACCATTTATCGATAAAATAAATACAAGCATTCTGGTCATACAATAATCTGGAACAGGATCAGGACAAGACTAGACTGGTTAGACTCCATCCAATCATTTCACGGCCAAGCAAGAACTACGGCTTGATACTTTAACTAACTAGGGTTGTCACAAGCCTAATTACTAACAAGATGCAGTGAGATTATTCTACAGCCACAAGCCCTGCAGACCATCCAGGTAACCCAGGTCGAAATTAGGAGTTGAATTCAGGTGGATACACCGTCCAGGAAACGCATGTACCCTTAGGTAGCTTGAAAGGTGCAACACATGACAGTGTGCTGGAAATGTGCCCTACTCGACGGCAGGCTACAGATCCCAGGCGCGCCCAGGTAACGGGATTGCCTGTAGCTGGGAAATCTCTTCATGACTAATGTGTTAATCTAGTTATTAACCTTAGTCCATTTCAATAGGTACTCCTGACCGTGGTACTCAGGAGTCCCCTCCTAGACATGATGCAAGACAGGACTAGATTATTTGTACAAGCACAATCACCCACGGTGTCCAGGATTAATTAATACGAGTCATGTCATGTCAGGTAGCCGTCGCAACAGCTTATCAGATATATCATGTCAGGTTATCATATCAAGTGTACTTGTCAGGAGTGCGCCACGGCGGGCCACTTTCATGTCATGTCAGGTTTTCTTGTCAAGAGTGCACCACTACGAGTCACTATCGTGTTATGCTCAGGTATCATTTCCAATCATATTAAACAAATCCATGATTATCAAGTTTATGACAAAAGGCGTAAGGATATAAAATGGACGTAAAATATCTAATAAAATATCAATATTCAGGGCTATAGAAGGGCCATGCGGCTAAAGCATATGCGGTCAGGAAAGGGTAGAATCATGCGGCCCAATTAGGAGGGCGCATGCGGCCAGGGTCACTGGATCCCATGCGGCCAAGACAAGGGGGACGCATACGGTTGGAAGTGCAAGGGCGCATGCGACTCTAAGACGTTGGGCCTCATGCGGCCAGCGGAAGTGTGGAGTTCATGCGGCTCGAGAAGAAGCGACCCATGCGGCTGCGGGGAAAGGGAACCATATGCAGCTGGCGAAGAACAGGTGCGCATGCGGCTGGAAGGAGCAGGGGGTTTATGCGACTCAATTCAGTCAGTCATGCGGCTGAGAGGACTCGGGTCCTCATGCGGCAGCGGGAGACTGCGGTCTATGCGGCTCGAAGCAAGGGTGCATATACGGTTCGGGAAGAAGGGCCCCATGCGGCTAGAAGTACAAGAGCCTCATGCGGCCGAACTAGATACTTGCCGCATGAACTTGTCATGCGGTCAAGTCCAGTTGATAGTGCATGCGGTTTCGAAGCTGACTTGCCGCATGAATATTCATGCGGTCAAGTGCTATCATGCGGCTCGAAACTGTGCTTCTTCTCCAAATTTTCGAAAAGAAGTACACCATAAGCCAAGGCTTCCAAGCTGCATAACTCTATCATCCGGAGCCCAAATCCGAACTTCCATAGGTCAAAATGGGATAGAACGGGATTCTCTACAACATGGAACCATCAAAACTCGAAAATAATAAGATTTAGTAGATCAAAACCCAAGAAATCCGAAAATAATGCAAACTTAGATCTACAAGAATCTAGCCATGGAAATTAGAAAAGCCAAGTACTAAAGTGTTTTATAATGTAGTAAAGAAGAGAATGGAGCAATAAAATTAGAGTTCCTTCATGAAGCAAGTTGCACTTGCCTAGACCTCTCTCTTCTCTCTCTGGTAGGTAGGGAAGTAATGAGGAAGAAGAAGATGAGATTAATGAAGAGAGAGAAAAGAATGGGCTAATAAATACAATGGTGGTGGTAGGTAGGTGGTTCACATTGGTTCATATTGAACCAAAGAAAACCGAGCCAAGCCGAACCAAGCCAAGAAATAACCAAGCCTAGATACAAGCTAAACAAGGAATCATGCAATACAGAATAAAATACGTACACGTATTCCAGAAATACGTAATACGGACCACAGGCATTACAGTATTAATGGTAAAATCTGTGTTGAGAAATGTCGAAATCTCAGAAGTGAGCCGTCTTAGGCGTCATTATATCACAGTCCATTTTATTTATAAAAAAATTAATCATGTAAAAAATTATTGACAAAAGAAAAATTGTCAAAATGGAGAATCGAACTCGTTAAAAATATCTTGTATGTAGACTAGTGAAAAATATAAAGAAATGCATGCATGCATGCATGCTAATGTTTTCACCATTCACCCCAGGAATGATTGATGGTATCTAAATCATTATACATCTCGTATCCAGGTTCCCCTGGGACTGGGATTACATCATCAAAGGGTTTTTTAAACGTCTGTATTGAATAACAAATTTTCCAGAGTTCGTCGTCGAAGTGCACGTTGAAGCACCCACGTATGTCGAGCACGCGAACACCCTTGCAGTTGCATATGATAGATCGTAGCGTGTCTCCATTGAACATACCGAATCCCATATATAGGTGCTCGAGACGCGGCATCGAATCAGCCACGGCCTTTTCCTCCGTCTCGTTTTCCGTGTCCAGCACGAATCTGTTCCTGAGCATGAAATCTGGAGGGGGCATGTTCCTACCCAGCTTGACCAGACGGTGGTAATACTTTCCGGCAAAAAATATTCCCGTCGACGTGATATAGAGGCAGTAGCTAATGTCGAGTTCTTCCAGCACCGGGAGAAACTCCAAGTGTCTCACAAAAGTTTCATCACTCACGTCGCACTTCGAAATGCGCAGCACCCTTAGAAATTTCCCACTGTATTATAAAAATGGGAAAACATCAATAGAAATTAACAAAAGTATACGTAAAATTTTGTAATAGAAAAAATAAAGTATTAGAATAAGACCAAATAAAATTTTGCACTGGCCTTAAACATGCAAAAGAGAATGCTGCTTCGTCGAGCTTGTACGCGGAGAAGGACCATAGATATCCCCCACTACGAGCCACGAGCTTCATTACGGTCAAACTAATCTCAGCGGTTTGCTGGGTCCTCCGGCACCACTGTACCAAGTCGACATTAGACTAATAGTCTAAGGGACCGTTGAGCGCCTTCCACCATGAACGGCAAACTGGGGCCACGTTGCACATTACCTCGTCCGCCGGCATCCCCGACAGTACTAGTATCATCGAGAGAATCTCGGTAGGGATGACGGCCCATCCGCTGCAGTTGAGCTTGCTCTTCTCCATTGCGACTGTTCTTCTTCTTCTCTCTTTTGTTTCTCTCTAGTCGGATGGGTTCTCTTCTTTGGAAAAGGCTATTTAACCCCTCGTTTAGGGGGGTGTAACTCGCTCGTGGAGGGGTGTGACCGAACAAGGCACGAATCTATTGGGAAATAACGGTAATGCCACTGTATTAATATTAGCAATTAGTCGTTTGGGCTCCCAACATATTTGGGTGATGCCATCTTCCATTATGTGGCATCTGACATTGCAGATAACATAACAGCTGACATGGCAAATTTTAACCCCAAAAATTAATTACCCAAATCTATCTATTCTACTATATAATAGGAAAACTTGATGGTGAAACTTTTGAATTCCGAAAATACCCTTGCATGTCTATAATAATTAAAAATGGTTCATTAATTTTAATAAGGACAACATAGTAATTACGAAGACTATCATTTGGTCTTCCTAAAGAATATTCCTAAGTTAATTAAAAGAATGTTAAAATACGTGCAAGGCACGTGCACATATGCTAGTTTTTTTAATGTTAATGTTAATGTTAATGTCAATATTAATATTAATGTTAATGTTAATGCTAATGCTAATGTTAATGTTAATGTTAATATTAATATTAATGTTAATATTAATATTAATGTTAATGTTAATATTAATTAATGTTAATTTAATATTAAATTATTTATTTACTATTAATGTTAATTTTAATATTAAATTATTTATTTATTTTGCCATGTCAGCTGTCATGTTAGCAACCATGTCATATGCCACATAATGGAAGATGGTATCACCCAAATTTTTTGGGAGCAAATAGCATTTTCATAATATTAGTTTTAATTATATTATAAATTTTAAATTAACAGAAAAGCCAATGTAGATTTAATATTAATGCTACAGTTAAAAATTTTCGATCATACCTCGATACTTACGATTGTCGACCGAGTTACTGTCTTCATCATTATCAAGTTTTTACCCGAATAATCGTCCTCGCTGGGGCGTGATGCCGCACGAGCCTGGAGTTGCGCTCGTGCAAGGCAAGATAACAGATTCACAATAGTGTTTATAGCTCAAATTGATAACATAAGCAGCGGAAGGAAAACATAGTATACAACAAGAATCTCTTTTATTGATAATGAACTGAAGGTTACAATGGCTCTGAATAGCCCAACTTAACATGCCAATTGGCTACAACGCTCATGATCTCTCTAGCTCACAAAGGAGTACATTGTTCCATACATTATGCCTCTTTATAGCCAACAAGTAGTCTTCGGCTGAACATCTCCATGTCGCAAGTCCGAACGCCAATGCGGTAGCTCCTCTTGAACGCTAAGGATTCCATGCCTCGGCACGTCCTAGCCGAGCCCCGCCTCGAGCCGAACATATCCTGAACTTGTCCACTACCATGTCCCTGCGACAGATACAGTTAGACATAATCTTAACATAAACATAGTGATCGTGCTCATCTATGTCCCATTTTGCCTAGCCTGCAAGGTTAGAACTTTACATAAGAAATCATATCATTTCACTCAACCAACCAACCGTAAACTTAAACATATGCATAAGGGTGGCAGGCCCTGCACCTGCACCCAGCGCTAATCTCAGTCCACCGGCCCTATCTATATGAAGGTCACGGTGTTTCACACCGTAATGCATCTTTGGCATCCTTATGTGTAAGACTATGATCGCTTCGATACGGGTTGCTAGCCCAATATCCGAAGGATCCCAAACTTACTGATATCATAGCTTATCACAACACTGGATGGTCGCAATCTGTCCTAATGATATGCACCATAAATACCATACATAATTCCCTCCTTTGAACTACTCGGTTGAATTAAGATGATGTGCACCATAAATACCATACATAAATACCAACACTGGACGGTCGCAACAATATCATAGCTTATTGAGTATATTATATTGACATTGCTTGTCCTACATTCGGAGTTGGCCGTTCTCGACAGGTTTTGATATTATAACTGTTGTTAGATAGTAGAAGTAGACAGCGTTCTACGTCGTTTCTGCGGTGTAGGCTGGGACGTTGTCACGCACTCATGTCCTTACTCCGGGTGCGGGTCGTGATAGGGTGCGCGAGAAAGGAACAATGTCGCTACTGATTCGGTTGGGACCGATAGGTCAGAATCGGCCGGGTCGATCGAACGGGAACGGTTGAATTAAGATCCATTCCACGTTATGGAATGGCTTCTCTGGAACCAAGTCCCATATTCAGCGGATTGCAGGTGATCGCGTAGGTGACGTCAGCACAGCCAACCAGTCGCGCGCTTGAAGCAAGTCTAAGGCGAGTGGCTGACCTCCTTCGCCTCGTCCCGCTTCGACGTCACTGGCATCACAAGCCATCCTGGTTGTATAGCTTTGTTAATTGGGGTCCTTTTAACGCAAGTAGCTAGCTCCGATACAAGTCCCCGCTTAACCTGTGCTGAAACCTTATGCACGACTATACCCTGTTTCCTCCTAGGTCGAAACGGTCCCGTGGCCCCGGGTTGCTGATCGAGAAAACTACTGCCTTGTCGACAAGTTGTCCATACCGTGCGAAGATATATTTTCCTTTTAGTTATTAAGACATAGCCTACATTATCTTTGAAAACTCAATCCCTTTCCCGTGTTTGTGCCCTTGTATTTATCCTTTTATTCGCAACAACATTATCGATTTACCTAGGAAGGGGGTCGAGAAGAGGAGGGTCAGCCACTCACCTTGAGTTTACTTCAGGCGTGAGAATGGATCTTAATTCAACCGTTCCCGTTCGATCGAGTCAATCGATCCCGACCTATCGGTCCCGACCGAATCGATAGCGACAATGTTCCTTTCTCGCGCACCCCATGGACGGAGTACGGGACACGATATAGGGACGGGGCACTACAGCTATAGACTAAGATGTCGTCTATGAACACTATCACGAACTGATCCAAATAGTGCATGAAGATACGATTCATGGGGTCCATGAATACGGCTGGCACACTGGTCGCTCCAAATGGCATAACAAGGAAATCCTAATGTCCATACCTCGATCTGAATGATGTCTTCTGGATGACTTTCTCTCTGACTCTGATCTGATGGTACCCTCATTACCGCAAGTCAATATTCGAGAATACAGCCGCTCCCTTGACTTAAGCAAATAAGTCATCAATGTACGATAATCAACACATAATCTTGACGTACCATCCTTCTTCTTCACAAGAAGCATCGGTGCTCCCCAAGGCGATCCACTAGCACGAATGAATCCTTTGGTTTTGAGTTCTTCAATCATCTTGTACACGATTTCCAACTTTGAAGGTGCCATCCTTTAGACTCTCTCCGATCCGGGTACCGTCCCTAGAATCAAGTCGATGGTGAAAACTCTGCTTCACAGGAAAATGAAAACTCTGCCTCACCGGGAATACCAAAAATAATCCTGCCAATATGGCAGTATATTCTTGTGTATTGCTCCTTCAACCAATCCATTCCTAGGCCAAGGGACCGATTCGGCCCGCCGCAAAAGGGTCGTCGTCTAACCCAGCTATAGTCCGTGATGGCTTGACATTGCCAGTGGCCTTCACACCCTTTCACTACTTAACAAATACACGTGACACGGGACGGTGCTTGCTATACTTCGATAGCCCAACAAAACTCTTTTCTAATGTGTTCGTGCAACGACTTGACAAGCAAGGGCTACAAGCCTTGCATCGAGGGAACGTGCTGTGCACACGTTCGACTTGAACAATCAAGTTCTTTGGGTGCATAGACTTAAGCAAGAAGCAGTGAAATACGACTTAAACTACGGGACAAGCGAATGTTAATATTAATTGTAGTTCCAATTATATTTTAAATAAAAAAGAATGCAATTTTAACTTCAACTAGTTTGAAGTAAATGTTAAATCAAAAACTATTTTAAATTTTAGTATTAATATTAGTTTCAATAATATTGTAAATTTTAAATTAACAGGAATGTCATGGAATTAGAAACCTAGCTAGCTGATGTCACGTTGTTCGGGGCTCGGTTAGTGTTCGTCTAAACTCGGACGTACGAACTAGTTATTAGTAATGATAACCAAAAATTGAATTTTAAGTTTAAAATCTATTCGAGCTCGATCCTTTCTCTTTATCCCATCTCCCACACTCTCTCTTTCTCTCTCTCTCTCTCTCCCTCTCTCTCTCTCTCTCTCTCTCGGGTTCTCTCTCATAGGTTGTGTTCCTTACACAACAGATCCCGTAGCATTAAATGCTCTGCATGCGTTATCCTACAATTTAATAATAAATACTGATATCATATCATTAGAAGAGTAAAAGTTGTCTTGGAAGTTGAAAAAAATTACTTTGTATTGTCTTCTCAATACTTTTTTGCATTGGAGATGACTTTTTAAACTTATTGTCATTTGTGAATATAGCCGCCTATGCAAGATATTGTCTTCTGCCTCATGCCACATAGGATACACAACATATAACAAGACAATAGGGTTTCGTAGCATTAAATGTTGCTGCATGCATTATCCTACAGAAGAGGGCCACGTGGAGAATGCTGTTGCATGCTTCCTCATGCGTTATTAGCTACACAATTTAATAATACATGTACCCAGAAGACGAGAAAGTTGTGTTGTTGGAAGTTGTTTTCTTAAAATTATGCTTGCTCCTAGAATCACTCAAGATTTTTCATGAGCCATCAAAAGAGGGCCACGTGGCGGAGTTACAAGGAAGACGAAAAGGTTGTGTTGTTGCCTTGCTGGAAGTTGTTTCTTCCTGAATAATGCTTTTTGTTCCTCCAAATTGCACTTTCAAACTGTCCATCCTTACGTGGCAGCTGACGTGATATGTTGATCTGGCAGCTGACGTGGCAATTTTTTTTAAAATAAAACTAAAAATAAAAATTAACATTAAAGTTAATATTAACATTAACATTAACATTAACATTAACATTAATATTAATATTAATATTATCGTTAACATTAACAATAATATTAATATTAACATTAATATTAACATTAATATTAACAATAAATTAACATTGATATTAACGTTAAATTATTATGGAAAAAATTAGGTAGTTAACTTTTTGGATTAAAATTTGCCATGTCATCAGTCATGTCAGATGACACACAATATTATTTAACATGCCACATCAGATGGGAGGGCTATATATTAGAGGGACATTTTGGAGGTACGAATATAGCATTACTCTTTCTTCTTGTATTGTTTCTTGTCCTTCATTTCTTCTGCTGGTTTCTAACACACTCTATTTTCTTTAATATCGACGTCACATGGAGAAAGTGATCGTCGTGTGGAAGATTTAGTCGATGAAAAAAGCTTCCTTTCAAGAGGACTGTCAGATGATTTGGATGATGAGCAAAGTTTGGAAGATGTTAACTTAGGAGACAGTAAAGAACAAGATGAAGAAAACAATGGAAGAATGCATCATAACGACGACGACGACATCAATGCAAACAACGAAATGTTATTTCGCATCACCCTTTCTAATGGATTTAAGAAATGCATTATATTTTTTTTATTTCTCATGTTTATTTTGTTTTATTCTGTTCTTAGGGACGACGGTGAATCTCCATTGGATTTTGATGCAGCGACGATGAAAAAAATATTGCAGTCTGCCAACATTAACAAAGATCCAAAACATCTCTTAGAAGAAGATATTGTTGGCCTACAGTTCAACTCTATTAAAGAAGCAGAAACATTCTACCGGATATATTCAAAAGCATATGGTTTCAGTATTAGAAAGAACGAGGTAAAGAAAAACAAA
This sequence comes from Iris pallida, assembly GCA_029216955.1. Classification (NCBI taxonomy): domain Eukaryota; kingdom Viridiplantae; phylum Streptophyta; class Magnoliopsida; order Asparagales; family Iridaceae; genus Iris; species Iris pallida. Next base: position 9,112,337 of record JANAVB010018993.1, read on the forward strand.
TCTGGGATGGTGATGGTCCGTAGTTGGTGTTGTTCGAATGCGGTATTCAGACACAAGAAATACAAGGAAGCTCCTAACAGGGTTCGTGATCCAAGAAGTGAAAGCAGAAGTGGTTGTAAAGCAATTTTTCGTATTGGGTACACCGATAAAACAAAGATATGGTTCGTCAAAAACATTTATGTACATCACAACCATATCCTGGCGAATGATTATGAAACAGTTTTTTTGAGATCCCATCGTACGATATCACCCGCAGAGTTGGAAGAAATTAAGCTTATGAAGCAATCAGGGATGGGGACTGGACAGATATGGAATTTAATTGTCCAGAAGAAATATGGCTGGGATGAGGTTGGATGGATGAGAAAGGATTTATACAACGCTCTAGCTCAAGATAGTAGAGCACTAGACGATGTTCATGCTACGACAACACTTACATTTCTTCAATCTAAGGAGGGCAGTGACCCAGATTTCTTCTACGCGTACAAGGTTGACGAAGATTTCAGATTGACCCATCTTTTTTGGGCTGATGGTGCATGTCGATTCGATTACGAATTATTTGGAGATTCACTAGCATTCGATTCTACATATAAAACAATTAGAAGTCAAATGACGTTGGTGGTTCTAGTGGGTACAAACAATCATGCGATGACTTGTGTGTTTGGGTTTGCAATGATCCATAATGAGACTGCAGAGACATATTCTTGGGTTCTAGAAAAATTCCTAGAGTGTATGAATGGCAAATTACCAGTGACAGTTCTCACGGATGGTTGCAGATCCATGAATAAAACAATTGAGGATTTAATGCCCAGCGTAGTTCATCGAACGTGCTCATGGCATATCCTAAACAATGCTGCCAAACATGTTTACCGAGAGGGTTTTCACAATAAACTGAGTCTTCTGATTAAAAGGTACATCGCACACTTGCTACTTTACTTTGAAGTATGTTGTTGTTACAATATCACAACTTTAGTTACTGTCCATATTTTCTAAACAGGTACTATTCAGTCGAAGAATTTGAAAACCGTTGGCATCAGATGCTAACAGATTATAATGTAGAAAACAATGAGTGGACCACTGCATTGTACAGAACGAGGGAGCGATGGGCGGACACATTCCTACGTGGAAATTATTTTGGCGGTTCTACTGCAACAAATAGATGTGAATCTATGAACGAATTTCTGAAAAGATTTTTGAATGAGAAGCTGCCACTATGGAAGGCCCTTCAAAATTGTGACTACGGTTTAGCGGCCTTACGTTACGGCCAGATGGGTAAGCATGTCAATGATAAACTCTCAACACCAGTTGTGAATCAAACTAGCATGGCCGTAATAGAAGGTAAATTTGCCGCAATTTACACCAAAATAGTGTTTATAGATGTAAGAATGAAAATCACACGTTCTGATGCATATACTGTTCTCCATCATCACATCATAAGAGAGGCAGAAGTTTGCACTGTCCAAAAGTATATGTCGCCAAGCAGTGTCAACCGGAAGGTTATATTTGATCTGGCCGACAACATCATAAATTGTGAATGCTTGTGGATGGAGACCAAGGGGATTCCTTGTAGGCATATTTTTCAGCAATGAAGAGATTGTAAATTGGAGATATTCCAAAGAACTTGATAAAATATCGTTGGCTCAAGGATTGCAAAGAGAGTTATCTCTCCGGACCTGGCTCAGAAAGAAGATTCATCCACCCAGACAGTATTGAGAGCAGAAGGTATGGTGGTATTAATGAACAAGTTAATCTGTTTACATACTATTGTAAAAAATCAAGCAAAATTGGAGAGAGGGGAACGGAGTTGATGTCGTCTGTTCTGATGGAGTTGAAAGAAATGGTGACCGATATTGGTGAAAAAGAACAAATGGTAGCTGATGCAGTTCATGGAGTGCATGAAGCTTTAAAAGAGCCAAATCCGGTAGCAACAAAAGGAAGGCCTTCTCAAGAGAAATCAAGCCAGCCTACAGAAAGTCAGCCTATCTCCAAGCCTAGAGTATGTAGAGTTTGTAAAAAATTGGGTCACGATTTTCGTAATTGTAAAGTACGAAAGCGAAATAGCGACAAAAAGCAAATGGAATAAAATGAAACGTCGTTGACTTAAGACAATGTCTTTCTTATGTGGCAAGATGTCATTCACACGAGATAATTAGATAAAAAATATGTTCTCCAATGCAAAAGTTTGAGAAGACAATTAGATAAAAATTGAGAATATCAAATTCCAAGTTCAAAACGGAGTATATCAAAAATGGAGAAAATATGTTCTCCGTGCAGTTCAAAACGAAGAATATCATTCTCCGTTTCAAATGACACGGAGAATATCATTCTCCGTTTCAAATTAAAACGGAGAATGAACATTCTAATGTGTTTTTAACACTGGGAATCTTATTCTTCGTTTCAAATTAAACGGAGAATGCCGTTCTCCGTTCCAAATTAAACGGCGAATAGAATCCTCAATCGTTTTAATACTGGGAACGGCATTCTCCGTGCAGTTCAAAACAGAGAATATAATTCTTCGTTACAAATAAAACGGAGAATATCATTCTCCGTTTCAAATTAAAACGGAAAATGAACATTCTAATGTGTTTTTAACACTGGGAATGCTATTCTCCGTGTAATTCAAAACGGAGAATTCCATTCTCCGTTTAATAAAACACGGAGAATGCTATTGTGGTGTCGTGGTTACAATGCTAGACATGTATTTAAGAGGTCATTGGTTCAAATCTTGACTATAACAAAATTTTGTTTTATTTATACTTTTTTTGTAAGTTATGTATGGGGCCCATTTAAAAGGGAAAAAACTTTGATACAGGAGAGAAACTTTGATACGGTAGGGGGTATCAAAGTTTTGATACCCCCTATGTATGACATGTGGGCCATCTCAAAATTTATGTGTATATATATATGTTTACACGTTTTACAAAGCAGAAGGGGCCCACATGTCATACATAGGGGGTATCAAAACTTTGATACAGTAGGGGGTATCAAAGTTTTGATACCCCCTATGTATGACATGTGGGCCCTCTCAAAATTTATGTGTATATATATGTGTACACATTTTATAAAGCAGAAAGGGCCAACATGTCATACATAGGGGGTAGAAAAACTTTGATACCCCCTACTGTATCAAGAAAAAAACTTTGATACAGTACGGGGTATCAAAGTTGGCAGAATTCGAAGGGGCAGATTCATTGGTATTAATGGCATATAAATGGCAGTAGTTGGCAGAGTTTGTTCTAGTCTTACTTAGCTTTACTTGAGAAGGGGCAGATGCATTGGTATTGATGGAAATTAATTGAATTGAATTCGAAGTGGCTGCCACTTGGCGCATGAGTCCGAGTTGTTCCTTGCCTATAAATGGCAGTAGTGTAGGGAGAGTTTGTTCTCGTCTCACTTAGCTTTTCTTGTGGAGATGGACTCTATCGATCCCCCGCCTTGGCAAGACACTTTTCTCTTGGTTGTCGATCTCCTCGTTCGAAGAAGCTTTGGTGGCGAAGTCCTTCAGAAGACTGAGATGCGCCAGGGTTTGGATTTATTGCCAACCCACGCTCTGTCGAAGCGCCCGCACGTTGATTGGCTCGGACTATGCACGGTGTTCCTTTGCCACAAGGAGTTCATTTCTTCGACGTGTTCTATTGGTCCGACGATGCACGGTGGTGAAGTCCTTCAGAAGACTGAGATGTGCCTGGATTTGGATTTATTATCGTTCCACGCTCTGTCGAAGTGCCCGCACGTTGATTCGCTCGGACTATGCACGATGTTCCTTTGCTGCAAGGAGTTCATTTCTTCGACGTGTTCCATTGGTCCGACGATGCACGACGAAGTAATTTGCCTCAAGGAATTCCTTTTTCTCAGGGCGTTCCATTGCTCGGAAGAATGCAATATGAAGTGAATTCCTTTGCAGGTCCTTTGCCTCAAGGAAAGAGTCTTGCCAAGGTGGGGGATCGGTAGAGTGCATCTCCATGATGAAGAAGGATGCCTTTGCACGGTGCTCTGCCTCAAGAAATTCCTTTGCCTCAGTGAGTTCCTTTGCTCGGACGATGCACGATAAAGTAACTTGCCTCAAGGAGTCATCCAACGGTTCCTATGCTCTGACGATACACGATAAAGAACATCTACCACGTGGACACGAACTGAAAGACGACGGAGAACAACACTCCTCCTTCACAGTCGAAGCTTTCAATTGAATTCCTTGAGGCAAATCACTTCATCGTGTTTCGTCAGACTTTCATAATGTAAATGTAACTCAAAAAGTCAAACTTTTTGTGGTTTTCATAATATAAATGTTGTCACACCCCGCTCCCGTAGGAGCGATCGTCCTCGCTAAGGCGTGATGCCGCACGGGCCTAGGTTGCGCCCGTGCAAGGCTATGTCCAGAAACGACCGATTTGAGCTAGGCCACAGAGTCGCACAGAGTGTCCCCATTTACAGCAGAAAGTAAATGAACGCAAGTTAAAGCAAATTTAAACTCTTTATTGATTTCCAAGAAGTTTACAAGCGGCGCTAGGCCGAGTTTACAAGTCGCTCAAGCTCTCTCTCTAAAACATAAAAGGCGTGCCAAGTGGCTTACAACATAGAATGATTCATGGTGATGTTCCGATACATTATGTCCTGTATATGGTGCTCCAGCTCCTTGCAACGCTCCAAGGCTCCAGAGATAGCTCCGTGCCTTAGCACGTTCGAGGGAAGCTCCGCACCTGACGACGTCTCCTGCATCCTGCAAGCAGACTGTAGGGTTATCAGTATATTGTTATGCACTGGTGGGGAGGCTGGCTCGCCCACAATGCTATCATTACCAAACATATTCCATTTACTTTTGTGCACCGTCTATCATTCATTGTCTTACTAATCTGGCCTTAGGGTCAATTTCATGGCATATTTCATAACCTATCTCGTGTTACCAAATTCAAGTGTGTGCATGGAAATACATGCACGACTTACCCATACTTATCGTCCGGTCTTCCCTGTCCAAAATAAACCAAGTTAGTCAACAATTCATAGAAAATAACTTAACGTGATTCATGTGAACTTTCAATGTCAAGGGCGTGTCCCTGCCTCGGGTCCTAGTGCGTCGTAGGCGTGTTTTCTAACTCCTTTGTCGAAGTACTCTCGATTATTTGGTGTGTCATATTTAAGCCTGTTCAGAAGGCACTTCATTTAGTTAACTTAGACTACTTTGATTTCAATACAAGGACTTGCACGTGGATTGCCACCAGCAAAGCCCACTTAATCTATATGTGTCATAGCTGCTCTTCAAAAAAAAAAAAAATTATTAATGTATTAATATTTTATTATATTTTTAAATGTTTTTTTTTAATAATAATTGGTGTAATAATAATAATAATATTAATGTTTCTCTTTCTTATTTTTCTAAGATTTATATTTATAAACCCTAAGAAAAAAAAAAAAAAGAAAAAAAAAAAAAAAAAAAAAAGTAATTATAATAGAGAAAGAGAGAGAGGGGCAGCCCTCTTACTCCCGCACCCTCTCTCCCTCTCTCGAAACTCCTCTCTCTCTCTCTCTCGATCTCTCTCTCCCTCTCTCCCTCTCTCTATATATCTCTCCCTCTCACTCTCCTTTCCCTATTCCTCTCCATCTCTCTCTCTCCTTCACTCTTCCTCTTCTCCTCCTCCCTCTACTTCTACTGCTACTGCTACCGCTGTGCGCTGCTGCCGTTGCTGCGGCCACCGCCGGCGCCGCCCGCCTGCGCCGCCGCCGCCCGCCTGCGCCGCCGCCGCCCGCCTGCGCCGGCCACCCCCTCTCCGGCCGACCATCTTCACCCTCCTCTCCTTCCTCCACCATCATCACCACCACCATCATCTTCATCTCCATCTCCACCATCATCTCCATCCTCCACCATCATCTCCATCCTCCCTCACCATAGTCACCACCACCACCATCTTCAAAATAGGAAACCCTAGTCCATTCAAAAAAAAAAAAAAAAAAAAAAAAAAAAAGGGGAGAAGAAGAAAAAAAAAAAGGGAAGAAGAAATTGGAAGAAGAAGAAGCTCAAAACCCTAATTCCGATCCCAAATCGGTTTCCCCAAGGCAAGTCCTCTTTTCCTCCTTCTCTTAAATTTTTTTTTCATCTATGTTAATTTTGAATTCGTTTTAAATTCTGAAATTATATGTTAAGCTCATAAGAATTTTAAATGGAGGTTAGAACAATACTTGGAAGCAAGTCCTCCTCTCCTTCTCCTTCTCAATATTTCCATTTAGGTTATGGGAAGTCATATTTATTCTTTTATTATCATGATAAAATTCTGAAATTATAGCTTCATGAATAATTTTGGGTAATACCGGAAAATTTAAATTGTAAGGTTTAATCTTCAAACATATGAAATTTCATATCATAAGTATGGAATATGAATTAGTTAAGATAATATTCCTGAATTTTGTTTAATTAAATTCTTAATTGATAGTATTTAAAACAAGTCATGATATATTAAAATGAAGCAAATTCTAAAATCTAGTGAATGTTTAATTGATGGATATAAACAAAAGTGTTATACATTTATGGTAATATTCCGAACAAGTGGAAATCGAATAAGTCACAATTAGAGGAATTGATTTGAACACGGACTCTGGACTTGCAATGTTGGACATGAACATTGGGACTCGTCATGAGCAAACAAACACCTGTGAACATATGGACTCTTCCAGGGTAAGTTGTCATACACATGTGTGGACAGAACAATTGAACCCACTCTCCAGGGAGGTAAAGTATGAGGACGTTATCGTAGAAGCTGCAATTTTTCATTTATTTATATGTATATATTTACCTACATATCATCTATGTATATATATTTACGTACATAATATATATAATATACAAGTATATAAATACATATTATCTATATATGAGTATATGCCTACATACTACTATATATATATATGGTATATATTATACATACTGTATATATACATACTAATATAAATATATCTCTAATATATATACATGATATATGCTATCTACATGCATATTATCTATATGATACGTATATATCATATGTATATGTTTATATATATATATGTACAAGTATATAACACTATCTATATGATATATATATATACAATACCTATATGATATATGTACATACTTTAAATTTTTGGAAGCAAGCTCACATTGTTATTCTGCTTTGATAAATTTGCAAATCACCATTCATTGCTAAAGGTAAATTGCAATTGCTCACTTGCTAAGGTAAAAAGTTCAATTTCCTATCCTTTTCCTCTCTTTTTTGTTTTATTATATATAAACTGCGTGGTCCGGTGTTGAGGTTGTCTCCACCGAGGGGTCGGTGAACCCTTTATTACTTGCGTGGTTCCGGTGTTGAGAGTTGCTCCACCGAAGGGGTCGGCGAGCCCATATTTTTCTTATCATTTATATATGTTTTCTGTAAATTTCCGGAGCTCCTAAATACAAAGGAGACTCTGCCCAAATTTTTGAGAAATTCTAGAGATAGTCAAATTTCTGACCTTCGGAAATTTTTAGAAAGTTTCATATATATATAGGAAGCATTGGGCGGGGAGAACAACTGAATATTCCTAGATGTCCCGTAACATAATAACCATAAAAAGCTGATCAGCATTCTACATCTTTTTAGATGTCCGTACTTCTAATTGCAATAGAGAGTACTAGCCCAAGGGAGGCTCCGAAATTACTACATCTATTCGACAGTAACATCAATAGATGTCCGTACTTCTATTTTCAATAGAGAGTACTAGCCCAAGGGAGGCTCCGAAATCACAGCCTGATCCCAGGTTAACGGGATTGTTCACGGGAAGCATCTAGAGAATTATTCGGATTATTGTTCTCAATTGCATTTCACCTTACTCCAAGGGTAACTCATTTCCTACCTTGGGTAGGCAGTTTGCTCAAGGGAAGCAAATCTTACAGAAAGCTCAAGGGAAGCTCAGAAATCTCACAATCCCTGGAGTAAGATGATAGGTTACATATGTCATTTAGTCAAATTAAGGATATATATATATATATATATTTATATACATGCATATATGCAGTTGCACAAGTCTTTTAAAAGAAATTCGCCTATTTCCATTTTATTTATTTATGATTCATCGCCCTTGACCGAGGACTTGCTTGTCGTTTCTAAACGACCTAGTTTTGTTCACTAGGTGAAGAAGAAGACGTCTCTGCTGAAGTATCGCCGCAGTATCTTGAGGAGTGAACCACTGCTTATAGCTAGGACGAGTACCTCTCAGCCTTATGCAACTTGCTTTTGTAATAAATCTGTATAAGAATTGTTGGAAAAGTTCCCTGTATAATATGCTTAATATTATGAAATTCTGGTATTTTCCATTTTTGCTGATATTACGGGCGACAATCGCAATTTCGGTGCGTAGCCCGGAGATGTGTTCCTGACGTCACCCTTCCATCTGGGAAGCGGGACGTGACAATATGCATCGGTCGCTGACATCACAAGCCAATTTGGATATGTCTTCCCCCTTGGTAATTTCTCACCTATCATGGCGTGCGGCTTGGTACACCCTGATAGTCTTTTGAAATACCCGACCTTACGTCCCTTGGTGGCCAAGCCCGCACTCAGGCCTGTACGTAAGCCAAATTTTTGATTTTCGTCCGGACCGGCACGTCCTTCACACTTTGACTGTGCCGCTGGAAATACTCTTATTTTGTCTCTCCCCCGTATACGATGGAGGTGTCCATGACCATTTCATTTTATTTGTCATTTTAACTTAACGGCTGTCTCTGCGCCGTAGGCTAACCCTTAGCCTTAATGCGTTATCGACCAGGTTGGCGTCCGTACAGCGCGGGTAGCGAGCCCCGTTGCACGTGCCCGTCACACCTGTCGCTAACCATTCTTTCTTTCTTATCTTTCATTCTTTCTTTCTTTCTTTCACTTGTTCGTTCATTCATTGATTCATTCACATATTCATTCATTCATTCGTTGATTCATTCATTCACTTATTCGTTCATTCTTTATGCAACTCCCCGTACTGGAGTCACCTTGGCGACCCATCGGTCCTATAGTCTTTCAATGTTGCTACACTCTACTCGGAACGACTATGTTGATAGTCTTTTCGTTTCATTATTGTAAACCATTTATTGTTTCATTGTTGAACGCATAAGGGACTCGAAATGTAAGCCCGTGCCTAGCACGAGCGTGGAGCACGGTGCGAGAGTTCTCACATTTTCTATATTCTTTTCCATATTCTATACAAGCATACAAGATGGGATTATTCCCTTAGCTAGGTGCGTTGAGTCATTTATTAACATGCGCGGTGTTATCGCCTAGCAATTCTAGCAATAGTGTCCGTATTGTTATGTGTCTAGGCTAAGCAAAAACGGGTTCATCGGAGCCACCCACCTTAGCGATGTTCGCATCGGCCGAGCGATACTCCGAGCGCGTCTTTGAATGTCTAAGTCTTGATTCATCCTTGATGGGCAAATGTAAGTCTCGTATCGATTCTTCATCAGGTCGATGCTAACTCTTCGGGTCGACGGCTCATTTGAGTCGTTGTACTTGCCGTTTGAATCGGCATTCCGCTAGGGCGGAGCGGGTCGTTACATAATATACCACTCAAAATAAGTCTCGTCCTCGAGACTTTCTGAGTGCAGGTTTTCCTACCATTCCTTAACTCGTGTCATCGTGTTTCTTAGACAATCCCTATCGAATGGCTTTACCGTTCGATGGCATCGAACCATGCTCGGTTATCCTTCCAAGTTTTATGTCGCATACGTTTGGTCGATTTTATTGAATAACTTTGCATTCATTTTAGAGTTGATGGTACTTATTCAATTCAAGTGTTTTTTCGACTTGGTTGCTATTTCTTCATGTCATAGGACTGAAATGGTCGCACGAGGCACGTTGTAATTCGTCAAACACGAGAGTCTTAGGCTGAGGCAACTCACTTATCGTTCATGCGCATCTCAACACCCACTCGCAGCTGCATTCGAGTTCATCATTTCGCTGAGTTTGTATCGTGCACATATTCAAGGCGTCCCCCGAATACGTACATTTCAACCAAACTTAGCGATTAGCAAAGTCGGACAAGCTACTCGTGATAGTTTCGATTTGCCGATCGTCTTGCTAACTTCGATTTAAAACCGAACTCATGTGTGTCTCACATATCGTTTATCTCGGTCCTCGAGATTATTCGATTCGCTTCTCAAGCGCTCTTGTCAATGAAATCAATACGATTTCTTCTTAGCGGGGTCGACCAAGTCTAAGTAATTTCCGTCCGATTCAAGACCAAGCATTGTACCATCATCGAGTATATCTTCCTATCAATGATTCAATTCGTTATCCCAACTTTACTTGCGCATCATTCATTCCTATCATTCCCTTCGCTTGGGGCCAATCTCATCGTCGTTCACGTACACTCCCAGTTCCCCGTCCTACTCTAAGTCTTGTTGCCCCAAGTCAATCGTCCGTCCAGACGATACTGTAAGTTCAATCGCACAAGTTCAATCACTCGACATAGGGTCGTCCGCCTATCCGCTATGACGTCTCACAGGGTCATAGTTACAAATCAAGTCTGTGGCTCATCGTGCAAGGTCGTTGCACGACGCTCGCCCCAAATCCTATGGTCAAACCATTTGTTCGTTCGTACGGGAGTTTCTACCCAAGTTTACTTCACTCAAATTTCTAAACATCAAGCAGCGTTCACCCTATTCGTATCAACACATTCTCCGTTCCAAGTCCGAGCTCGTTAGGAATGTTATCCTACGATAGGTTATCCTCAACCAAATCCTCGACATGTTAATATCGTGCGTCCGTACTAGCAATTATCGTAGTCTATCTCTTCAAGTATGTTTTGATACAGTTTACCTATCCAATTCACGTAGTCGATCACAAGGTCGTCTAGCCTTGCAATATGTCGCGCCCCGATCTCACGCAAGTCTGATTATCCACGGCGGACATGAATCACCATGTCAATATTCCCGCAGAATAATCGTTCTCATCGGGACGTAACTCATGCGTTGTATCTAGACTTGCTCATTTTCGATACGCGGATTGGGTCTACTCAATCCTCAAGTTTTCTCATTCTTCAATCGTAAGTCCTAACAATCCTCGAATTCACCTTCGCTTCAAACCACAAGTCGAAGCAATCAAAATTGCCATGTCATGATATTTTGAGTTCGACCATTCCCGCTGGACATGAATCACCATGCCAACGCTCACGCGGAACGATCGTCCCAAATCCGACGTATGCATGTGCGAGGCTGGAGTTGCGCTCACGTAAGACAAGGTCGTTGTCGTTGTGGTTATCACCGAACAATCAAGTCACTTTCCTTCCTCATTCCAAACATTCATTTCCAACATAGCATCCTTCAAAACAATAACTTCTAACACGATCATCATTCATCGAATTAGAGTACCCCCGAGTTATTGTACATCGATCTTTGATACGCTTCAATACCATCGATGATGTACATAACCTGACGATCTTTCTTTTGCAACGAATTCCAAGTCGTGCAACTTAATTTCCTCAATTCACATTGTCGCGTGCTAACTCTTCATCGAGCAACATCAATTTCAATTCCTTAGTTATTTTCGTATCTTCAAATCAACGTTTTCTATGCACGCTATCTTCCGACCGTGCTATTCCCGATCTCGTCTATGAGTAATTCACCTTAACTCAAGTTTCAGTCCATTCAACTAAATTCAAAATCGCATGCACGATCTTCTATGTTTCCTCGACCAAGACCTCCATCCGTTTCATGATTCGCACTACGTATTCTTAATTCGTCTGAACGATATCTCGTTTGAGACTCTCGAAGTCGAAACCAACTAAACGTTACTCGTGCCATGGCCTTGTGCGATATAATCGCTTGCCGACATACTCGTTCTATTCGTAAATCCTTTAGTCTCGCTCGAACAATTTCTATGTCGTCCATACACCACTCAGGGTTCGAGCCACTTGACTAGTCGTCGACACTCGCTCTTATTCTTCTTCGAACCTATCACATACACCACTCGGGGTCAAGTCATTCTTCAATTCCTCAAAAGATCATTCGATTCCCAATCGATGTGTTCAATCGCGCGTTCGTCCACTCCTCAAGGTCTAAGAACCATCTCCCGTGCTCGCTTTAGTGTGGGTCAAATAGCGTCTCTATCAACATACGTTCTAAGTCTCACTTATTCTCGTCCGAGCGATAGTCGATCTCGCTCGCAACTCGTTTGCACCAAAAGGTCTAGGTGCGCGATACTCCGCACAACTTAGCCAAAAGGCTGCGTGCATAACCATTCCGTTCGAACTATACTTCGGTCTCGCATACACGTTCGCTACTTCAGTGTAAGGTTATTCAAGTACGCACTGCATTTGCTAACTTTTAGCATGCGTTCCTTCCAACTCGAGTCTGTCGTAGTTTGGCACAAAGGCCTTCGCCTATCGATCCCGTCCAACCGAGTACTCGTACGAGCTTTTGAAAATATTAGACTTATTGTATGGAACATCCTAAGGCACAACGAGAGAGAGAGTACACTTCTTTGTTTCCAAGCGAGCTTTCAAAACTGAGAAAATCGAAATGAAGTCCACGGACGTAAAGCCGTGCTCTGATACCAATCTGTCACGCCCCGCTCCCGTAGGAGCGATCGTCCTCGCTAAGGCGTGATACCGCACGGGCCTAGGTTGCGCCCGTGCAAGGCTATGTCCAGAAACGGCCGATTTGAGCTAGGCCACAGAGTAGCACAGAGTGTCCCCATTTGCAGCAGAAAGTAAATGAACGCAAGTTGAAGCGAATTTAAACTTTTTTTTGATTTCCAAGAAATTTACAAGCGACGCTAGGCCGAGTTTACAAGTCGCTCAAGCTCTCTCTCTCTCTGAAACATAAAAGACGTGCCAAGTGGCTTACAACCTGGAATGATTCATGGTGATGTTCCGATACATTATGTCCTGTATATGGTGCTCCAGCTCCTTGCAACGCTCCAAGGCTCCAGAGATAGCTCCGTGCCTTAGCACGTTCGAGGAAAGCTCCGCATCCGACGACGTCTCCTGCATCCTGCAAGCAGACTGTAGGGTTATCAGTACATTGTTATGCACTGGTGGGGAGGCTGGCTCGCCCATAATGCTATCATTACCAAACACGTTCCATTTACTTTTGTGTACCGTCTATCATTCATTATCTTACTAATCTGGCCTTAGGGTCAATTTTATGGCATATTTCATAACCTATCTCGTGTTACCAAATTCAAGTGTGTGCATGAAAATACATGCACGACTTACCCATACTTACCGTCCGGCCTTTCCTGTCCAAAGTAAACCAAGTTAGTCAACAATTCATAGGAAATAACTTAACGTGATTCATGTGAACTTTCAATGTCAAGGACGTGTCCCTGCCTCGGGTCCTAGCGCATCGTAGGCGTGTTTTCTAACTCCTTTACCGAAGTACTCTCGATTATTTGGTGTGTCATATTCAAGCCTGTTCAGAAGGCACTTCATTTAGTTAACTTAGACTACTTTGATTTCAATGCAAGGACTTGCACGTGGATTCACTACCAAAATACACTAAATTAGCGACGGATATTTAGCGACGGAATTTTTTCGTCGGCGTTAGCGACGGCTTCGTGGCCGCTCAGCGACTGATTACCGACTACACGCCTTTGCCATTTTTATTTTAATTTTAGGGGAAGGAAAGGTCGCACATCCGTCGCTAGACTGTCAGAGTTATAGCGACGGATCTCCAGTCGTCGCTACGTAGTCGATTATTTGGCGGGAATTGTGTAGAGAGTTGGCGGAACATATCTTCGACTACGTAGCGACGGATATTCAGTCGGCACGTAACAAACAGGGCGACTACCGGGCGACGGGTTTTTTTTCCGTCGCTAGTCCGTCGCTATATATACGTACCAGACTTTAAATAAAACGGCGAGGGAAACTTTTCGCATTCCCTCTAAATTCACTCTCTCTCCGCTCTTTCTTTCTCTCTCTTTCTCTCTCTCTCGTCGGTGTCGGCTTCGGTGATCGGCGTCGGTGTCGTCGTCGGCGTCGGCGTCCTCTCCTCTTTCTCTCCCGAAGGTAACCCCCTCTCTCTCTCTCGATCTCTCTCTCTCTCTCTCGGGGTCTGGAAGGCGGGCTTGGGGTTGGGGCGTCGGGGGCTGGGCGACTAGCTTGGGTCGGGGGCTGGGCGGCTGGCTTGGGGCGGGGGCATCGGAGGCTGGGCGGCTGGCTTGGGTCGGGGGCTGGGCGGTGGGCTTGGGGCGGGGGCGTCGGGGTCTGGGAGGCGGGCTTGGGGCTGGGGCGTCGGTGGCTGGGCGGCTGGCTTGGGTCGGGGGCTGAGCGGTGGGCTTGGGGCGACGGCGTCGGGGGCTGGGCAGCTGGCTTAGGACAGGTTCTGGGCGGTGGGCTTGGGACGGGGGCGTCGGGGTCTGGGAGGCGGGCTTGGGGTTGGGGCGTCAGGGGCTGGGCGGCTGGCTTGGGTCGGGGGCTGGGCGATGGGCTTGGGGCGGCGGCGTCGGGGGCTGGGCGGCTGGCTTGGGGCAGGGGTGTCGGGGGCTGGGCGGCTGGCTTGGGTCGGGGGCTGGGCGTTGGGCTTGGGGCGGGGGCGTCGGGGTCTGGGAGGCGGGCTTGGGGCTGGGGCATCGGTGGCTGGGCGGCTGGCTTGGGTCGGGGGCTGGGCGGTGGGCTTGGGGCGGCGGCGTCGGGGGCTGGACGGCTGGCTTGGGGCGGGGGCGTCGGGGCTATTTGCAACCGACGCACAGCCATAAGCACTCTTCATATATATATGCAACCGAACTACTGGACTGGACGGCGGGCTTGGGGCGGCGGGCTTTGGTCGGGGGCGGCGGGTGGGTTTGCTTCTCAAATTCATCTGAGTTTATATATTGGCTAAATAATATGTTATCCATATTGGATGTTCCATTAGTTTGGTAGTGTTTGGATTAGTAAATGTGAATATGGGGTTTGGATTCATGGTGTATATATATGTTCACTGTCTCAAGGACAGTGCGAGTTCTATCAGTTGTGTGCTTCTGTATAGATGTATATATCTATACATCTAGCTGTGATATACATATGTGTATGTGACAATCTCAGTTAGCGACGGACTAGTTACCGGTTAGCGACGGATATTTCCAGCTCCATTTGCATTAATCTACGGTACGACATGGTGATCAGGACATAGTCCCTGCAGCCATTCGACTGGCGAGGCAGAAACTATGTAGCCGTAGATAAAGTTGACTGTCTTCCGACACTCATCCCTCGATAATGATGATACGACAACCTATCACTATATCTTATATAGTAGTAGATGATGTCTTAGTATTACATTATGTGAGTTCATCTTGATTCTGTTACATTCTTCAGATACTAGATACGATAAGAACATATACTACACCATATGTACAGAACATAGATGATTCACACTAATGTATGCTTGAATGAATCTTGGGTTGTGTTCTGAGCCATCCGTTCTCACACTTGGCAAAAAATTGAATTTTTTATACTTTATCGGCTTTCGAAAATGTACTCAAATTACATGATGGTTCCTTTAGTTAGCTTGCTTATGTTACAATTATATTATTTGTGACTATCGATCTTACCAGATGGCACCCATGACCCGAGGAGCGGCACGTCGTTTGAGGAAAACAGTGAATGCTGAGGTGGCTCCTCCTACAGTTAAGGAGGAAGTGGCATCGGTTGCTAGTGAGACCGGGAGTTCTATTCATCCAGCACCGGTAGCTAGTGAGACCGAGAGTTCTCTTCAAGCAGTCCTTGCAAGGGACGACATCTCTTCTCACGCTAAAAATCTCGCTTTTTCGAGGTGGTTGCGTGATCGTATCACTGAGCGTTTGCGTGAACAACGTGGTTCTCATTAGCTATTAGTACTTATTTGTATTGGACTATTTGTTTTGAGTTGTTTTTGTATTAGACTATTTGTATTGGACTACATATATGAATTAGTACTGTGTCAATCTCTGGATTGTATTGGACTATGACATGGTGATCAGGACATAGTCCCTGCAGCCATTCGACTGGCGAGGCAGAAACTATGTATCCGTAGATAAAGTTGACTGTCCTCCGACCCTCATCCCTCGGCAATGATGATACGACAACCTATCACTAGAGGATACTCTGAGAGATCCATCTGAGTAGGACGTATACTCTGAGAGATCACCTTTACAAGAATGATATCAGTAGTGGGATTGAGTGCTGGAGGAGATATTATCAGAGTATACGTCCTACTCAGATGGGTCTCTCACCGTTACTATTTTTTTTTGACAGCAAGGTGGATGTGCTCCGTCAACAGATTCTTGCTCCTAGCCAAAACTTTGGCCCGGAGCTCAAGTGGACATCCTTCGTGTAGAGCTCGAGTGAGAGGTTCCTGACAGCATGGTGGTCTCCTTTGTCAAAGTATCCGTGCTCATCCCACATTGGTTGTGGGACTAGCACGGATACTTTAACAAAGGAGACCACCATGCTGTCAGGAACCTCTCACTCGAGCTCTACACGAAGGATGTCCACTTGAGCTCCGAGGCAAAGTTTTGGCTCGGAGCAAGAATCTGTTGACGGAGCACATCCACCATACTGTCAGAAAAAATTAGTAACGGTGAGAGACCCATCTGAGTAGGACGTATACTCTGATAATATCCCCTCCAGCACTCAATCCCACTACTGATATCATTCTTGTAAAGGTGATCTCTCAGAGTATACGTCCTACTCAGATGGATCTTTTAGAGTATCCTCTCCGGTTGGGTTGTGTTCTGAGCCATCCGTTCTCACACTTAAAATACATATGAATTATAACTGTGTTTTGTATTTTCGGCGAACCCAGGGATTTGATTCTGTATTTTGGTTTCTGTATTTTGGTTCCAGCTCCATTTGCATTAATCTACGGTACGACATGGTGATCAGGACATAGTCCCTGCAGCCATTCGACTGGCGAGACAGAAACTATGTATCCGTAGATAAAGTTGACTGTCCTCCGACCCTCATCCTTCGGCAATGATGATACGACAACCTATCACTATATCTTACATAGTAGTAGATGATGTCTTAGTATTACATTATGTGAGTTCATCTTGATTCTGTTACATTCTTCAGATACTAGATACGATAAGAACATATACTACACCATATGTACAGAACATAGATGATTCACACTAATGTATGCTAGAATGAATCTTGGGTTGTGTTCTGAGCCATTCGTTCTCACACTTGAAGATAAATCGAATTATAACGACGGATATTAGGTTACTCTTCAGGATAATTGATGTCTATTTTATATTAATTTGGTTTAGTCTATATGATTCTTGGATAATTGGTATGCATTAAATTCGTATGTGCATATTTGGTCTATATGATTGTTGGATAATTGGTGTGCATTATATATTGGTTTGGTTTATGCATATTTTTGTGAACAGGGAAAGTGCTGCAATTTTTTTCAAAAAAATTCTCAGTTACCGACGGACTAGTGACCGGTGAGCGACGGATATTTCCAGCTCCATTTGTATTAGTCTACGGTACGACATGGTGATCAGGACATATAGTCCCTGCAGCCATTCGACTGGCGAGGCAGAAACTATATAGCCCTAGATAAAGTTGACTGTCCTCCGACCCTCATCCCTCGGCAATGATGATACGACAACCTATCACTATATCTTATATAGTAGTAGATGACGTCTTAGTATTACATTAGTGAGTTCATCTTGATTATGTTACATTCTTCAGATACTAGATACGATAAGAACATATACTACACCATATGTACAGAACATAGATGATTCACACTAATGTATGCTAGAATGAATCTTGGCTTGTGTTCTGAGCCATCCGTTCTGATCAAGCATCTTCCTTCTCATCTCCTCCACCATGGCTCTGAACCCATCTGCTCCTCCCTACTTCCCTTCTTTTTATTTGACTCTTTCAGCCGCATATGATATCCAGCTCAAGTGTAGAGTCGGGGGAGAAGAAGTGGGCAGGAAGAGGAGGGGAAAGAAGCACAGCCGACGGCATGACCCGGAGGAAGTACAGAGGTTTTCTTCAACAGCCATAGGAGAACTATAAGGATATATCTTTTCACAACATGTCATCTTGTCAAAGACCCTTCATGTGAATATTATGTTACCGCGGTGTCGGAAGACTAACATGTCATAAGTTTTTAAGCCGTGTGTTTTGACATAATCTTTCCAACTCTTTCCTCCTATGTAGTAATCTTGCATTATTACATAGCAGAAAAGAGTTTGGAGGATTATGTCAAAACATACGGCTTAGAAAATTATGACATGTTAGTCTTCCGACACCGCGGTAACATGGTTGTCACATTAAGGGTCTTTGACAAGGTGACATGTTGTGAAAAGATATATTCTTATAGTTCTCCTACGTATGTTGAAGAAAACTTCTGTACTTCCTCCGGGTCATGCCGCCGGCTGTGTTGCTTCTCCCTCCTCTTCCTGCCCACTTCTTCTTCCCCGACTCTACACTTGAGCTGGATATCATATGTGGCTGAGAGAGTCAAATAAAAAGAAGGGAAGTAGGGAGGAGCAGATGGGTTCAGAGCCATAGTGGAGGAGTGGAGAAGGAAGATGCTTGATCAGAACGGATGGCTCAGAACACAAGCCAAGATTCATTCTAGCATACATTAGTGTGAATCATCTATGTTCTTATCGTATCTAGTATCTGAAGGACGTAACAGAATCAAGATGAACTCACTAATGTATGCTAGAATGAATCTTGGGTTGTATTCTGAGCCATTCATTCCGATACTTGGCAATTAAGCCATTCGACTGGCGAGGCAGAAACTATGTAGCCGTAGATAAAGTTGACTGTCCTCCGACCCTCATCCCTCGGCAATGATGATACGACAACCTATCACTATATCTTATATAGTAGTAGATGATGTCTTAGTATTACATTAGTGAGTTCATCTTGATTCTGTTACGTCCTTCAGATACTAGATACGATAAGAACATATACTACACCATATGTACAGAACATAGATGATTCACACTAATGTATGCTAGAATAAATTTTGGGTTGTGTTCTGAGCCATTCGTTCTCATACTTGGCAATTAAGCATGTGAAATAGAACTGATTATGTTTAGTTTGTCTTACGATACAGATTTTTACATCCAAATTGAAATGGATCGTTACTTCGTTGATCGTACATGGATGTACTAGCGGATCAACCTCCTGGACCGTAGGTACTTATAAGTATTGACCGTATCGGATTACTATCGATCTATCGTTTTGGTATGGGCCGTATCGGTTGGTATTGGTCTTAGCGAATTGGTATCGTCCTATCCGATATGTATCGACCGTATAGCTAGGATTCATATTGGCCTTATCGATTTGGTATCGGTCATATCCGATAGGTATCGGCCGTATTGGATTAGTATAGACCATTTCGGATTAGTATCGTGGAAGGTTTAGTAACAACTGTACTTAGATTTCTCTCTTCTAGAGCTAGATTACCATTGCAAGAGAGTCACGAGAGCGTAACTGGCCAGTTACAGAACATACATACTTCCTTCCAGTTACAGAAGCATGTATGTTACTGTAACTGGCCAAGGAAGAACCGATGACCATCAGGGAAGAGATTGCTCCCAAGCTTGAAGTTAAGGAGGAACCACCGTCAGAGAGTAGTAGCATCGGGACCGACCCTCCTGTCCCTACAGAAGACCTCAACCAGATTGAGCCTTCGTATGCAAAGTGGCTGATAGAATGGTACATGCCTCAACGCAACTATGATCCCTGGCTGTGAGGATTCATCGTCTGACTTGTGGTCTTTGTTGAGGCTGCGGTCGATTTCCTATGTGTTTTGGAATATTTGTGAAAATTTTGGAATATTTGTGCTATGATCGGATTATAACGATGGATATTAGGTTACTCTTCCGAATAATTGATGTCTATTTTATATTAATTTGATTTGGTCTATATGATTCTTGGATAATTGGTGTGCATTAAATTCGTATGTGCATATTTGGTCTATGTGATTCTTGGATAATTGGTGTGCATTATATATTTGGTCTATGTGATTGTTGGATAATTGGTGTGCATTATATATTGGTTTGGTTTATGCATATTTTTGCGAACAGGGATAGTGCTGTAATTTTTTTTCAAAATATTCTCAGTTAGCGACGGACTTGTGATCGTTTAGCGACGGGGATTACCAGTTTCCGACTACTTTTCGACGGCTATTCCGTCGCTAACTGGAGATTTGAAAATATTTCCAGGTAGCGACTGATGGTCGACGGAATATCCGTCGACATGGTATATAGTTCGACGGAATAGCGACGACCTATACGTCGCCCTTGTTCTGGAAATACCAAGAATTTCTAGAACATGCTCGACGGATAATCTGTCCGTATTCCGTCGATATATATCGACGGAATAGCGACGAATAATCCGTCGCCATGGTGCTGGAAATGCCAAGCATTTCCAGAACCTGATCGACGGATAGTCCGTCAGCACACCGTCGCTAATCCGTCGTTCGTTACCGACGGATGAGCGACGGAACGATACGCTCTGATACGCGGTTACGACGGGTTACCGACGGTATTTTACGTCGCTATTGTTTACACAGTTCAGTACTTAATAGTTGAAATGGACGACAGTCCGTCGGAAATGCGTCGTTAATGCTTCGTATTGTGACGTCGATAAGCCGTCGCTATTCCGTCGCTTGACGACTATGTAGCGACGGACCGTTATTAGCGACGAGCTGATTGCCGACGGATTTTTTTGGCCAAAAACCGTCAGTGATCGGTCGCTAATACTAATTACCGTCGGATTGGTGACGGATAGGGCCGTCGCTAAAACGATAAATTTTGGTAGTGATTGCCACCAGCAAAGCTCACTTAATCTATATGCATCGGTCGCTGGCATCACAAGCCAATTTGGACATGTCTTCCCCTTGGTAATTTCTCACCTATCATGGTGTGCGGCTTGGTACACCCTGATAGTCTTTTGAAATACCCGGCCTTACGTCCCCTGGTGGCCAAGCCCGCACTCAGGCCTGTACGTAAGCCAAATTTTTGATTTTCGTCCGGACCGGCACGTCCTTCACACTTTGACTGTGCCGCTGGAAATACCCTTATTTTGCCTCTCCCCCGTATATGATGGAGGTATCCACGACCATTTTGTTTTATTTGTCATTTTAACTTAACGGCTGTCTCTGCGCCGTAGGCTAACCCTTAGCCTTAATGCGTTATCGACCAGGTTGGCGTCCGTGCAGCACGGGTAGCGAGCCCCGTTGCACGTGCCCGTCACACCTGTCGCTAACCATTCTTTCCTTCTTATCTTTCATTCATTCTTTCTTTCACTTGTTCGTTCATTCATTGATTCATTCACATATTCATTCATTCATTCGTTGATTCATTCATTCACTTATTCGTTCATTCTTTATACAACTCCCCGTACGGGAGTCACCTTGGCGACCCATCGGTCCCATAGTCTTTTAATGTTGCTACACTCTACTCGGAACGACTATGTTGATAGTCTTTCTGTTTCATTGTTGTAAACCATTTATTGTTTCATTGTTGAACGCATAAGGGACTCGAAATGTAAGCCCGTGCCTAGCACGAGCGTGGAGCACGGTGCGAGAGTTCTCATATTTTCTATATTCTTTTCCATGTTCTATACAAGCATACAAGATGGGATTATTCCCTTAGCTAGGTGCGTTGAGTCATTTATTAACATGCGCGGTGTTATCGCCTAGCGATTCTAGCAATAGTGTCCGTATTGTTATGTGTCTAGGCTAAGCAAAGACGGGTTCATCGGAGCCACCCACCTTAGCGATGTTCGCATCGGTCGAGCGATACTCCGAGTGCGCCTTTGAATGTCTAAGTCTGGATTCATCCTTGACGGGCCAATGTAAGTCTCGTATCGATTCTTCATCAGGTCGATGCCAACTCTTCGGGTCGACGGCTCGTTTGAGTCGTTGTACTTGCCGTTTGAATCGACATTCCGCTAGGGCGGAGCGGGTCATTACAAATGTAACTCAAAAATAATTTTATTATAAAAGACAGAGCAGAGCAGACATTATAAGAGCATCTCCAACCCTATTGTCTTGTTTTGTGTTGTGACTTCTATGTGGCATGAGGCACAAGACAATGTCTTGTATATGTGGCAAAATTATATTCACAAATGACAATGAGTTTAAAAAGTCATCTCCAATGCAAAAGTATTGAGAAGGCAATATAAAGTAATTTTTTACAACTTCCAAGACAACTTTTACTCTTCTACTTCTTTTTATAAATATTTTTATTCACAAATGATGATGTGGACATAAAGACATTGTGAAGTGCATTGTGTAGGACCGATTGTAGGAACGAGTTGTAAAGCGCAATACTCTAGAGGGGGGTGAATAGAGTAGGCAGCGGAAATTAACTATTTAAAAATGTTAGTAACAAGATCACAGATATGTAAATAAAAAGTAGAGAGTAGAGAGCAAACGCAAACACAAGGATGTATACTGGTTTCCCTCTGTTGAGGACTAGTCCAGTCGGTAGAACTCTTGCTACCAGTTGAATCCACTATGGAAAATCACCACAAGTTTTCATCCGAAGATCTTGCAACTTCTACAACGCGAGCTTTGATCCGAAGTACTCGACCAACTTCAATTGTGAAGTGTCTAACTTCAATCAAGCCTCTGATTACAACCACTCTGAAACTTCTAGACCGTACCGCACTGGCAAATCGACTAGAGGATTGTAACTAGCTTGGGATTTAAAAATGAATAGCTCGGAATACTTTGGAAGAAGTAGTAGGCTGATAGAGAAGAGATATGAAAGTGAATTGGTGAGTTGAAATGATCGAAATCCTTCTCTATTTATAGTTTTTCCAAAGGCAGAATTCTGACAGAATTCGGGCAGAATTCGGACAGAACTCGATGAGAAAATCTCGGTGGGATCCGTAACTGCAGGAAGACCAAGTTCAAAAAGCAACGTTCACTATCCGAACTCTGGCCGAACTCTGGCCGAATTCTGGCCGAACTCTGGCCGAATTCTGTCCGAGTTCTGTTGGAGTTCTGTCAGGGTTTTTGCAAATTGGTTTTGGGCTTTTTGAAAAAGTCAGGCAGTTAGGAAGTAGTTTGGGCTTTTGTAAGTGGGCTTGTTTTCAAAATGAAAGGGTATTTTGAAAACGTTTCTTGGGTAGCCTATTTGCCAGTACGATGCAGTGTACATCGTATTCCAAGACTCAATAAATATGCAAAATTACATTGATGAAATAGGAAAACCAAGAGCCCTTTGATGACGCCTTTCTTCAAAACTTGAACAGACTTGAAGACGCCTTTTTCACTTGACGGCAATCGTCCAAAGATAAACAGATCTGGAAATCTGAATACCTTTCGGGGGCTTCGCCCCCGAACCCCTGACGGGGGGCGCTGCCCCCTCGACCCCTGTCCGCTGACCGGGCAGCGGAACCCCCGATGCGAGGCTCCGGATAGGTCGTTAGGCGGTTCAGAGAAATCTTCTTGTATAACGCCGTCTTTGGCCCATCAATAATTTTTATATGTCCTGGTTTGATCATGTTTGATCATGCTTACAGCATGTCTACAAATACATGTTAGAAGAACAAAGCAGTATGATGCATTATGATACAAACATATGATGTAGAACATTTAGGACAATGCTAACATTAGGACAATGCTAAGTTTAAGTAGCAACATGATAGTAATTACATGAATATTAGTGACATCATTATGTTAAACTTAATTGATTAGCCATATTCAAAAACATGATATAATCATTGGGCTAACAATCTCCCCCTTTTTGATTATGGCAAATCCTTTAAGTTTAATATATATACAATAGATGCATGTATCACTAATAAACACATAATACTAGAATATTGTGTGCTATCTTAAACTTATTTCTCCCCACTTTATTTCTCCCCACTTAAACTTATTTCTCCCCCTTTGACATGATCAAAAATAAGCTCCCCCGTAATTAGAGCTAAAATGAACTCAAGCATAAGTAATGGAGGAAAGCAAAAATAATCATGATCAAGGATTAGGAGAACAGTGTAACGACAAGTTCAGAAAAATTGCATAACTAAAGTAGAAAAACTTGTCAAAAATACAACATAGTTGGTTGAACTTTAACAAAGAACACTGAAATCAACTAATACATATTTTACCAACTAGAAATCCAAAAATGAAAAATGTTTTGAATGTCATTTGACCAAAAAAAATCTATCAATATAGTAGGAATCAATCATTGGTCATAAATGAATCATGAGGAATAGAAATTTGCAGATCTAGTATATATAAAAGAGTTAAAAATATAATAAGACTTTTAACAATGATCACAAAAAAAATATGATTCATAATTTGCCCATACAAATTAGTGAATCAATTCCATAAAGAGTATAATCATCAAAAAGAAATCAAAATATGTATACTAGAATCTATTCAAAATCTATACCAAAGTTCATGCATTTGAATTCAATTACCTTAGCATGATATATATCCATCAGATAAACATGAAGGTAATGAAGACAAAATACTTGAGAAGGAGAAATTCAGTCGACTTGAATGCTCTCCCGCAAAGTATGATCAGTCTAAATAACATAATCATGAACTTGGAGATAAAATCTCAAAATGCCAAATCAGTTTAAACTCAAAAGGAGTAATCAAATAAGAATGATTAAACATATTTGGCAAGATAACTTTTAGAAATTCGAATGAGAGAATTAAAAATAAATATTAATCATATATTCTCTCATCTAATACAAATCCAAATATCATGAACAACTCAACAAGATATTTAACGTAAAAGAATATATGTCCATGATGAACTAAGCTATACCACATATTAAGGGCATAAAAGAATTGAAACAATTAAATTGCTCTCCCTTAAAATATGCGTATATAGTTCAGAAATAATTTATATGCATAAAATAGATAAAATAAATAATCACAAGATCTAAGGGATATCCAAGATATGCATCTTTTCTTTCCTTTGATCAAATGCATATAAAATTCCAAACTCAAAACAAATATCATCTTTAGGCAAAATAAAGAAATATCCAATGAATAAACGCTTAAAGATGAACAAATAACATATATCTCCAATATAAATAACACAAATCATTTCATGTAAGTAAAAGATTTTCGAAAGCTGTCTTTAATAATAACATTTGAGTACCAGACAGATTCAATAAATCAAAAAGAAATCAAAAAGACTTTTCAAAAATGTGGAATTTATTACGAAAAACTGTCTCAGTAAATGTTCAAATGCGTCCATTTAGTCCTCAGACTAAAAGCTGGCGATTCGAATTACGAAAATAATTTCAATAAAAGAATCCATAAATCATAAATAAGTCCATTTGAACAAATAAATATAACTAGATAAATGTCTAAAAAAAGTGTATGGCATGTCAAGGGGATAACTGTTTTGAAACAATTAACTGCTCCACCTTTACATGGCTATATCCAAAAATAATATTATAGACAAAATTTAAGAATTTCATAGACATATTTTCGGAAGTAGGAAACTAATTCAAAAATATTAAGTCTTCTTATCAAAGTTCATTTCTTCCCTTTTAAAGCCTTAGCACGGTGTCCACCTGACAACCGTAAGGTTTAAAGAAAAGAAACGCTTTGAGAGAGAGACATTGAATATGCATGACTTCTCCCTGTAAAGAATTACTGTTGTAGACAGTAAGTAACTTGAATAAGAAGATAATAATATAAAGTTCAAAAACATGAATATTACGAATATTACACAAGCTAAAGATGAAATCATAATACCATAATATTCAATGATTAGTCACGAATACGAAAAACAATCATCTTTAGACAAAAGAAGAAATATCCATTAAATGAACATTTAAAAATAAAACAATCAAAAGATATTTCAAATTAGCATGATGAATAATCGTATAAGTCAAAAGATGACATAAATTGATCTATTCTATAGAATCTCACAATTGACAAGATAGATCAACATATGCTACCTTTTGTGAAAATATAAAGAGAGAATATTATCCATCAAATCTAAAATTCAAAATCCATCAGATAATAATTGCAATTAGATCTCAATAAATCTTTAGTTTATAAAGCGTTGATCAATCTTGGGTTAGCTGTAGAGGTACTGTCCCAGCTAACGGAGGTTCACCGGGGAACACTTAAGTACCGCTTCGCTTCGACCGTAGTCGTGGTGACAGACAGACCTTTTGTAGGCTTGTACCCAAAATAAATCTCTTCTTTAATAACCGAGGATTTAAAAAGAATTAGTACAATATGAAATCAATTATATTCTATGGATTTAAAAATCTTAGAACAATGTAGCATACGGCATAAGATGTATCAATTACATTTATCCATATGTGCTACAAAATCATTGGATAACAATAAAATATAAAACATTTGTAAATCAAAATGTAGAACCTAGATACGTTGATGTATTCTGGAACCTAGGAGACTTGACAGCACCTTGGATCCAGAACTAGACGATAGTTGCAAGTAGACCTTAATAAATCTTAAGTCTATAAAGTATTGATCACTTCGGGTTAGCTGTAGGGGCCGGTTCCCAGCTAGCGGTAGTCCGAAGACTAGTGCACCGTGTCGCTTCAGGCTATTTACACCTGTATGACAGAAGGACCCTTTCGGCTTGTTCCCAAAAATAATTTCTACTCTTAAGAACTTAGATTCAAAGGAATATATGCAGTATCATCGAATCATCGTCGAAATTCAGAATCCCTAAAAGTAAATACCCAAGGAATGGTTTATTAAGATCAAGATATTTAAAAAAAATATCATGTATCCAAAAAGTCAACCAAAAAGCCAAGAGAAACACATCATTAAAAGAGGCTTTGAGGAAGAAGCTGATAAAGATAAGTACATAAATTTGTTCAAATTAATCACTAGCTTAAGTATGAGATAAGTACAAGTTTAAATTAAAACTACTTTTCAAAATAATATAATATAGAACTTGAACTTAACTCATAAATTCCCATAAAGATATTTATACAAAAATATAAGAAACATATCAGCAATATATGAATGAAAATGAATTATTCATGTATCATTAACAAGCATCAAAAACATACATAAATAAACTTTGTCAGATAAAGATGTAATTGATTCATAAGAAGGTAATCAAAATAAAATATGAGAATCAATAGTGAGGTATATTATGCAAGCACAAGGTTAACATAAAAGTATATGTATATACTTTTCAAGTAAATAAAAGACTTGTGCCAAACATACATACTCACAAAATACTGATCAAAGTAAATATGACATGTTAAAGACAAAACGGTAAGAAGTGATCATTAAAAAATATTAAATACAGAGAGTCAAAAACATATTAACCAAAACAAAGTTAAGCTCCAATAGACTAGAGTGGTATGCATGCTTTAAGAATAAAGATTAAGAGTAAATAGCATACATAGACAAATGTGTCACACTAATAGAAAATAAAAAATATATATAGTGTGAACTAAACATTTGAGCTAAACAGCTAGTCAAGCTAGGATTATGTCTCACATTGATTCAAACAATAAACAATTTAAAAGACATCAATGAAAGCTAATATGAAGAAATCAATAAGAACATGCTAAATATTAAGAACTATTTAGAAAGCATGTTACCGAAGTGGTTCTAGTGACCACACTTCTGTTGGTGCAATTGCATGGAAGATGACCTTTGTAGCTTTACAATCACCAACATGTTCCATGGTTCTATTTGATATGAGAAGCTTCACCTGCAATATTAGGTGAAGACTTTGGTATCCAATAATTGGATCCACATTTGTTAGCTTTGGGAACCCATTTGCACAAGTTCATATCAACTAGTTTTCTAATCTGACAATAATTAGAAACATGTCCATTCATACCACAATAATGACAGAAAGAATTAATATTAGTACTATGTACAGCAGTATGAGAATGTGCAGTAGTGTGATATGATGTACGTGGATACTTGTAATAGAAAGCATGGTTGTGTGAAGCTTTAGCTTTGCTTGCTTCCTTTCTAAAAGATCTGACATGTGTGACTTTGTGATGTGCTAAGTGTCCTGTGTTAGACTGAGTCGTAGGTTGTATTACCTGCTTCCCAAGTCTAATCTCTAACTTTTTAGAGTTAGCACAGATCTCATCATACTTAGCAGAAAGAGCATCAATTCTACATGAAGCAATAGAATACTTCTTCTTTTCTGATTCTAATTCCTCCTTAAGTTTAGCATTTTCTTGAGTGCTTTTCTCAATGCATTCAAGCGCCTCATGCAATCTAAACTCAAGTGTGGATATCTCAATAGAATTATCAGAAGTAGAAGTATCTCTAGCATCATTCAATAAGCAAGTAAGCTTTTTAATCTCACGCTTATAGGATAGAATATCCTTTCTAGCTTGCTTATATTTATCTAATACTTTCTTGTGTTCTTCTAACAGATCACTGAAAGCATCAGATAAATTATCATAAGAAAATTCACTCTCTTCAGAAAAAGAATTATTTTGTACCTCGTTAGATAATGCCATTGTGCATAAATTTGCAGCTTGATGAGGTCTCTCTTCTTCTTCTTCATCTTCTTGTTCTTCTTCTTCTTCAGAATCGCTTGCTTCGCTTTCACACCATATGCCCGATGATCTTCCTTCATTTGATTGTTCGTAGTGACTCTCCTTTCTTGTAGTAGTACAATCTTCTTGGATGTGGTCTATCTTCTTGTAATTGTCACATACAAGCTCTTCTTCGTATAAGGGATTATGTTGTACCTTAAATCCCAATTTTGTCATGTACATATTTGCATCATTATGAAGACTATCCTTCTCTCTGGAGTTGCTAGCTTCGCTTTCATACCTGCACTCATAAGTAGCTTCAAGAACTTTCCAAATTTTATGAGATGTTGTGCAAGTATTAATAAGATTAAATACATTTGTGTCTACAGCACAATAAATAATATGCATAGCTTTTGCATCAAGGCTAGCTAACTTCTTCTCTTCATCCGTGTAACTATAATAAGGCTTATTGATTATAGAGGATGTAAGAATAGAAGTAATAGTAGGCTTTTTGTAGCCGGTGACAACAATTGACCATAAGTCAAAATCTAGAGACTTCAAGTAGAAGCTCATCCGTGTCTTCCAATAGCTATAGTTTGTTCCATCAAATAGTAGGAGTCTATTTGAGGATTGCTCTTCAGTTGTGAAGTACATACTTGTCATATGTGATACAGTGATCTATATAACAGCAGTTATATAATAACAATATAATAGCAGTGTTACCTCGCTTTACCTGTATAACCCGCTTTGATAATGAGAATTTGCTCCGAGGATGTTAAGCCAAATAATAGAGTCCTTGCTAGGATACCAATTGAAGGAGCAGTTGGTATAAGCAATAATATCTCTATAAGGAGCACCTGCAATAATATCTCTAGAAAGAGCACCTGCTCTGATACCAATTGTAGGACCGATTGTAGGAACGAGTTGTAAAGCGCAATACTCTAGAGGGGGGTGAATAGAGTAGGCAGCGGAAATTAACTATTTAAAAATGTTAGTAACAAGATCACAGATAATATATCACAGATATGTAAATAAAAAGTAGAGAGTAGAGAGCAAACGCAAACACAAGGATGTATACTGGTTTCCCTCTGTTGAGGACTAGTCCAGTCGGTAGAACTCTTGCTACCAGTTGAATCCACTATGGAAAATCACCACAAGTTTTCATCCGAAGATCTTGCAACTTCTACAACGCGAGCTTTGATCCGAAGTACTCGACCAACTTCAATTGTGAAGTGTCTAACTTCAATCAAGCCTCCGATTACAACCACTCTGAAACTTCTAGACCGTACCGCACTGGCAAATCGACTAGAGGATTGTAACTAGCTTGGGATTTAAAAATGAATAGCTCGGAATACTTTGGAAGAAGTAGTAGGCTGATAGAGAAGAGATATGAAAGTGAATTGGTGAGTTGAAATGATCGAAATCCTTCTCTATTTATAGTTTTTCTAAAGGCAGAATTCTGACAGAATTTGGGCAGAATTCGGACAGAACTCGATGAGAAAATCTCGGTGGGATCCGTAACTGCAGGAAGACCAAGTTCAAAAAGCAACGTTCACTATCCGAACTCTGGCCGAACTCTGGCCGAATTCTGTCCGAGTTCTGTTGGAGTTCTGTCAGGGTTTTTGCAAATTGGTTTTGGACTTTTTGAAAAAGTCAGGCAGTTAGAAAGTAGTTTGGGCTTTTGTAAGTGGGCTTGTTTTCAAAATGAAAGGGTATTTTGAAAACGTTTCTTGGGTAGCCTATTTGCCAGTACGATGCAGTGTACATCGTATTCCTAGACTCAATAAATATGCAAAATTACATTGATAAAATAGGAAAACCAAGAGCCCTTTGATGACGCCTTTCT
Source organism: Iris pallida (assembly GCA_029216955.1). Lineage (NCBI taxonomy): Eukaryota > Viridiplantae > Streptophyta > Magnoliopsida > Asparagales > Iridaceae > Iris > Iris pallida. The sequence goes on from JANAVB010018993.1 coordinate 9,142,599, forward strand.
TCAAAACTTGAACAGACTTGAAGACGCCTTTTTCACTTGACGGCAATCGTCCAAAGATAAACAGATCTGGAAATCTGAATACCTTTCGGGGGCTTCGCCCCCGAACCCCTGACGGGGGGCGCTGCCCCCTCGACCCCTGTCCGCTGACCGGGCAGCGGAACCCCCGATACGAGGCTCCGGATAGGTCGTTAGGCGGTTCAGAGAAATCTTCTTGTATAACGCCGTCTTTGGCCCATCAATAATTTTCATATGTCCTGGTTTGATCATGTTTGATCATGCTTACAGCATGTCTACAAATACATGTTAGAAGAACAAAGCAGTATGATGCATTATGATACAAACATATGATGTAGAACATTTAGGACAATGCTAACATTAGGACAATACTAAGTTTAAGTAGCAACATGATAGTAATTACATGAATATTAGTGACATCATTATGTTAAACTTAATTGATTAGCCATATTCAAAAACATGATATAATCATTGGGCTAACACATTGTCTAGATCTAGACAACCAACTTCACATTGTCTTTGCCATGTCATTGCCATGTTAACTCCACACTTTATTTCACATATGCATTAGAGAAGTACTTTTGAAAAAAATGGTTGTCATTCCTATGTGGCAACCATTTTTTTCAAACTCACAATAGGGTTGGAGATGCTCTAAAAGACAGAGGTTCTCTTGAAATCTAATTCTTAGCCCATACCAACCTCATCATTGTAGTCTTCTTAGCCCATACCAACCTCATCATATTCTCATCAAGCTCATCTTCATTCTCCTTTTCAAACTAAACGGAGAATAACATTCTCCGTTTCAAAAGACACGGAGAACGTCATTCTCCGTTTAAAAAAAACGGAGAATGAACATTTTAATGTGTTTTACCACTGGGAATGTTATTTTCCGTTTCAAGACAGACGAAGAATGTTATTATCCGTTCCGAAATAAACGGTGAATAGAATCCTCAAACGATTTAATTTAAACGGGAAAGTTATTCTCCGTTTCAAGATAAACGGAGAATAGAATCCTCAAACTTTTTTTGGTTTTGACAATGTAAATGTAATTCAAAAATAATTTTATTATAAAAACAGAGCTTATAAAAGACAGAAGTTCCTTGCCCAATTACATAATTACATTATTGTTTTACAATGTCATTGCTTGGTTCGTGTTACATATTCGCTTTTAAGCAACTTCTTAGCCCATACCAACCTCATCTTTGTAATCTTCTGGTGAGTTTCATCGTCATTTCCTCCCGGTATTTCGAAGGGAGTAGTCGTCAACATATTCATATAATACGCCGTGTACAAGAGGCAGTTGGGTGCCAGTTGTTGTGGGCAATTTGGAGAACAATTCAGCACTTTGCTCTCATACTCCATCTTCGCCGGGCATCTCTTCCTCATCCTATCAACTTTTCTCCTGACGATAGGCTCTAGAGTGTTCTTCATTAATTCTGCATCCACCTTGTACTTTTCGTACGTGTTTTGTCTCAAGGAGTTGTAGTGTGTCCAGTCGTAGGAGATAAAGTTGAATGTGAGCAGAGTATAGTATTTGATGGGTATATTAAAGAGTGGGATGAATAGCAACTCTATGTCATCCTCCAAACCCATGACGAAGTCTACTACATCTGTTTGGAAGTTTTCAAGGGCGCCGGATTTTGCATCTAGTTCATTGGCACGTTCAACGATGTTCTGTTTTCCAAAAATAAAACACAATATCATGAGTAATTTTTTTGTCATTTTTTATCGGTGTACACATGAATATGGATTTTTCTGTTTAGATTCTTACCAATGTGTGGGACATCATGAATGCAGACCACTTATGTGATTGGGACGCCGGCTTTTGCTTCTGGATCAATGGTACGTCCTTTGAACTAGACGGAGGACACCTTCTTTTAATGCCTTGAATTTCTCTCAGCTTCCTTATTATTAGGTTCAGTATGCCAGCCTCCATGTCTTCATAGTTGAGTATGTCTTGCATGTCTATTGCCGACAGCTCGACTGTGACTCCATTTTCACCCTCTTTCGGCGAAAATGAGTATACAATATCACTGAACATAAATTTAGTTTAGATTAAATTAATAAAGATAGATTCTCATTACATAATTGTGAATTACGATGTCTAGAAAAAACAAAAGAAAAAAAGGGTTCTGATACATACTCTGGACACTTCTTTTTGGAAATTACGATGTCGATGTATTGCTTCTTCAGCTCTTCATCCGCATGTTTCCAAAGTAAGAGTTCATCGCATTCGCTTAGTATGACACGGTTCTTCTTTAATTCAGCCATTTTGGCGTCTCCTCGGGATTTCGGAGCGGCATTAATCTTCCGCTTTTTATTAGCCTCTCCAACTGTATTGCTTTTTATTAACCTCTTTCCCCCCCATCCTCCTCTTCTTTTGGCTTCTTTTGGAGCAGCAAGTTCAGCAGCTGCTTGAATCTCCTCACGCTAAAGTGCTACAACCATGGCTTGGAGATCAACAATTTTCCCATCCTTTTATTGGCTTCAATATTAAACGATTCAACTTTATTTTGAAGCTCCCTTTTCTCCTCAACGAGCCTTTCAACTGTTTCTCTGAGTTGCTTGGTTGTTCGCACTAAAATAAAACAAACAACAATAAAATGTATGATGTGAACCTAACACGGAGAATGATATTCTCTGTGTAATATAATACGGAGAATAGCATTCTCCGTTTGGAATTACTAACCTTTCCAGTATCGAAATGATAGAGAATAGCAATTATCCGTTTCAAATAACACGGATAATGCCATTCTCCGTGTTATAATACACGAAGAATAGTCATTCTCCTGGAAGATTACAAATCAGAAATTTGAAATAGAAAAGATTTTACCTTGTGCATGTAGCTCTGATTTAAGAACAGAATTCTGCTTTCTCAAATCCTCCAGTTCATGCACAGAGCCCTCCATCACAACGTTGACTGCACGTTGTTGTGCTTCTTGTGCCTCGAGCTCTTTCAGCTTTTCTTTGAGTTTCTCGTTCTCAAGGTTGGCTGCACGTAACTGCGCTCCTTGCGCCTACATCTTTTTTAACTTTTCTTTGAGTTCTTCATTCTGCGCAAGAATATCAGAATGATGTCTTCTCAAATCCTCCAGTTCATGCATAGAGCCCTCCATCACAACGTTGACTGCACGTTATTGCGCTTCTTCTGCCTCGAGCACTTTCAGCTTTTCTTTTAGTATGGCATTCTCAAAGTTGGTTGCACGTAACTGCGCTCCTTGTGCCTCCATCTCTTTTAACTTTTCTTTGAGTTCTTTATTCTGCGCAAGAATATCAGAATGATGTCTTCTCAAATCCTCCAATTCCTTTGCTGAGTCGTCCATCATAGCGCCCATTTCATGATGCTGTGGTATCCGTTGTTCATCAAAATTATTCCCACCTGCTTCTTGGTGTTCTTCCTCTCCCTCTTTTTCAACTTCTTTTATAGGTGGCTCATCTTCTTTGTGCCCTTCTTCTTCTCCAACAGGTATAACCAGATCTTCCAATATCATCTTCGATCTCATTTTGTTGTGATATTCGACCTTGAGGAAGTTTGAGATTTCGTACCCATTCCATGTGAAAAATCTTGGGTAATCAGAAATTGGGGCGAACTTCCTTTCCACAAATTTACTATGTTCTACAAACCAATAGAGGAAGTATATTGTGCAACCTTCCAATTTGTGGAAAGCCATTGAGTAATCCCCCTGTTCAGTTTTGCTTCTACTCCTCTTTATGCTATCCATTACATATGCCAAGATTAACCTTGGCCAGCATATACTGTTGATGACGTCCACACTGTCTACCAAGGCCAAGAATCTGTACGGCAAATTTGAACCGCCAGACTTTGTGAAGAATACTGTTTGGCACAAGTGGAAGATTATTAGCTTGGCCAAATCATCTGGATTAACAGCGTTATCTCCGCCACGAAGCCGTTGTAACAATTCAAAGAACTTGTCTCTCACTTCCTTATTCGTGACTTCTGAGTGTTTGCCCTTAGTATTAGCCAGCAATCTTGTGAAGTGATCTCTACACAGGCTCAATGATGCTGGTGGTGTGGGCTGCTGTTGTTTTTCTTTTATCAATCTTCTGTAAGAAACATCATCATCGCTTTCTTCATTCAGCGGTAGACCGAATATGACTGCCATATCCTCGACGCTTGGCGCGATTTTAACAGTGGTGCTCAATTCAAAGCACCCGAAGCCATCTTCTTCTTCTGTGTAACTTGCAATTAAATTCTTAAGCCCTTCTGTTACCTTGGCCACTTCGGAGACGTGGACTCTGTTTTGGTAGAAAATCTCGACAAAATTTCAGAAACCGGTATTCTTCAAGGAACCAATAACTGGCTCAGGTAAACGGCCAACATCTCGATTGACCTCCTCCATAAGATTTAGCATTGGCTTGAAGGTAGAACGAAAAAGTCTTGAATCCTTATTCCTACAGATTTTTTTTCTATAAAACAAAAAAAACAAAAAATTAGATCGGAGAATGGCCATTCTTATGGGTTTTAACACTGGGAACGACATTCTCCGTTTCAAGTTAGACGGAGAATGCCATTCTCCGTTCCAAATTAAACGGCGAATAGAATTTAACATTCAAATGCGTTTTATGACGGAGAATGTCATTTTCCTTGTAATATATACAGAATTTACGAACATAAAATCAAAGTTATACCTTCTGTTTGTACTTCTTCTTGCACTTCTTTTGTTTAGCAACTTTTTTCTTTTTCTTTTGTGCAACTTTTTTAGAATAGGGTTTCGGTTGTTCTCCGTCTATCGCTTTTGGATTTTCTGTAACTGGTGCATCTTCTCTAATTGGTGATGCTGCCATTGATGATTCTGCCGCTGATGCCGACATGGTGTGAATATTGCGAATAGGGAGAAAGGTTTGAAGATTTTGGAGGAGAATGACCTAGGTTTGAGTACAGAGTGGATTATGGAAGAAGAGGAAGCTTCGAAACGGTTTTCTTTTTTCTTTTTCTTTTTGTAATAAAAGGGTTCGGGGGTGTTTTGAATTAATTAGAAGGGCAAAAATATCATTCGATGGAAGGGCAAAAGACTCCTTTCTGCTTAATTATATTAATTTGAAGGGCAAAAATGATTCTGCTTAATCAAAAAGAATCGAAGCCGTTTGGCAAAAATGTTATTACAACTCAACAAAAAAATGAACATAATACATTAGGGGTTTCCATACATTAGATATAAAAGAAGAAGAAAAAAAATCATCGTCTTCCATATTCAATCATTTCAGATTGGACTTCTTTTTAGCTCTTCATTGTGCTCTGAAGTTGTAATTCATTCAGCAGCTTTGCGTCTTTCCTTTCCCGCATCAAACTGCATATAACAAACATAACATCAAAAATATTGTTCTAAAAAGTTGAAGTTTTTGACGACATATTTTCAGACTTACATCGAGAGAACGGTATTCTAGACTACATCGGTCTTTCATGAATGCAATTACAAAAATCCCACAATCAACAGAATTGCCTTGGCGGGGAACATAAGAAGGACGTTTTATTACAAAAGTAGAAAAGCTGAACCTAGCATCTCTCAACTTCAAAATCTCTTCTTGGAGAAAGAGATCCAAATTTGAAAGCTACAATTACCAGAATATAATATGTATTAGTATATCGCGTATCTTGTACCCAATTCATAAAAATTGATGAATATGAGCTTACTATTTCTTTTATGACTGTTTTGCTTTGAATCGGATCATCTTTAGATGCAAGTGAGTCCCAAATTTCAACAGTCCTTTTTTAACCAGGACTCTTGCAAGAGTATAGTGTTCGCCCAAATGAATGGGTATGTATATCTGAATCAGGATTAATTAGGTAAAACAAATTAGTAAATTTTCAGAAAATTAGGATTAATATTTAAACAGAAATACATTAATACCTCGTTACAAGTGCTTAAAGATCCCATGTAATCCTGAAAATATTTGCACTTCTTCCATATTTCATGAGGCTTTTTGTCGGATAGAGGTAACGTTGCTTTCTACATACACATCAATTAATACATTACGAAGGACAAACAAACGAGAAAATTGTTAATGCATATGCATTGAAGAATAAAATGCTCACTCACCGATATCCTTATTGGTAAAACCATACATTAGCTTTATTGGAGGTTCTTTTTCGTTCCTCCGCGGTGAGAAGAGCAGAGACAATACCTACAATCTGAATAAATCATTAAAAATGTCAGCAATAGAATCAAAGTAAACATAGATGGCATCTAAGAAGAAATATACTATCTATACATACCCCATTGCTAATTTTCGTTAAAGGAGCTAAGGTCTTCATCTCAAACCGAGACACATAGTTTTTGTTGCAAGATGATATTATTTCTCTAAGAAAAGAAACGAATAAATTAGAAGAAAAAACTGTTGGAATTAAATCCAAACTCATATTACTTACTCGTCAGGTCTATCATTGGCAAAAATATAGTCGTAATATCTCGAAGAACCACTAGTACAATTGCTAGGCTTCGAGGTTGAACCCCTTATTAAATTTTTTGATGGTGTGACCGGATGTAAATTTCCACGCATTCTTTTAGAAGAACTGCTAAAGTCAGTTTCTTCTGTAGGGGACAATGCGAGCAATCGGTCCAATGCTTTACTACGAGACTGTAGCTCCACGTCCTCCTCATCGGAAGAAGATACAACGGAAACCACCTTCACATTATTAAATACTCCAGATGAAGATGCCTTCTTCAAAGATGGAGATTCTTCAATCTTCTCCAAACGCCGAGATAAATTCATTTGTTCAATTTGTATTGAACCAAGCATAGAATTGATCGATGCAACATCAGCTGAAATCTTCGACAGTTGTTGTTCAATCCTGCGTAACATACGCAGAATGAAGGTTTCATTTGGAGTTGACAACCAATCTTCTACGTCTTCTACATTTCTCCCCACACGAGTAGACATCTTGAGAACAAGAAAACTATTGTATTTCAGAAAACTATTCTATGTATTTCAGAATGAATAATAGTACTATGAAACAAGAAAACTATTGTATATATAATAGCAAGTGAGAAGTACAAAAAGTGAGGAAGATGGAAAGACAAATAAATTTCGAGACCAGCAAACAATCTACTAGCCGTTTGATTGAGGAGGGCTCGAGGAAGATTCTACTATCCGTTTGAAAAATACAAAAGGTTATCGTGATCAACTTCAATTAAGGAACTCTATAAGAGGTTTAATTCCGCTTGATTGAGAAACTCGACGAAGTCCGCCGCGAACCGGAACTTCTTCTTCTTTTCTTCTTCATCTCCGTTTCTCCTTCCACCACCACCACCATGCCCTGTAGCTTTATAACAAAAATATTAAATTGTTAGATGAAACAAAAAAAAACTAATTACGGAAAGATTACTAAATCAAAATAAAACAAAACACATATTCATAGAAAATATGAGATTAAAGATGAAAGTGTCACAGAAGCAACACCATAATTTTACAACAACTAAGCAGACTCTGCTAAGCAATAACTAAAATTAGGGATTGTGTCCTCCTTGGATTTAATTTACACAAAGAAGAGATTTGAGAGAACGAGCTTTTGTCGGCTTCCTAAATGTACCATTCTCCGTCCTAAATGTACCATTCTCCGTCCTAAATGTACCATTCTCCGTCCATTCGCCGTATTAAAAGCAAAGAGAATGGCCATTCTCCGTGTTAAAAGCAAAGAGAATGGCCATTCTCCGTCCATTCGCCGTATTCACCGTCCATTCGCCGTATTCACCGTCCATTCGCCGTATTAAAAGCAAAGAGAATGGCCATTCGCCGTATTCTCCGTCCATTTTCCGTCCTAAATGTACCATTCTCCGTCCTAAATGTATCATTCTCCGTCCATTCGCCGTATTAAAAGCAAAGAGAATGACCATTCTTCGTGTTAAAAGCAAAGAGAATGGCCATTCTCCGTCCAAAAAAATATTCTCTTCGAAAATATTATCATTAGAAAAGTAAAAAAATAATCCGCCCGACCTCAGAAGCAGGTTTCTTCAGTTCACCACCACCACCATGACATGTAGCTTTATTAACAAAATATTAAATTGTTAAATGAAAAATAAAATTTCTGACAATGGCATGGACAGTAAAATTAGAGCGGCGCCGCTGGTACTTCTCCTTGTTCGAGGAGGTCTCGACGACGTCCGACGCGAAGCGGACCGATTCTTCTCGGCGCAGCTGGTACTCCTCGTTGTTTTAGGAGGGCTCGACGACGTTCAACGCGATCCGAACCGATTCTTATTTCCTTCTTCATCTCCATTTCTCTTTCCACCACCAGCACCACCACCACCACTACCATGGCCTGTAACCAAAAAAAATTAAGGTTCAGATTAAATTGGATGAACTTTTGAGAGAGTAAATATGAGTTAATTTAGGGTGTTCATTGAAAAAATTAAAGTGAAGAATGACCTGCTAAAGCAAGTTACCAACAGGTCAAAAGTCTAAATCAGCATTAAATGATGTATCCTGCATTATTTAATCTGAATTTAAACTGGACCGTTGGATGAAGATCCAACGGTCCATATTTTGGATGTATCGATACATCCCAAAAGGGTGGATGTATTGTAGAATTTTCCATATATATATATATATATATATATATATATATATATATATATATAAACTAAATTTTCTTATTCAGTTTTATGGACCGAAACCGAAATCAAACCGAATCGAATCTCGGTTCGGTTCGGTTCGATTTTTTTTTATTCGGTCCCCCTCGCCCCCCCCCCCCCCCCCCCCCCCCCCCCCCCCCCCCCCGTCCCCCCCCCCCCCCCTCCTCCCTCCGCTGGCCGGCCCCCTCGACCCGCCCCCTCCTCCCTCCGCTGGCCAGCCCCCCCAATCCCCCTCCTCCCTCCGCTGGCCGGCCATGCTCGACCTAGGGGTGATCGCATTATTCGATTTTGGACCGAAAATCGAACCGAATCGAATAAGAGATTCGGTTCGATTTTAAAAAAACGGTTCGGTTTTGGTTTTGAAAATACTAAAAAAATTTATTCGATTTCGGTTTCGGTCCAAAACCGAATATATATATATATAAATATATAAATATATATATATATATATATATATATATATATATATATATATATATATATGCTACATATATATACTAAATAAATTTAGGTATATATATATTAACAAAAATGTGCAAATAAACCAAAAAATGAACAAAACCGAATAAACCGAAAATCGAACCGATTTAATTCGGTTCGGTTTGATTCGGTTATGGGCCAATTTTGTTCGGTTTCAGTTTTACTTATTCAATTTTTGGTTCAATTCGGTTTTCGATTCGGTTTGAACCGAATTAATCGAATGCTCACCCCTAGCTCGATCCGTCCCCTCCTCCCTCTGCTGCCCCCCCCCCCCCCCCTCCCCCCCTCTCCTCTGAAGCCCCCCACCACCGGAGAGAGAGGGGGGAGGGGTAAAATCTTATTTTTAGACGTATTTTAACGACTTTTAACGGCAGTGGTGCAAACTGAACAAAAATTAAAATGTGAGTTTTTTTTTTAAACAAAAGGTCTTCAAATGCAAAAACAAAAATCTAAAGAGGATTTGTTTGCACTTTACCATAGAATTGGGGGGTTACACTAATTAAAATAAAATTGGAGAAGAATTAGAAATATGATTAGCAATTGGGTGATGGTGGTTTTGGGGGGTTGGGGGGGGGGGGGGGGGGTGGGTTTAAATACAAGTAACTCAAAAAATTACTTAAATGGATTAAAAAGTTGTTGGATGTTGGCATGAGAGTCACGTTTTGGTGGGGCCCAATGTGAGAATGAAATTGATGGTGCAAAAAAGATTTGCAAGTTGGAAGCTTGGGTGCTACTGCTATTGATAGGCATATAGCGTACACGCGCGTGGGGCTTGTCCAGTGGTTGGTTGAGTGTTTTTTCTCACCAACGAAAAATAGTAATTTTTAAATATATTAGTAATTTATAAATAATTAACAAATTTTTAAATAAAATATATTAGTAATTTATAAATAGTTAACAAATTTGATCATTAGGAAAAAAAATCAACAACTCCAAGGCAAAATTGTTTACATATATACAAAAATATTATTTTGGTCGTAGGATGATGACCGTGCTGGTCCACACTCGTGTGACGGTCAACTAGGGGTGGGCTTACGGTTCCAAGACCAGTGGTTTCGATCCGGCCCGAACCGTAAAATGTCCAAACAAGCTGGTTCATAAAATTTGAAATTTAAATGAGTCGGGGCGGGGTGGGTCGTGTGACACTAACGGAATGGGACTGGTCCTATTTTCAAAATAAACGGGATCCCGGATCGACCCGTTTTAGGGATATGTATTTTTTTTAATCAATTTTAAAATTTCTTGCTATTATACTTTATAGATAATAGAACAATTTATTGTTTAGTAAACAAATTCTATAAATTTGGGAAGACATAAGACTTGTTTTGTTCTTATAGATAATATAACATATGTAAATGTTTACTATTTTAGATTTTTTTTATTTTTTATTTTTGGACTCGTTTGGACCCACGGGTCGGTCCGATTTGGACTTGTTTCGAACGGGTCGAGTCCGTTCCGGTTCCAATATTTTTTTGGACCCGTTCCGTCTCACCCCGCCAATTAACGGATCCGATCCGGAACCATAAAATTTGGATCCGGTTCGATCGGTGTCCACCCCTACGGTCAACCATTAGCCTCTATTGCCAGCACGGACCCATTCTAGATCAGAGGGTCAATAATAGTGCACCACATGGCCCGCAGGCCCATGAAGTCATCCCATGGCGGTCAAAATAGGAGTATATCCCCTCCTAATTTTGGTGGGTGAATATAAATGTAGCAGTGTACAAACAAACAAACCTCCCCAGAGTCGCAGTCGCAGCATCAATTGTCTTATAAAAAGAAGTGCTTTCTCAATCAAGACTCCACCACACCCACACTCTCGCCACTGCTGTCAAAGAAGCAACCATGGCAGGAACAGCTTCTTGCAACGTCTTCGCGCTCAAGGCGCTCCCAAGTCCGACAGCAGCACCCATCCGCCGCCACGCTCGCCCGCTCCCCTGCTCGACGACGTCGGCCTCCTTCCGGTGGCCGACCGGGAGGCGCGCTCCGCTCCTGGAGCGGTCGCTCGCCCCCCGCGCCGCCGCGGACGACGGCGAGAAGTGGGGGAAGCAAGCGAGGGACGAGCTGAAGGCGGCCGCGGCCGCGGACGACGACGAGGAGTGGGGGAAGCAAGCGAGGGACGAGCTGAGGGCGGCCGCGGAGGTGGTGGCTGTGGCAGAGGAGGCGACGGAGACCAGAGCTCTGAAGGAGAAGATGTTCGAGGCGTTCCGCGGGACCGACAGGGGGCTGAGGGCGAGCGGCGAGACGAGGGCCGAGGTCGACGAGCTCATCGCGCAGCTCGAGGCCAAGAACCCCACCCCGGCGCCCACGGAGGCGGTCGCCCTGCTCGATGGCAAATGGATACTCGTGTAAGTTTTCGGTACCGAACTCAGCTTGCTCTTGTGGTCAGCGATGAGAGGTGCGTATAACCTTCCTGGCTAGGCCGACGGACTCGGAATCGAACCGTGGGGAGAGGGGGGTGTGTGTGTGAAAAGCGAAACAGTAAGTCCAAAAGACATACAACACAGCATGAACTAAGTTCTGTACATTACGTCCGACATCTCAACAACAACAAAAAAGAATCTCCTTTTGGTTAAAGCATAGTCCAAAATCTATAGCAACAGTTATATATATGATTGCAAATGTCCATTTGAAATTTGTGTTATTGTTTAGTTATTAATATTGTTCGGAGTAGGATTTGGATCTCGTTCATAAGACTTTAGGCTGGGCGTCCAAAATGGAAATCTAAAAGTAATATAAATTTGAATATTATAGGAGACCCGAAAACTAAACACCAACTTTGAATATCTATTCTACTATATAATAGGAAAACTTGGTGGTGAAACTTTTGATTTCCTAAAATACCTTTGAGTATTTTATAAACATGATGTTATTGTGTCAACTTGAATGTCAATTATGTTTAAAAGTTAAAGCAATAAAGTTTGCATACAAGTTTTCTTTTTTCACACAACTTTTTATGTTCCAATGATAATAAATTTTTTTATCTTTACCATTTTTCAAAGATTATTATTCTTAATAGAAAATTTTTAAAAAAAATAAAATTTGTACTTCGAATCTCTTGGCATTGTACAAAGAAAGCACACACATGAATAATCACATGAAAAAAACGACGACAACTGACCTTATAATATTCTAATTAAGATACGTGCAAACGTACATGTAGACTAGTTATGTAAAAACGAAATCTAACTATAGTCCAAGTCTATCGTAACGACAAGACCCAAACTATCTTCTAGACAATACATAAACAACCCAAGACTAAATAATAAATAGGGCTAATTAGCGTTTAGATCCTGTATTTTATACTGAGAGCAGTGGGCCCAAAATGTATGTAACGCATCATGCACAAAGTATGCACAAAGTCCCGTGCATTACTAAATAGGGCTAGGCTGACTGTCTCTTGATTTTTTTTATATTTAATTTTCTTTTATTATTATATTCTCTTTTCTACCATGAGTTGGTTGTTGTCCTTGTATTCACGTTCAAGGTACAATGGAAAGAAGAAAACTAAAAATAAAAGTTCAAAATCCAAACTTTTCAATTGGACATTTTATCGACTTAAACTCTAAATTTGTATAAAATTAAGGGTATGAACGCCTAATTAGCCAAACTAAATAACCCAAAATAAAATTACTAAGTTATGATTTCTTGGTAGTGACATATCAGTGTTGTACCAGCTATCAAGCATTTTACTAAAAGTTGAAAGGTATTGAATTTGATGGAAGGACAAAGGAATCTACTTGCACGAAGCTTAGCATTTTTTATCATTTTTTGGTTTCTCTATCGAAAGATGTTATAATTAGATAACTGTGCCTATCAAGTAGACCTGTCACTTTTTAATAGAAAAAATCCTAGTGGTCACGAGTTTCTATTTTTTTAAACTCTTCAATAATAAACTGTTGGACTGTATATATCTTATTTCTTGATTGTAAGTTACTAAAAAGTCAAGAACTTATATAGAAAAATTCTTGCAAGTTTCTATTTTGAATTCATATTTGAGTTTCTTTAGTTGAATTGTTTTTTATATCTTTGTTCGAGGATTGTGTATTTACGTTTCCTTCTACGGTTCTACCGAAGCATGCCACTGTTAGAATATATTCTATTTTTGAATTAAGGTGCCAACCCCCAGAAAATTAAGTGCTTGTATTCAATTTCTACTGATTAACTATATGTAGCATGAGTTTGTATTTTGTGTTTTTTTTTTCCAAATTTGTACTAAGGTCTGTATTTTGTTAATTAGTCATTAATGAAAGTCATAATTTTTTTATTTCCATTGTTATTAGTCTTAAAAATATAAATAAGATATGATAGGACTTCGGACAAATTGGCGTGTGGTTTTTGAATTGAAGCTTCAAATTCAATGATGATTTTATGTAGGATAAAAAAAACAAATGTCCGTTGGGCACCTAACCGTAATGTCATAATAGATCCGAACACTTGCCCGGATCAACATCAATCTCATAATTGCTCTAGTGAATAACTAAATAAAATAGATGGATGGGGGATAGGAAAGAAAAGAACTAATCATAAATAAAATATCTATCCTTCAGAAGTTCACTAAAACTTTTAGTTGTGATTGGATCGGGATTCGCACTGATCCAGCTCCGAATGCACCCTTAATTGGTAGTGTAACTCAATTTACAATATGTTTTCTGTATCGTTTATATAAGCTGTGCCGTTTGCACTGTGTTTCGTACCTCACAATAATACTCTCTCAACACTTCTCCCGATATTTTATTTCAACCAATAAATAATCGTAAACAAAATGTCAAAGGAAAGTACATTCAAAATAAATTGATTATGAATATCCTTTGCTTTAATGGAGAGCTCACCAATTTTAATTATGATCCATGGATATGTTTATGTATTTTAATTCTATCTATTCTTTGTCCTATATAAATTTCGGAAAAAACATCACTCTTTTTTATTATATACTGGAAATTCCCGTGCCTTCGGAACCCAGTAAATTGGTTCTTAGGTGAATCAACAGTTCTTATAGTTTACTGAAGACTTGGATTGATGTAATAGAATTCTAACTCTAGTTATGGGTAATAATTTTGAAGGTACGCATCATTTTCCCAGTTTTTCCCACTGTTAGGATCAGGGTCCCTGCTTATGAACGCAGATGAGATATCGCAGTCTATCGATTCGGAGACGTTCGCGGTGCAGAACTCAGTGAAGTTTGTCGGGCCACTCGCAACAACCGCAGTCTCAACCAATGCTAAATACGTAGTTCGCAGTCCTAAACGTGTCCAGGTAATTTATCTCTTCCCATTGCTAGCTAGTGTTGTTCGTCTAAGACTCAAAGTATATTTTTAACTGTCTGTATCTAAGTTATTGAGTTCATGCCTTATACGTACCCGACACCACATGACACGGACACGATACCGGGTGTTTGTGCTTCCTGTCACGTCCCGAATCCAATAATCAAGTCATATAAATCCAAATTTGGGTTAGGGCATAATACTTCCTACTTCCCTGGTTCACTCCAATTGTTAGACCACAATGTATTTGTATCGCATCAACGGTTCATATTACTCCCGAAGTTGAGGAAGGATTGGATATCCTATTTAAGGGTCTCCTTGTGCCATAGATTGGGAGTGGTTGCTTGAAGTTTTAGTAGGCTTGTGAGAAGGAAATAGCTCGTTAAGGTAGGGTTTCACGTTACTCGTGTGTAATTGTTATAATGTTCTCTTGTTGATTAAAGAAATTTGTATAACCCTTTGTCCTTTAGAGTATGTCGAGCTTGACTAAACCACGTTAGATGTTGCGTGTTTGTTGAATTTTTGTCTCGTTACTATTGTGTTATTATTTCGGCCTTGCTATTTTCGTTGTCGTGAAGTTATTGTTTGTTGCTTCCGCAGAACAATGTTGTGGGTATGCTTACGAAACATTTAATGAAATCTGAAAAGTGATTTTCTAGTAGCTGCAAGAAAAAATCCTAGACATGCTGGAAACAAGGAATGTTTCTCTGTTTGATTTGGAGGAATGATACAAGAAAGACAGCGTTCTGCTAGAGCAGGACTTGGTCTACGCTCTCTCTCTTTTTTTTCCCCTCTTGATAGAAAGCTATCAAGCACGGACACTATACTGATGTATTGCATTCGTATCCGTATCTGACATTCCGGTAGGATACTTCCTGGACACTCGCGCCAAATATCCTTACCCATGTTTAGCCTCCACAGGAATTGAAAAAGTGGTTGAGAATTATTAGCATGGTCACTGATTCTGCAGCACATAATTGGGATATAAGAATGTGAAGCTTCTTGGACGAAGTTAGATAACAAATACTATTAAGATGTAATATGTAGAATACATATGAAGATATATTCTCATAGGTATATATAAGTATTCGTACCCATAAAAAGTATATACATAAAAATAAAAAGACTATACATATATAGAAGGGCAATTGAAGTCACACATGACACATATTTCATAAGATCAATGAGCTTTTCTACAGTCTTAATCTCACCTCTCTTGGTTGGATTTTCTTAATGAATCATTGACAAGTAAGCCAAAGGATAGGACATTATTAGAGCATCTCCAACCCTATTGTGAGTTTGGAAAAAATGGTTGCCACGTAGGAATGACAAGCATTTTTTTTAAAAGTACTTTTCCAATGCAAATGTGAAATAAATTGTCAAGTTGACATGACAATGACATGGCAAGGAGAATGTGAAGTTGGTTGTCTGGATCTAGACAATGCACTTCACAATGACTTTATGTCCACATCATCAATTATGAATAAAAATATATATATAAAAAAAAGAAGTGAAAAAGTTGTCTTGGAAGTTGAAAAAAAGTAATTCTATTGTCTTCTCAAACTTTTGCATTGGAGAGCACATTTTTATCTCATTGTCTTGTGTGAATGTCATCTTGCCACATAGGAAAGACATTGTCTTGTGCCTCATGCCACATAGGATTCACAACACAAAACAAGACAATAGGGTTGGAGATGCTCATAGGGGGGAGGGGTATGACATGTTCCTAGCATTCCTCAAGAAGACATGTCGAGATGTCAAATCTTGATTATCTTTTATTTAAAAAACTACAATAATTATTGATACCAAAAGATAATCAGGAACCACAGTCAGTGGTGACATAATTGGCATAGAATATAATAGCAGAACTCGTCCCATTCCAATGCTAGGGCCTCATTAGGGGGGAGGGGTATGACATGTTCCTAACAATCATTAGGTACATCCTTAAATATAATCAATTAAATAACTACATTTTCCTCTCCATGCATACGTACTATTTTCTGCGAGTACGGACATGAATACAGATGACACGACAGTGGAATACGAACATTTTCATATAGGTAAACGATATAGACACGGACACCATTTTCCGGTCTCAGTGTAACATAGCATACCTGTGAAAAGTCGAAACATATACATATATCATCAAAGAAAATGAGTGAAATAAGATTATGGGTACTAGCATGCATTAGATAAATCCATCGTATGTTTCATTATGCATATTCATGGATCTCTGGATTAGTGTTTTTCTTCTTTTTTTTCAGATAAAGTTCAATGAAGGCGTCATCGGCACCCCACAGCTGACAGATTCCATCGAACTCCCGGACAAGGTGGAGATCCTGGGACAGAGCATCGACTTATCTCCTCTGAAAGGCGTCGTAGCATCCATCCAGGACTCCTATTCGTCCGTCGCGAAGACCATCTCCGGCCAGCCCCCGCTCAAGATCCCGATCTCGGCCGGCAAGGCCGAGTCGTGGCTGCTGACGACCTACCTGGACGAGGAGCTCAGGATATCGAGAGGAGATGGCGGGAGCGTGTTCGTGCTCGTCAAGGAAGGAAGCTCACTTCTGAACTAGTAGTTTTTGTTTTGTTTTGTTTTGTTTTGCTTTGCTTTGAATCCAACATTATATGTGGTGCCAATGTCTGATAGACTTGAGAGTTTTATAAGTGCACATGAAGCATTTTATACTACATATGCCAGTAATTAAGGCTTGAACTATATGAATTATTAGATGTCAATTGTGAATCTTTTGATACGTGGGTTTGTATATTAGGACAGGTTCAATTTTGTTGTACTAAGAAAACAAAAGCTGAACTATTTACATAATGCATATAATTTCAAGTTGGTTGAAAGAGAGAACGGAAGTTTGTGGCAACAGAACCACATTCCCTGTAACCTTTTATTTGTTTGGAAACATGCTTTAAGAAGAGGGCAAAAAATTTCCTTTACACTTCTCTATATAACAACTATATATATATATATATATATATATACACAGTTGTTTGATCTTAATATTAATATATGTTCTGGTATGTATGTGAAATATAAGAATGAAGTTGGCATAAAAAATAAAATAAAATAGAAGAAGAAGAAGAAGAATAGTAGGAGTTAAATATGTTAAAAAATTCTACCATTTGTATCAAAACTCTAAAGCAATGGTGAGTGTCAAGGATTAACATTTATATTATTCTACATGCTCGCCATAGGTTAAAGTTTAGCGATATATTTTAAAAAAAATATCAAATGCAAATCATAGGAAATTCAAACCTAGGTTACTGAACTATGTTAAAGTCTCTGTCAATAGTTGGTGAAGGTTGAGAGTTAGTATTTATAACAAGATCAAACAATAGTGTTGAATATGATTAAAATTCTATGTTTTACAAATTCTAAATCCCAGATCCCTTAAAATACAATGAATGATGTGGTAGAGTTTTTAGGTGCACCAGTAGATAGTTTTGTAAAGAAAAGTGTGCTTGCCAGACAATCTAGATTTGAGATTATTAAAAATGTAGTGCATCTTAAAAATCCAAATTAATTCATTAATTGATTTTCTTTTTCCCACCAATTTTGGTTAAGATATTATCATATAACTTTACTTTCATCTCTTTATGAAAACTTATTTTGTTATGTGATGCACAGTGATTGAATAGTTTGCAACAAGATGTGACTATTTCTTGTGAAGTCAAGTTTATTTACTGCAATTGATTTGAAACGTTTAAGTTAGTTTAAATTTTTCTACGTACATCTAATTTTCTTCAACTATAAAATTTATATATTTTTTAAAAATTTTGTTGCTAGTCCAGCTTGAACAATGTCTTGAATTTACTCCCACTCCTTTCCAACTCTAGTAATAAACATGAAAATTTACATGTGGGCCTACAGTAGCACAATCAAGCCGAGTCCAACAGCCTTGCAAGCACTACCCAACAAGAAATAGGAATCGAGAGAATTGTGTCGTGTTTGTGTCCAGGTTCTAGAAAATGGGACACTGGAACAGATCGAGAGGACTTCATATCATGTTGGGCTCGCCCGGAACCTGCGTTTTCAAGTTTAACAAAAGTCGTGCCAGGCCGGTCTGGACTGGCCCAAAATTATTTATAATATCCAAATAATAAGATGATATCACGTTGCACCATAATTGCCAATTTAAACTCATCAAAATAATTTAAACTCGAGTGGCTCTTGTGGTTGCCGAAGAGAGGTATAGACCTTGGCTAGGTGACGGAAGATCAGTGGATCGAGCCACGGGGACGTATTATTCCTTCAATTTATTTGATGGAAGTTGGGAACAGTGGGCCCGACCGACATGCAGTACAGCGTGCACAAAGTTTCGTACGTATCGTCAGACATCCAAAAAAAAAAAAAAAAACTCATCGAAAGCCCATCCAATATTCAACAGAATCCAAATGTACTAAAAAGGTTTTTACACTAACAATATGAAGTTTCTCTACATTCAAAAAAGAAAAAGAAAAAATGCAAACATTGACTACTGACAATGAGAGCTCCCTTCTTTATTTTAGCTTTTAATTTCTGACACAAAACAAGTAAATCATTGGTCCTGCTATTCTGCAAAAAAAAAAAAAACAATCTTTTTGGTATATAGTAAGACTGGATAAGGATTTGCATATTGCGCAAAAAGACAAATGTCTAAATATAGTTATTTACTGTAAACTCTCATATATTTTATGTTTATTACATGAACCTTTCTTATTTAAAATAATGACACAACCTTCCCTATATTTTATATTTAATAAACGGAATTATCTTATGATTTTTGTTGTTTTAAGTAAAGAATTATTACACTAACCAGAAGTTTCGTATAATTACTTTCAAAATAAATGAAGCCCGCATAATAAATATAAAATATAGAAAAATGTTAGTGTATATCTATGTTGTAATCACACTAATAGAACATACAAGAATCAATAGTTTTACATAAATGATATGGTTAGAGTTGAGCATTTGGGTCCGCCCCTATAGCCAATCCAGTTATAGAGGAACTAGACTCAATATTTAGTTATATGTTATCACATTCGTTCAAAGTCCACTTTTGAAATATTTGTTGGGCTGATGTTTCGAACTCAACCATTTGAGTCCTGAAAATAGTGACAAGTTCGAAAAACATCAAGCCAGAATGGGAATTGTTTGGTTTATTAATCCTTGCATTTTACATCAAATGGAGTCAACGATGGAACGTAAATGTAATTCGACATGTCCCTTAAAACGAATATTAGGTCTTTACTACATAAATCACACTATACTTTGTAAAAAAATATGAAAAATAAAAATTTCTACAAAAGGGTAACAAAAAGATAGGTGTGGAATAAACGTGGACAAATTTTATTTGGTATATTATGGTCAATAACAAGTTTGTATCCTTCTCTTATATATTTGTTTAGTTTTTTTTTTTTTTTTTTTTTTTTTTTTTGCTTGCGTGATGTTTAATAATATTATATTTGTCTACATGAAAATTTAAATTACATTACTTTTCGAAAAGTATTAGAGTATGGATTTGAGCAGAAAGAAAAATTAAAATTTAACTCAAATAGATTAAAATTCAAATATGATCAATTATAGGATCTCTACTTTTTCAGACTCTGCCACATAACTGTGCAAATGAGGTAACATACATGTCTTGTTCTTTGTGTTCTTCCTTAAATTGCTTTTCTGCCACTTCTGTGTAAAAGGAGAAAAGGAGAGAAATTTTGCACTTTTTAGAAGGAGAGAAAATTGCGAAGTTTGTTTTTAAAAATCGTTCCAGTCTACTTTACACATGCATCGATCATCATTAAAATAATAATAATAACAACAACAACAATAATTGAAAATTGTAATTGCCAAAAAGCTTTTACAATATCTCCAAATTTTCAATATATATTACCAAAACTACCCTCAATCTATTAAAGTTTTTTAAAATAAATTATATATTTTCTTGTAAATTAAGGATTATTTTGGTAATCTACTTTAAAATTTTATGGACATTTTAAAAAGTTCATTGTCGATTACAGCTTCCTTAGGTCTAATTTGGTTCGTTAAAAGGAAAGGAAACGAAAGCAATGTAAAAGTGCATCCTTAGGAAAGTTAGGGTCCGTTTTGATGTTTTTTGAAATTTGGTTTTGAGAATAGTTTTATAAAAGTAAGTTATAAAGTTGTTTTCTGAGCATAGAAATTTTAACTTTACATTTAGTTACTCTTATCTAAAAATTATTTTTAAAAAACAAAAATTAAAATTTTGTTTTGGAAAATACTTTTTTTAATGTGTCCACAGTTGTTCATGTCCATCTGTGTTCATGTGTCCCTCCCAAACGTTGATCCGAACATCTCCGAGGATCCGTCCATCATCGACTTCCGCTGGAGCCACGTCCAGTCGTGGGGGTCGACGTGGTGCTTCCTCCTCGGTCGACCCGACATGACCTGATCATCGTCGTGACCAGGCGGTGGGAAGTCGTCGACGAGCCGGTCGAGGTCGTCAACGAGCCGAGTGGGAATGAACTACTGGGCCTGGGGTGGTGGAAGGTCGTCAACGAGCCGACGAGGACGAGAAGGTGGGAGGTTGTCGACGAGCCGATTGAGGTCGTGGCTGAACCGACTGGGCTTGGGGCCACAACCACCTCCGCATCTACCACCACCACTTCCGCCTCTACCATCGCCGACCACCAATGACGCATGGAGGGTCGTGTGCTCGAGCTCAGAGCTACGTTCTCCGGCGGTTTGGGGGTCTCGTGGATAGGGCTGTTAAACGATTCAAACCGTTTGCATTCGGCTCGTGTTCGGCTCGGTCCAAGCTCGGTTTAACCTCGTTCGTGGACTAATCGATATCGAATTCGACCATAGGTTGTTCGACTCGATCTTGTTCGCAAACAGGCTCGAGCTCGGCTCGGTTTCTCATTAGGACTTTTTCTAGTATATGTTATGTCTTTTTTAATAAATAGAAATACATTTTGTCTTAGAAATTTTACTCATTTTTTTTCTTTATATGATGGTAACTTTTTGATGCAAAGAGCATAAGTGATTCAATAAAAAGTATTTAAAACTTGAGAGAAACAATGTGATAATCTATACAACATGTCCTATAAATACTCACTGCTAGGGCTGTAAAACGATTCAAACCGTTCGCATTCGGCTCGTGTACGGCTCGGTCCAAGCTCGGCTCGAATCAAACTAGTTCGATAGTTAAGTCAAACCAAGCTTGAACACTCTTTGTTCGAGCTCGTTCGTTCGATTTTCAGCCCTACTCGTGGAGAAGAGACAATGGAGGAAATTTTGTGGAGACGATAGCAGAGAGAGAGAGAGGTGCGAGAATCGAGGGATTGGGGACTGGGTCCCTCTAAACAGTGCAAACAGAGTAAAAAGTTATTTTGAAAACTATTTTCTACTTCTTGAAATCAGCTATTCTGAGTGTTGGTTTATGAAATTTTATTGGGAAAAAAAGTGTGAATGGTCAATGTCAAACGTTGTTGGCTCTAAGGGTGAGCAAATACCGACGGCTATCGAAAATCTACTGAATACCGAGTAAAAATATCCAAAAAAATCGAACCAAATTTATGTACCGATACCGAATTAACGAACTGATAAAAATATGGTATAATGGTAGTGGTAATAGTTTGAGTGTAATACAATACCGAACCGAACCGATTATATATATATATATATATATATATATATATATATATATATATATATATATATATATATATGTGTGTGTGTGTGTGTGTGTGTGTGTGTGTGTGTGTGGGTGGGGGGGGGGGGGGGGGGGGGGGGTGTGTCTTCTACAATACAAAATGCTATTTTATTGTATCAACTCATGACAAATATGGACCATTCATTTTTGATCCAATAGTTCTTATTAAAAGGGCTTTCTTGTAATAAGATTAGAGTATGAAATATCATTTAATACAATATTTCTTTTTTGAATGGTTGGTAAACTTGCTATTTTAGGTCATTGTGTAATTTAATGCAATGTTCCCCATTTAAATAAGTTACCAGGTTAATATGACCTGCTATATCAAGTTAACGTCAAGGAGACAACTTTCACACTTTTCAATGCACTTGTTTTGTTATTATCGATACATTCATGTATTGAAGAATATATATATATATATATATATATATATATATATATATATATATATATATATATATATATATATATATTTGAAAGAAGGTAATTGTGGTGAACGAATGCTTCCATCGGAATCGATCTCCTGACCACTCGGGCTGCATGCATCTCTCTTAACCACTAGGCTAGAGGTCATTTGCATATATATATATATATATATATATATATATATATATATATATATATATATATATATATATATATATATATATATATATTCAAAAGATGAGGAGTGCAGCCGGCCCTTGGCTTTCCCCCCCACCCCCTCCGTTCATCCTCCTCGGGTGGTGGGCGGGGCCGGCCGTCGTCCCCGGCGGTCCGGCCGGTTGGACGTGGTGCCCCCCTTCGGTGGCCACCAGCCCCCTCCTCGTCACCCCCGCGGCCCTCGCCCGCTGGATCCCTCCTCCTCAACCCTCGCGTGGCTGCTCGCAGCTACCAGCCCGCAGTACGGCCGCCCTAGCCGCAGCCGTCGTCCCCGGCGACCTGCGCGACGGCGCCGTTCGCCCTTTCCTTGCGCCCCCTTGGGACCCTCCCCGGCCCCCTCCATCCTCGGGCCTCCCCCTGGCTCGCACTCCGCCGCCCCTCCGGTCGCCCCGTCTCCCCCTCCTCCCGATCCGGAGCGCCCTCCTCGTGCCGCCCCCCTCGCGGTGGTTTCCTCCCCCCCTCACCGCCCCTCCGCCTGCGGCGTCCCCGGCACCCTTGACTGTCCCCTTGCGGTGGCCACCCGCGCCCTCGGCCGGTCTTGCCCCGCGCCTCCCCGCCCCCGCGGCAGACGCCTTCTTCTCCTTGCAGTGTGTCACGCCCCGATTCGTAGAGTCATTTCTTCACATATTTTATCTCTTGGAATCGATCGTCCTCGCTTGGGCGTGATGCCGTACAAGTCCGGTATTGCACTTGTACTAGGCAAAGATGGTACATAATCGATTATCTTCAAATAGAAACACATCGCAGCGGCAGAAGCAGACAAATTGAAGTTAGTGAGGACAATCTTTCTCATTGAATAGAAGTACATCACTTTTTATAGCAACGGAGAAAAAGAGTAACTTGAAGCCACACAGAAATATATAGAACTTTATTCCCTTTATTGATAATTGAAGAAGAGTACAAGACTTGTATTGAAGTACAATGATTACAGTACATCTCTCTTTACATTGGAAACTAACTGAACAATGCTATACAGCTTACATTTGATATTTGGATACAATGGATTATAACTCGATATACCGACTTGGCTTACAATCTCACTGGTACAACTGATTACAATGTTCCATACATTATGCCCTTTATAAACAGAAGACATCATCTTGTACAAGGAGAGCTTATGTATGCCCAACAAATCTTCGATGCCGCGGGACCAATCAAGCCAATCTTCGTGTGTAGAACATTCCAAGCACGAGCACCTGCCCACAAAACGTGGGTCAGCACATCATCTATGTACTGGCGAGCAGAATCCAACCCACTAAACCAACATTAAAGTGATCATTTAAGCAAGCATTTCTTAGAGTGATCTTTCTACTTGGGGCCTAACATCAGTTTACAGTTCATGGGCAATAATCAGAGTGAAGCATGTAAACATATTCTTAGTAGCATTCATGTGGACATATCATTTATCATTCTTGGTGTTATCATGCAAAGGCATCATTGAGGCATACTAGGTGTTATCATGAAAAGGCATCATTGAGGCATCGTTAACATTAACATTTTAAACATGTTATAACAGTTCTCACTTCAAGTATCACTTAGCATGTATGTTGTGTTTGAGCAATGATTATAGCAAGGCATCTTTCTAGCATACTAAATGGAACATGTTAAGCAGGCAAGTTAAACCAACTTATACAATATCACAATTATGTGATTTCTTACCGATAGCCGACTCCTCGTACCTGTATCAATTATAGGTTATCTGATATACTTACTCTGCCTGCACAAAATATTCATTAGCATGCATCCTGACTACATGGTCACTGGTGTTGTTAAACCATATGGACTCTTCTCATTTCATTTCATTTTAAGATAATGCGGTCAGCATAGTAGGTGGCGAGCCTCTATGCCACCCCGCCTTATCCGTGCTCCCATAGCACTCATTATTATTTCCTCCTAGGCCGAATCGGTCCCCAGGGCCCTAGGAACCGTTCGAGGAAATTATTACTCAAACCTTGTATACAAGTTGTTCATGACCATGCGAATGCGTGTCCGGCTCGATTGTGAACAAAATTGCATGGTAAAATATATTAAGGAAAGTAAAGGCAACAGTGCATCATTAGTCATATTCAATGACTTATTCATTTCGTCATTACCATCATTTTATTTGGTGATCTCAACGATCCCAGCTTTATCATATCTCATTCATTACTTCATTGCAATGTATCTCATATCATTCCTTTCTTAAGAGGAACTTAACATATATTCATTTCTTATAAGGGACAGGTAGCATTTCATATTCTTGTAACAGTTATAGAGAGAGTACATGATTCTAGTGTTTCATTCAGTTCATTGGGTCGATAGCACCGCCAGTTCACTTCTTATTCTATCATTCACAAGGCATCTCATTAATCAAGTGTTTTATCGTTTCAGCAGCATTAAGCATAAGGAACAAGGTTATCAATTCAATCTCAGGCATCGAATCACATTAGCAGTTCAATGTGTTGTACATTTCAATAATTCTCAGCAAAAGCATCTCTATTATTCAGCAACTAACATATGGGACATTTAGGGGCAGTTCATAGCATTTCAATACTTCATCTATTAAGCATGAAGGAGTAAGGAGGAGGAAGGACAGTTCCACTCACCCAAAATTCTACTAAGCGTAGCTCCACCAGCGAGCTACGTTCCAATACCCATTCCGTCTAGCCAGCTAAGAGAGACTGCATCAGTCTCAATTCTTCTCATTCCTAACATAAGTCACGGTCCAATATTCTGATCCCATCCAATAAGCCAACCAAATGCCTCATACGGAGCGGGGCATTACATAATATACCACTCAGAAAAAGTTTCGTCCTCGAAACTTAAGGAACAAGTCTTCCACAAGATTCACTTAATCACCATGAGTTTACTCATTCAGCTTCAAATCAATATTCATTTCAGCCCACTCGGTCATTTCAAAATATATATCCAACTGTACCATTTAAATCCATCAACGATTCGATCTGTCTATCTCTTTTTCAATTACTTGTAACTTCTCATTGATTCACTAACATTTTCCTTGCATTCTATCTTGGTCGCAATACATCACTTCATTTGGATCCATACACATATTTTAGGCGTCCCCAAAACATATGCATTTCAGCCAAATTCCGTACTAGTGCGATAAATTCTTCCCATAATGTTACCTCAGTCGCAACAAATCACTTTGGCTGGATCCATACACATATTTTAGGCGTCCCCAAAATATATGTACTTCAGCCAACTTCCATGTTAGTGCGATTCGATCAGCCACAATATAATTCTTTTTTTCTAAATCCGACTTAGCATCCTTTCAATTGACTTATCACTTTATTCACTTTGCCACAATCACTATTTTCCAGGCCACCATTTAACAACAGGGACAATCTCCATCCAAGCATAACATTTTTAACATTCGATCAAGGGTCTAACTTAGAGCCAATCATATCAAGGTTTCACAACAACAATCATTTTCCTTCCCAAATCCAACAATATTTTTCACCGAGGCAATTCATCTTTTCTAAAAGATACAATCCAACATCACCAACTATCGATTATCCGAGTCAGGGTATAATTCTATGCAACAGTCAAGGTTAACCTAGCTACCCGACTATAGATACTTATCCAACATTTTCGTCATGAGCAGTCAATTCCATCTCATATAATAATTCACTATTCGATACATACAAATCAAGTCTCATCCCACGATTCCATTTCCCGCTATAGGCCGACACATAATCCTCAAGGGTCAAACATCTCTAAGGTTCATATTGGAGCATATACTTACAACTTATCATTCTTAGATCATACTCATCACCATCTCTCGTTCAATGCCACAAGGTCATTCTATGGGTCGCCAACGGCCATCTATTATTCGGTCCAGTCTCAATGGTTAGCTATACCGACAGCTATACCTAATCATTCAGGTGACTCCCCTAGAGTGGACGGCTACTAGGGTTATACTAGTTTCTGTTTCTTAGGGCCAACAAGCAACCGGCAGTTCTAAGGAACTCTACCCAAACCTATGGGTATCAATTCAGTCTGAATAATGAATTGCCAATTGGGCTAAGCCAGCAATTGGTAAATCATCAACTGGTCGCTAGGGTCAAGTCTATCTATTCAGGGTCTTCCTCAAGGAAATAATTCCCACAGAGGCTCATTCTAGACTTATCCAACAATCGACTAAGATCGATCCATCAACATTACAGTCAATTCCAAATCCGACATACGATCTTCATCGTTCTAATAATCCATCACGTAAATTCCCAATGATCCACATTTCTATTCAAATTCCTTTGTACCCACACGAACCCATAAGCCAATGCTAACTATTCAAGGGTCATCGATTCCGATAGTCTTAACATAATTATGGAATCATACTATTCGGTCCGTATGACAGAGTCAAACCACTAAGTCATAAGCCAACAATCTATATCCCAACCAACAATCACCTATACCGACATCATCCAACATGTTTGCAATTTCTCGTTTCTATTTGTTTCTCAATCATCAAACTATCTTACGGCATTCTTAATCTCATGCAGTAATGGTCAAGTAGTTCATCCCATTCAATCCGACAATTTATGTATCACTTAACCATCCTCTAGGCAACAATAGTATTCTGAGTCACTACTTGTTATTTTTCTAGTACAATTCAATTCTTCAGCATCATGCATCTATGCAATGACTATCCTTTGGTGATCAAGATGGATTGACATCTATTACACCTTAGGATCAAGGCACAGATTTCTAATATCCCTTTGATTCACCGACAATATTTTTAAACTTTCAGCTTAGCAACCAACTTTGTATTAGCCACATTTGATTTGTATCCAACCAATCGAAGTCAACATTCAGATGTTCTAAGCCACAATATTCTCTAGCCAAGTCTATTTACCCGTAGCATACTAACTGTCTTACTAGCTCGAGTTATCACTCGACTAAACAATTTCTAACCAAGCCAACCGTTATCATTTCTACAATCTCGCTATCCAACATAACATCACCGTCAAGGGACACTCGAGTCATCTAGCCACAATACATGACTCCCAGCTAAGTCTCGACACTACCCAGTACTCACAGATAGTCTCACTGCTATCCCATGGAAAGGGTCAACATACATCTCGTTCTGAGGTGGTAGAGGCAATATACCACTCAGAAATGAAGCCATCCTTAAACAATACCAACTCAATTCTATTCCAGACATTCGTGATCTATGATGATCACAACACTTAGCCAACATCTCGGGGTCTCAATAGTATAAGCCAACATTCTTAGCGTCTCGAAAGCACTTAGCAACACACATGAGTCAATTCACCAGTTCTGTCAAACTCATCCATCAATTATTTCATTCACAATTCTTTTCCAACATCACATGCAATTCTCATCTTGTCGCAGCATACATAGCCACCTTTCTTTCATTCTCGCATTCCAAACAACATTCACAATATAGCATAATATGGCATCGAGTCATTGTTGGGTTATTTGTGTCCAAACCAACAACAATCATTCTTTCAGGAGCATCACAATGTATATAGACTTATTGTATGGAACATCCAGTGAGCAGCCAAGAGGGTCAATGATCTTTCAGACACGAACAACATAGGATGATTACAGAACAACAACAATATAATCGCGGAAGCAATCTTTGATTTAATCGCGGAAGCAACGTTGAGTGATCGCGGAAGCAACTTTGGTCAATCATCGATGCAACTTTGATTTGAAACGAACCAAAGAAGAGACCAAGGACGTAAAGCCGTGCTCTGATACCAATTTGTCACGCCCCGATTCGTAGAGTCATTTCTTCACATATTTTATCTCTTGGAATCGATCGTCCTCGCTTGGGCGTGATGCCGTATAAGTCCGATATTGCACTTGTACTAGGCAAAGATGGTACATAATCGATTATCTTCAAATAGAAACACATCGCAGCGGCAGAAGCAGACAAATTGAAGTTAGTGAGGATAATCTTTCTCATTGAATAGAAGTACATCACTTTTTATAGCAGCGGAGAAAAAGAGTAACTTGAAGCCACACAGAAATATATAGAACTTTATTCCCTTTATTGATAATTGAAGAAGAGTACAAGACTTGTATTGAAGTACAATGATTACAGTACATCTTTCTTTACATTGGAAACCAACTGAACAATGCTATACAGCTTACATTTGATATTTGGATACAATGGATTACAACTCGATATACCGACTTGGCTTACAATCTCACTGGTACAACTGATTACAATATTCCATACATTATGCCCTTTATAAACAGAAGACATCATCTTGTACAAGGAGAGCTTCTGTATGCCCAACAAATATTCGATGTCGCGGGACCAATCAAGCCAATCTTCGTGTGTAGAACATTCCAAGCACGAGCACCTGCCCACAAAACGTGGGTCAGCACATCATCTATGTACTGGCGAGCAGAATCCAATCCACTCGCATAAACCAACATTAAAGTGATCATTTAAGCAAGCATTTCTTAGAGTGATCTTTCTACTTGGGGCCTAACATCAGTTTACAGTTCATGGGCAATAATCAGAGTGAAGCATGTAAACATATTCTTAGTAGCATTCATGTGGACATATCATTTATCATTCTTGGTGTTATCATGCAAATGCATCATTGAGGCATACTAGGTGTTATCATGAAAAGGCATCATTGAGGCATCGTTAACATTAACATTTTAAACATGTTATAACAGTTCTCACTTCAAGCATCACTTAGCATGTATGTTGTGTTTGAGCAATGATTATAGCAAGGCATCTTTCTAGCATACTAAATGGAACATGTTAAGCAGGCAAGTTAAACCAACTTATACAATATCACAATTATGTGATTTCTTACCGATAGCCGACTCCTCGTACCTGTATCAATTACAGGCTATCTGATATACTTACTCTGCCTGCACAAAACATTCATTAGCATGCATCCTGACTACATGGTCACTGGTGTTGTTAAACCATATGGACTCTTCTCATTTCATTTCATTTTAAGATAATGCGGTCAGCATAGTAGGTGGCGAGCCTCTATGCCACCCCGTCTTATCCGTGCTCCCATAGCACTCATCATTGTTTCCTCCTAGGCCGAATCGGTCCCCAGGGCCCTAGGAACCGTTCGAGGAAATTATTACTCAAACCTTGTATACAAGTTGTCCATGACCATGCGAATGCGTGTCCGACTCGATTGTGAACAAAATCGCATGGTAAAATATATTAAGGAAAGTAAAGGCAACAGTGCATCATTAGTCATATTCAATGACTTATTCATTTCGTCATTACCATCATTTCATTTGGTGATCTCAACGATCCCAGCTTTATCATATCTCATTCATTGCTTCATTGCAATGTATCTCATATCATTCCTTTCTTAAGAGGAACTTAACATACATTCATTTCTTATAAGGGACAGGTAGCATTTCATATTCTTGTAACAGTTATAGAGAGAGTACATGATTGTAGTGTTTCATTCAGTTCATTGGGTCGATAGCACAGCCAGTTCACTTCTTATTCTATCATTCACAAGGCATCTCATTAATCAAGTGTTTTATCGTTTCAGCAGCATTAAGCATAAAGAACAAGGTTATCAATTCAATCTCAGGCATCGAATCACATTAGCAGTTCAATGTGTTGTACATTTCAATAATTCTCAGCAAAAGCATCTCTATTATTCAGCAACTAACATATGGGACATTTAGGGGCAGTTCATAGCATTTCAATACTTCATCTATTAAGCATGAAGGAGTAAGGAGGAGGAAGGACAGTTCCACTCACCCAAAATTCTACTAAGCGTAGCTCCACCAGCGAGCTACGTTCTAATACCCATTCCGTCTAGCCAGCTAAGAGAGACTGCATCAGTCTCAATTCTTCTCATTCCTAACATAAGTCACGGTCCAATATTCTGATCCCATCCAATAAGCCAACCAAATGCCTCGTACGGAGCGGGGCATTACATAATATACCACTCAGAAAAAGTTTCGTCCTCGAAACTTAAGGAACAAGTCTTCCACAAGATTCACTTAATCACCATGAGTTTACTCATTCAGCTTCAAATCAATATTCATTTCAGCCCACTCGGTCATTTCAAAATATATATCCAACTGTACCATTTAAATCCATCAACGATTCGATCTGTCTATCTCTTTTTCAATTACTTGTAACTTCTCATTGATTCACTAACATTTTCCTTGCATTCTATCTTGGTCGCAATACATCACTTCATTTGGATCCATACACATATTTTAGGCGTCCCCAAAACATATGCATTTCAGCCAAATTCCGTACTAGTGCGATAAATTCTTCCCATAATGTTACCTCAGTCGCAACAAATCACTTTGGCTGGATCCATACACATATTTTAGGCATCCCCAAAATATATGTACTTCAGCCAACTTCCATGTTAGTGCGATTCGATCAGCCACAATATAATTCTTTTTTCTAAATCCGACTTAGCATCCTTTCAATTGACTTATCACTTTATTCACTTTGCCACAATCACTATTTTCCAGGCCACCATTTAACAACAGGGACAATCTCCATCCAAGCATAACATTTTTAACATTCGATCAAGGGTCTAACTTAGAGCCAATCATATCAAGGTTTCACAACAACAATCATTTTCCTTCCCAAATCCAACAACTATTTTTCACCGAGGCAATTCATCTTTTCTAAAAGATACAATCCAACATCACCAACTATCGATTATCCGAGTCAGGGTATAATTCTATGCAACAGTCAAGGTTAACCTAGCTACCCGACTATAGATACTTATCCAACATTTTCGTCATGAGCAGTCAATTCCATCTCATATAATAATTCACTATTCGATACATACAAATCAAGTCTCATCCCACGATTCCATTTCTCGCTATAGGCCGACACATAATCCTCAAGGGTCAAACATCTCTAAGGTTCATATTGGAGCATATACTTACAACTTATCATTCTTAGATCATACTCATCACCATCTCTCGTTCAATGCCACAAGGTCATTCTATGGGTCGCCGACGGCCATCTATTATTCGGTCCAGTCTCAATGGTTAGCTATACCGACAGCTATACCTAATCATTCAGGTGACTCCCCTAGAGTGGACGGCTACTAGGGTTATACTAGTTTCTGTTTCTTAGGGCCAACAAGCAACCGGCAGTTCTAAGGAACTCTACCCAAACCTATGGGTATCAATTCAGTCTGAATAATGAATTGCCAATTGGGCTAAGCCAGCAATTGGTAAATCATCAACTGGTCGCTAGGGTCAAGTCTATCTATTCAGGGTCTTCCTCAAGGAAATAATTCCCACAGAGGCTCATTCTAGACTTATCCAACAATCGACTAAGATCGATCCATCAACATTACAGTCAATTCCAAATCCGACATACGATCTTCATCGTTCTAATAATCCATCACGTAAATTCCCAATGATCCACATTTCTATTCAAATTCCTTTGTACCCACACGAACCCATAAGCCAATGCTAACTATTCAAGGGTCATCGATTCCGATAGTCTTAACATAATTATGGAATCATACTATTCGGTCCGTATGACAGAGTCAAACCACTAAGTCATAAGCCAACAATCTATATCCCAACCAACAATCACCTATACCGACATCATCCAACATGTTTGCAATTTCTCGTTTCTATTTGTTTCTCAATCATCAAACTATCTTACGGCATTCTTAATCTCATGCAGTAATGGTCAAGTAGTTCATCCCATTCAATCCGACAATTTATGTATCACTTAACCATCCTCTAGGCAACAATAGTATTCTGAGTCACTACTTGTTATTTTTCTAGTACAATTCAATTCTTCAGCATCATGCATCTATGCAATGACTATCCTTTGGTGATCAAGATGGATTGACATCTATTACACCTTAGGATCAAGGCACAGATTTCTAATATCCCTTTGATTCACCGACAATATTTTTAAACTTTCAGCTTAGCAACCAACTTTGTATTAGCCACATTTGATTTGTATCCAACCAATCGAAGTCAACATTCAGATGTTCTAAACCACAATATTCTCTAGCCAAGTCTATTTACCCGTAGCATACTAACTGTCTTACTAGCTCGAGTTATCACTCGACTAAACAATTTCTAACCAAGCCAACCGTTATCATTTCTACAATCTCGCTATCCAACATAACATCACCGTCAAGGGACACTCGAGTCATCTAGCCACAATACATGACTCCCAGCTAAGTCTCGACACTACCCAGTACTCACAGATAGTCTCACTGCTATCCCATGGAAAGGGTCAACATACATCTCGTTCTGAGGTGGTAGAGGCAATATACCACTCAGAAATGAAGCCATCCTTAAACAATACCAACTCAATTCTATTCCAGACATTCGTGATCTATGATGATCACAACACTTAGCCAACATCTCGGGGTCTCAATAGTATAAGCCAACATTCTTAGCGTCTCGAAAGCACTTAGCAACACACATGAGTCAATTGACCAGTTCTGTCAAACTCATCCATCAATTATTTCATTCACAATTCTTTTCCAACATCACATGCAATTCTCATCTTGTCGCAGCATACATAGCCACCTTTCTTTCATTCCCGCATTCCAAACAACATTCACAATATAGCATAATATGGCATCGAGTCATTGTTGGGTTATTTGTGTCCAAACCAACAACAATCATTCTTTCAGGAGCATCACAATGTATATAGACTTATTGTATGGAACATCCAGTGAGCAGCCAAGAGGGTCAATGATCTTTCAGACACGAACAACATAGGATGATTACAGAACAACAACAATATAATCGCGGAAGCAATCTTTGATTTAATCGTGGAAGCAACGTTGAGTGATCGCGGAAGCAACTTTGGTCAATCATCGATGCAACTTTGATTTGAAACGAACCAAAGAAGAGACCAAGGACGTAAAGCCGTGCTCTGATACCAATTTGTCACGCCCCGATTCGTAGAGTCATTTCTTCACATATTTTATCTCTTGGAATCGATCGTCCTCGCTTGGGCGTGATGCCGTATAAGTCCGATATTGCACTTGTACTAGGCAAAGATGGTACATAATCGATTATCTTCAAATAGAAACACATCGCAGCGGCAGAAGCAGACAAATTGAAGTTAGTGAGGATAATCTTTCTCATTGAATAGAAGTACATCACTTTTTATAGCAGCGGAGAAAAAGAGTAACTTGAAGCCACACAGAAATATATAGAACTTTATTCCCTTTATTGATAATTGAAGAAGAGTACAAGACTTGTATTGAAGTACAATGATTACAGTACATCTTTCTTTACATTGGAAACCAACTGAACAATGCTATACAGCTTACATTTGATATTTGGATACAATGGATTACAACTCGATATACCGACTTGGCTTACAATCTCACTGGTACAACTGATTACAATATTCCATACATTATGCCCTTTATAAACAGAAGACATCATCTTGTACAAGGAGAGCTTCTGTATGCCCAACAAATATTCGATGTCGCGGGACCAATCAAGCCAATCTTCGTGTGTAGAACATTCCAAGCACGAGCACCTGCCCACAAAACGTGGGTCAGCACATCATCTATGTACTGGCGAGCAGAATCCAATCCACTCGCATAAACCAACATTAAAGTGATCATTTAAGCAAGCATTTCTTAGAGTGATCTTTCTACTTGGGGCCTAACATCAGTTTACAGTTCATGGGCAATAATCAGAGTGAAGCATGTAAACATATTCTTAGTAGCATTCATGTGGACATATCATTTATCATTCTTGGTGTTATCATGCAAATGCATCATTGAGGCATACTAGGTGTTATCATGAAAAGGCATCATTGAGGCATCGTTAACATTAACATTTTAAACATGTTATAACAGTTCTCACTTCAAGCATCACTTAGCATGTATGTTGTGTTTGAGCAATGATTATAGCAAGGCATCTTTCTAGCATACTAAATGGAACATGTTAAGCAGGCAAGTTAAACCAACTTATACAATATCACAATTATGTGATTTCTTACCGATAGCCGACTCCTCGTACCTGTATCAATTACAGGCTATCTGATATACTTACTCTGCCTGCACAAAACATTCATTAGCATGCATCCTGACTACATGGTCACTGGTGTTGTTAAACCATATGGACTCTTCTCATTTCATTTCATTTTAAGATAATGCGGTCAGCATAGTAGGTGGCGAGCCTCTATGCCACCCCGTCTTATCCGTGCTCCCATAGCACTCATCATTGTTTCCTCCTAGGCCGAATCGGTCCCCAGGGCCCTAGGAACCGTTCGAGGAAATTATTACTCAAACCTTGTATACAAGTTGTCCATGACCATGCGAATGCGTGTCCGACTCGATTGTGAACAAAATCGCATGGTAAAATATATTAAGGAAAGTAAAGGCAACAGTGCATCATTAGTCATATTCAATGACTTATTCATTTCGTCATTACCATCATTTCATTTGGTGATCTCAACGATCCCAGCTTTATCATATCTCATTCATTGCTTCATTGCAATGTATCTCATATCATTCCTTTCTTAAGAGGAACTTAACATACATTCATTTCTTATAAGGGACAGGTAGCATTTCATATTCTTGTAACAGTTATAGAGAGAGTACATGATTGTAGTGTTTCATTCAGTTCATTGGGTCGATAGCACAGCCAGTTCACTTCTTATTCTATCATTCACAAGGCATCTCATTAATCAAGTGTTTTATCGTTTCAGCAGCATTAAGCATAAAGAACAAGGTTATCAATTCAATCTCAGGCATCGAATCACATTAGCAGTTCAATGTGTTGTACATTTCAATAATTCTCAGCAAAAGCATCTCTATTATTCAGCAACTAACATATAGGACATTTAGGGGCAGTTCATAGCATTTCAATACTTCATCTATTAAGCATGAAGGAGTAAGGAGGAGGAAGGACAGTTCCACTCACCCAAAATTCTACTAAGCGTAGCTCCACCAGCAAGCTACGTTCCAATACCCATTTCGTCTAGCCAGCTAAGAGAGACTGCATCAGTCTCAATTCTTCTCATTCCCAACATAAGTCACGGTCCAATATTCTGATCCCATCCAATAAGCCAACTAAATGCCTCGTACGGAGTGGGGCATTACACAGTGGCCCTCCTCGACCGCGCCATCGCCGCCCCTCGCCTCGGATACGTCGGGGGCTCCTCCTCCCCCTCATTCGGCCCCCGTCCCCTCATCCGATGCGCCCTGGCTTCCTCCCACCGGCGCTGGATCTCTCTCCCCTCCCGCACGCGCAGAGGCCCCTTCGTGGGCCGTCGTGGCCGCGCGGTGCCCCTACTCCTCGGATGATCGTCCGCCTGCGGTGACGCTGCCCCCTGTCCTCGCCGCCCACTCCAGCCTAAGGCGCTCCCTCCGGCTGATGCTGGAAGCCCCGTCTTCCCGCCGTTAATTGGCTCTGAGCCGTGCCGGCCGGCCTCCCCCCCCCCCGTCGGTCGCGCACCCTCTCTCCCCCCACCCATGGCTTCGTGCTCAGCCCCCCTGGATGGCCCCGGCTCATCCTTCGGTTCTACCCTCCTCCCTCCGGGCCGACTCCCCCGCCGGAGCCCGCCAGCCACCCCTTTTCTGGTCCCCCCGCCGTCGCCGCCCCCTTCTCGGCCCCTGGAGGACGCCCCCGTCTCCCTCCCTTCCCCCGTCCCCATCCTTCCTCCCCTCTCCCCCTGCCCGCGCCCATCCTGGCCGGTCTCCTTCGTCGGAGCCCACCCGGCTCCGGGCACCGCGTCCGGCCCCATCCCCGTCGGTCGTCCCGCCGGTGCAACCGCTTCGGTCAACGCGCTGGGGGGGGAGGCGAGGCTCCTCGAGCCGTGTGTAGTGCCCCGCTCCGCGAAGGCACTAGATAAACAGAAAGATCGGATTGCTGGCTCTGCAACAGAAGACGATTAATCTGGGTGAGTGGACGAAGTCTCATTTGCTGATTCGCTTACGCCTTAAGAATCTGAATTTTTGATTGAATGCTTTTGTTAATAATAAGATGCTAAATCCTTGAGTATGCTTTAAGAGAATTCACATGTTGCCTCGCTAAGATTTGAATGTTTCCTTGATAAAGAGAACCATGCCATGCTAAGAACAAGAAAACAAATAATCAGCATGCTAATAAGAAGACTCGTTGCCTGCTATTAAGAACTGAAATGATGCTTGTTATGCTTGATAAGAAGAGAAAACAAATGAATCGAATTGAATGCTTGATCATTGCTTGCTGCTTGTATGCTTGAGAATTATAGACATGTACAGACGGACTTGTACATGTTGACCTGAATAAAAAAAAAGCACGAATTGAACGTGTTGTATATCTGCAAAAGGCATGAAAAGAACATGTCGTACATCTGATCTGAAATCTGTTTCATCTGATAGAATCCTGCTAGAGCATGCATATGGTCTCGGACAACTCGTGCACGAGTAAAATTTGTCTCTCGGGTGGTATCTGGGGGCGCCTGGAACCGCTCGGCCTAGGAGAGATTATGAGCACACTGGGTGCAAGGACCCATGTTAAAAGTGTAGCCGTTATCTGTGTCCTTAGCGACGAGCTGAACCCAAGAGCGTCACAGTGGCTAATCATGGGTTTCCCATGGACCATCATATAGATAGGTGTGGATTGGTGCAAAGCTGAACCGGAGAGTCACAGCTGCCAATCGGTCTGCATGTGTCTATCATATGTTTTGCTAAGAGCTAACGATGCAGGGACGAACAGGGAATGACAATATTGGTTTTATAATGTTATGCTAATCCTTGTCTTGTGCAGGGATGGACGGTCGGCTATGGTAAGAATCACTAAAAAAGTGATAAAACTGTATTGCTTGAGTTTGATATATAAATGCTTGCAAAGATTAATCTGTTACCAAGAAATGCTATGTTCCACTAAGAGAAAGGATGTAATATCATGCTTGTAATCTGACCCTAAGTTTGTCTTGAACAAGAGAAAAGAATGCTAAAGTTGTTGTCCCTAATGAAATGAATATGCTCATGAAACACGCTGCGCACTGCACATGAAAGGAATTATCATCGTGCTAGAATTGAATAGTCCCTTGTATGCTTGAAATAATATGAACTGTGGCTTTTCAAAGATGTGTTTTCAAAAGATATGTAAACTGACTCTGTATGCATGGAATGAATCTAGGTAAAACTAGCAAGATCACATCACAAGAAACATTTTCTCACTAAATGAACAGTGATCGTTTCAGACAAATGTAGCTCTTTGTTCACACATTCACCAGTATGCTGATATACTGACCCATCATCAGTCTGCATGCAGGTGCACCATGCATCGAAAAGGATAGCCCGAAGCGATAGCCCGAGCCTCATCCTCAGGAGCCAGAAATCAGAAAAGATGCCCAAGAGATGACATCTGTGCAAGAGTTTAGTTTTGTATATAAAGGGATGTAATGTATGGGAACGGGATCATTGTAATCTGTATTATTTCTGAGAGAATGTAATATTGTATCAGAGAGAATTGAGAGCTTGTAATCTGTTCAAATGAAATCAATAAAGAGAATTATTTCTTGTTACCATTGTGTTCAATGCATGTATTCTGAAATATGTCCGCTGCTGCTTCAATTATCTGCGATACGTTCTGCTGCGTATTGTCAACCTTGTCTATCTTGTCTTGTTCCAGGTCTTGGCCTTGTGCAAGCGCAACTTAGGCTTGCACGGCATCACGCCTTAGCGAGGACGAACGGTCCCAAAGAGCCCGAAGCGAGGACGAAAGGGACTCTGCGGGATCGGGGCGTGACAGAATGGTATCAGAGCAACACGATCCTCTGGCCAATTTTTGATTCAATTGAATTTGTACATGTCTTCTGATCAAAATTCCGTTGCCTACTCGATATCAATAATGAGATGAACGTTCCATACAATAAGTCCGTAAATATTTTTATGATGCCGGCAATGTTTTACCGATTTGATTGATTGAGATTGAAATGCTTGATTTAACAAGAGTTTTGATATGATCTGAATTGTGATTTCATGGATTGATGATGGCGAAGGATGAGGACTATCGCTGCTAAGGATATCGTAAGTTTCTCCTTAAGTTTCGAGGACGAAACTTCTTTTCGGTGGATAATTATGTAGTGCCCCGCTCCGCGAAGGCACTAGATAAACAGAAAGATCGGATTGCTGGCTCTGCAACAGAAGACGATTAATCTGGGTGAGTGGACGAAGTCTCATTTGCTGATTCGCTTACGCCTTAAGAATCTGAATTTTTGATTGAATGCTTTTGTTAATAATAAGATGCTAAATCCTTGAGTATGCTTTAAGAGAATTCACATGTTGCCTCGCTAAGATTTGAATGTTGCCTTGATAAAGAGAACCATGCCATGCTAAGAACAAGAAAACAAATAATCAGCATGCTAATAAGA
Source organism: Iris pallida (assembly GCA_029216955.1). Taxonomy (NCBI): domain Eukaryota; kingdom Viridiplantae; phylum Streptophyta; class Magnoliopsida; order Asparagales; family Iridaceae; genus Iris; species Iris pallida. The sequence continues at coordinate 9,181,594 of JANAVB010018993.1, forward strand.
AGACTCGTTGCCTGCTATTAAGAACTGAAATGATGCTTGTCATGCTTGATAAGAAGAGAAAACAAATGAATCGAATTGAATGCTTGATCATTGCTTGCTGCTTGTATGCTTGAGAATTATAGACATGTACAGACGGACTTGTACATGTTGACCTGAATAAAAAAAAGGCACGAATTGAACGTGTCGTATATCTGCAAAAGGCATGAAAAGAACATGTCGTACATCTGATCTGAAATCTGTTTCATCTGATAGAATCCTGCTAGAGCATGTATATGGTCTCGGACAACTCGTGCACGAGTAAAATTTGTCTCTCGGGTGGTATCTGGGGGCGCCTGGAACCGCTCGGCCTAGGAGAGATTATGAGCACACTGGGTGCAAGGACCCATGTTAAAAGTGTAGCCGTTATCTGTGTCCTTAGCGACGAGCTGAACCCAAGAGCGTCACAGTGGCTAATCATGGGTTTCCCATGGACCATCATATAGATAGGTGTGGATTGGTGCAAAGCTGAACCGGAGAGTCACAGCTGCCAATCGGTCTGCATGTGTCTATCATATGTTTTGCTAAGAGCTAACGATGCAGGGACGAACAGGGAATGACAATATTGGTTTTATAATGTTATGCTAATCCTTGTCTTGTGCAGGGATGGACGGTCGGCTATGGTAAGAATCACTAAAAAAGTGATAAAACTGTATTGCTTGAGTTTGATATATAAATGCTTGCAGAGATTAATCTGTTACCAAGAAATGCTATGTTCCACTAAGAGAAAGGATGTAATATCATGCTTGTAATCTGACCCTAAGTTTGTCTTGAACAAGAGAAAAGAATGCTAAAGTTGTTGTCCCTAATGAAATGAATATGCTCATGAAACACGCTGCGCACTGCACATGAAAGGAATAGTCATCGTGCTAGAATTGAATAGTCCCTTGTATGCTTGAAATAATATGAACTGTAGCTTTTCAAAGATGTGTTTTCAAAAGATATGTAAACTGACTCTGTATGCATGGAATGAATCTAGGTAAAACTAGCAAGATCACATCACAAGAAACATTTTCCCACTAAATGAACAGTGATCGTTTCAGACAAATGTAGCTCTTTGTTCACACATTCACCAGTATGCTGATATACTGACCCATCATCAGTCTGCATGCAGGTGCACCATGCATCGAAAAGGATAGCCCGAAGCGATAGCCCGAGCCTCATCCTCAGGAGCCAGAAATCAGAAAAGATGCCCAAGAGATGACATCTGTGCAAGAGTTTAGTTTTGTATATAAAGTGATGTAATGTATGGGAACGGGATCATTGTAATCTGTATTATTTCTGAGAGAATGTAATATTGTATCAGAGAGAATTGAGAGCTTGTAATCTGTTCAAATGAAATCAATAAAGAGAATTGTTTCTTGTTACCATTGTGTTCAATGCATGTATTCTGAAATATGTCCGCTGCTGCTTCAATTATCTGCGATACGTTCCGCTGCGTATTGTCAACCTTGTCTATCTTGTCTTGTTCCAGGTCTTGGCCTTGTGCAAGCGCAACTTAGGCTTGCACGGCATCACGCCTTAGCGAGGACGAACGGTCCCAAAGAGCCCGAAGCGAGGACGAAAGGGACTCTGCGGGATCGGGGCGTGACACCGTGCCCCCCCAATCAATACCTCGGGCAGTACGCCCGCCTAGGACCACGCGTCCATCCCTTCGGGATGCGCGACTGGCTTCCCGCCTCACTCTTGGGCCGAGGCATTTGGGCTTGCCCCACAACTTCGCTAATTTAAAATTTTGAAATTCAATTTTGAAATTCAAAATTTCAGTTTTGTTATTTCGAAATTTCCAAATTTCAGGCCCCGAAATTTCAGAATTTCGGCTTAGAACTTTGTTTATTTCTTACCTTGTCTATCAGGGCCCCTTTTGTGTTTGTCGGCTATGCACCTCCTTGTAACGCTCTTTTTGAGCCCCCCTTTATTTCAATAAAATTGTCTTTGCAATATATATATATATATATATATATATATATATATATATATATATATATTCTCTTAGAATGTTGTTCGTGATTAATTTTATGTTACTAATTTTTTTTTGTTTTTTGGTTTTAGTTGAGAATCAGTTTGTTAGAACTTAGAATGGATTTTGGTGGACTTGAAGTTATGTTAAGAACGCTAAGAATTGAGTTTTTGATATTTTGAGCTTATATTTTTTTGTTTTCATATAATTTTGAAGTAAATTTTGGTGTAAAACTTATTGATCGTGTTTGATCTTTTAAGCTCTTTTTTAGGTGTTTGCGATTTGTTACATATTGTTCTAATAAATTTGATTAATTGCTTGCTTGGCAGAGGCTCGGCTTTAAAATTTAATGCTTCCAAAAAAAGTAAAAAAAATAATTTTCTATGTTAAGAAGTTCATATTAAGTGTGTTGATTGATCAAATGTTAAATGATAAAATACCGAATTTTTTTGACCAAATACGATTTAACCGAAACCGAGAAAACCGATTCTAAATGGTACGATATTGGTATTAATATTTTAAATACCGATTAAAAAAATACCGAAAAATCAAACCAAATATCGACGATTATACTGACGCTCACCCCTAGTTGGCTCCCATTTGTCTGTTTAACTCAAAAAATTACTATTAAAAGCAGAACCAAACAGACCCTTAATCATGGAGTGAGTGAATTATAAAATAAAATTTTCTGTTCGTTTTATTTTACATCAAAATACAAAAGAAAAATAACTTTTTTTTCCAAGGAAATGGTGGAGGAAAGAAAATTGATTCCTAAGATGAAAAAAAAAATAGGGAAGAAAATTGTTCATCTCACCGACTCAATTATTAATTTTCCTCCTCTAAAAATTCACTTTATTTTTTCTAATTTTTTTTTTTCCAAACACACAAAAATAATAATTAAAATTACAGTTTTATAAAGAAAATAAAATATCAAACAATCAATTTCGTTTTCTTTCATTTCAACGAATCAAACGCCGTAGTTCCGCCAACCAAAGGTTTGCATTAAAAAGGCAAATTTTCCGTTCAATTAGCGGGTGGTGGACCCGCCAAATCACTTCTTTTCTGGAGGTTTTCATGATCGCCTAGAAGAGGTGGCGGGACCCACTACGTCAGAATTCAGAACCAATTAGCAGATCTGCCCCCTACAATTAAAGACCGAAAAATAGCCATAACCGGAAGTCATAGTCATGTGCATCTTGCGCTTCAGGAAAAGGGCAAAGCGGGAAAAGTGAACAAAATGGCCACATATCACAATAGTCATTTTAACGCAATAAAAGTCTAGAAAATAACATAATAAAACTACTTTGACCTCTGTTAATTTCTTTTAAAAAAAATCAATAGTAGAGAAGAATGATCTGCACCCAAATTGAGGGGAAAATATATACAAAAGTGCAAATATTATTGCGAAGCATTCTCTCTTCAATGTACCACCATTGCGGCGTGTACATTCTCCCATTTTTTTAATAAAATGTTTAAGATGAAAATTTAGGAATTTTTTGTACAAGTCTATAAACTGAACCTTAAAAATATTGACAACGATTATGCTGAAGAATAGGGAAGCAGAGAAAACCGTTGTAATAACTTGTTAATCAAATTAACATAATAGCATGTTAGTGTCAGGATTCGTTACAACTTTTCGAAATAGGGAGCCAAATAAAGTCTACGTTATAGCATCGAATCGAATCGATGATAGTACGATATCTATACCTCAATAACAATCTTCATAACGTACAATAAATAATTGATCACAAAATACTATCTTTTGTTCATTCACAGCAATAACAAACTTACAAAAATCTAATGATTCATTAAAATCAAAACTCAATAACAAATTCGCTAAATATTTAAGACATTTTTCAAGTCCTAAGAAACTTCAAAACTATCTAATCATCCATGATCGACCTCCAAACGAAATCAAATATAAACTTATCTTAGGAACCATGTGTTGGAAACGCGGTGTGACACCCTAATCGAAATTGGTCCATGAGGTACGATATTGAAGTATGTAATTAATGTGTATATGACACGTCATGTAGTGATGCTTGACTATCGTTCGAGTAGTTCATAACCCTGCACTGCATTATACCATCCATATTAATATACCATGATTTGAAATAAGTTACGTAAGTTTAACATGTAACAAGAAAGTGATTCAACTAGTGATATGAGCAGTCATGTGATAATTGTATCTCTCTCTCTCTCTCTAATTTATAACAAATTACATAACAAATATATAATTTGTACTATAAAAAAACTCTTTGTTATCTATAATATCTATTTAAAATGGGTGCTGCTATTAGCACTCCTAAAATGTCGTTCGACACTCCTCTTTAATTTTTTAGCATTCAAATTCCAAATTTGTCCCTGCATTAACATTATTGGCACTCCTAAAATGTCATCATACACTCCTCCCTCCATGCATATACAAATTAATGTCGTATTTAATGCAAGGATAGATTTTTAATTCGAATATTTAAAAATTAAAGAGGAGTGCCAAATGACATTTTATGAGTGTTAATAGCAGCACCCTTTAAAATCTGTATATATATAAAATATCTATTTTAAAAAAGAACAAAATAAATATTTGTTATCCATATAATATATATTTAAACTTTGCATATATAAAAAGTATTTATTTGGTTTATTTTTTAATAAAAATTGTCTATAAATTATATTATCTAAACCAAATTAATTTTGTATATGGATAATATTAATTTTTTATTTGATTTATAAAAATAATAGAATTCTGCCAAACCGTCATTGATAATTTTGGCATCCCTGGAACATTTCTCCCTTCATTATTTTTCCTAACTATTTCCTTACAAATAGATTTTGTCATATACAATTTTCTGTTACTCAAATAATAAAAACACGAATTAACAATTGACATAAGTATGTTGTTGGACCATGGGTGAAACTCGTCTTGGACTAGGGGTGAGCGTCGGTATAATCGGTCGGTATTTGGTCGATTTTTTCGATATTTTTTTAAATCGGTATTTGAAAAATCAATACCAATATCGTACCATTTAGAATCGGTTTTTTCGGTTTCGGTTAAATCGGTATTCGGTCGGTTTTTGTTCGGTATCGGTATTTTACCAATTAATATTTGATCAATTAACACACTTAAAATTGTAGAACCTCTTAACCTATAATATACATTTTTTTTTACTCTTTTGGAAGCATTAATTTTAAAGCTAAGTCTCTACCAAACAAACAATTAATCAAAATTATTAGAACAATATGTAACAAGTCGCAAACACCTAAAAATGAGCTTAAAATATCAAACACGGTCACTAAGTTTAATCTTTAGTATAAGTTTAAGTAACAAAAATTCACTTCAAAATTCTATGAGAACACAAAAACATAAGCTCAAAAGATCAAAAACTCAATTCTTAGCATATTTAACATAAATTCAAGTCCACTAAAATTCATTTCAAGTTCTAGAAAACCAACCAAAACAAAGATAAAATTGAAAATGAGTAGTGTAAAATTAATCATTAACAACATTAAAAAATGTGCGCGCGTGTGTATATATATGTGTGTGTTTGTGTGTGAATCGGTTCGGTTCGGTATTTTCGGTATGGTATTACGTACTCAAACCGTTACCATTGCCATTATACCGTAATTTAGTCGGTTCGGCAATTCGGTATCGGTACATAATTTCGGTTCGATTTTTGGGTATATTTTTAATCGGTATTCGGTCGATTTTTCGGTATCGGTCGGTATTTGCTCACCCCTATTTTGGACATGAAGTTATGCACGAACTAGACCTAGTATCTCAAAGTAGGGGTGAGCATTCGGTTAATTTGGTTCCAACCGAACCGAATAATCGAAAATTGAATTCGACCGAAAACCGAATAAGCAAAATCGAAACCGAACCGAATTTGTTCACAACCGAATTAAACCGAACCGAATTAAATCGGTTCGGTTTATTTAATTTTTTCGGTTTATTTGTAACTTTTTTTTGTTAATATATATAGTAAATAAATATACCTATATATATTTAGTATACACCTATATATATATATATATATATATATATATATATATATATATATATATATATATATATATATATATATATATATATTTATATTTATATTTATATTTATATTTCTTATTCGGATTTCGGTTTTGGACCGAAACCGAAACCGATTTTTTTAAAATATTTTTAAAATCGAAATCGAACCAATTTTTTTTTAAACCGAACCGAATTTCTTATTCGTTTCGGTTTGATTCGGTTTTCAGTCCAAAACCGAATAATACTCCTCCCTACCGGCTACCCCCAAAAGCTATATATTCGATAAAATTTTGATCCAAGTTACTTTATCTAGAATTGCATTACTAGATAGTAATCATAACTTTACAACAGAAAAAAAAAATTGAGGACCGATTAAGTGGGAGACCATTGAGCCAACATTATTAATATTTTAGACTTAATTGTAAGTTGATATTCTCAACTATTTCAAATTTGATAACTTAAATTTTTTTTATTAGGTACAATTAAGATACCCTGAAATAGGGGTGTGCATCGGTCGGTGGTCGACCTATTTGGTCACAACCGAAGTCGAATTGAAGTTAGTCGGTTTGAAAATAATCAAAATCGAACCAAACAAACCAATTGGTCGGTTCGGTTTTGAAACCGACCGACTTGGTTCGGTTCGACTTGGTCGGTTTTGATCACAGGAAAAAATGTACTGCCATTAATTTAGGTATTGTTCCTTATTTTGTGGTGTGGAACTTCAGTCAATCACATGGAAAAAAAATGGACCCTAACCGAGGATAGTACAATATCTATACCTCAATAAATTTAGCGACGTTTGTGAACGTCGCTTTTTTTCGTCGTTTATAGCATCGTATCGAATCGAGGATAGTACGATATCTATACCTCAATAACAATCTTCATAACGTACAATAAATAATTGATCACAAAATACTATCTTTTGTTCATTCACAGCAATAACAAACTTACAAAAATATAATGATTCATTAAAATCAAAACTCAATAACAAATTCGCTAAATATTTAAGACATTTTTCAAGTCCTAAGAAACTTCAAAACTATCTAATCATCCATGATCGACCTCCAAACGAAGTCAAATATAAACTTATCTTAGGAACCATGTGTTGGAAACGCGGTGTGACCCTAACTGTCACGACCCGATCCCAAATAATTGGGTCGAACCGGATCATGCCCAGCCTGTACCGTTGTGAGACGACGGCAGTAAGCTGTTATATATACAGGTATTCACAACAACATCTATACATTTGTCACAACTCAATATACAGAAAATTTAAAACTTTTATTCAACAATTGAAAAGTACAACTGGAAATGGAAGAACTGAAATAAAGTACTGAATTCAAATTAACAAAATTCTAAAACAACAAGCTGGAAAAACTGGAAACGACTAGCTAAGCGGTCGGCTTGTCGGCCTCAGGTCCTGCGTCCTCCAAGGGAAACTCTGGCAACACCACATGGTACAAAACCGGGTCATAGTAGCTATTGTACAATAGCTCAGCATCCTCAATGTCACCTAAAAATGTTGTCTCCAGTCATGAGGGAGCAAGTACGAATATGTATCTCATATTTCAAGTAATAATAGAAAAGTGCAGGTTAAACAGTTGAAATAATATTTTCCAATAATTCTACGATTAAAAATAATATGATTTGAATGTGTAATCGTCTTGGGTTATACAATAGCGTCCTAGCGACGCGATACGGCTTATCCCCGTGTGTAAGAGGGGTAAGCTCGCACAATCCTGCAATATAGGAGGGTATTGGTGTAAGCCCAAAAATAGTTTTTTTTATAATTTTCAATAGCATTTATATTAATTCAAATACGTATTTTGCAGCATATTTCGTATTCTCTTGGTTTCCGGAATGCTTTAAAAAAATTTCTAACTTATAGATTTTTTCCTTGGCCGGCATACCGCCAGTATACCGAAGTATACCGATGGCATACCGTCTAGACAGATTTTTCACATTTTAGATATTTTCGATTTCAGATATTTTTATGAATAGTGTTTACGATATTTTTATGAATAGTATTTTGGATATTTTGATGAATAGTATTTAAGATATTTTCGTGAATAGTGTAGATATACTCTATTATCCAATGGATAATTGGTTTTGTTTGAATGGCCATGATTGACCTAGACTTTCACATGGATCACGATCCGACGGCTAAGATTAATTCTCCCTTCTATATATACCATTTCACTTTCTCTCTCCTCTCTCTTTTCATTCTCTTCACTCTCTCTTCATTTCTTCTTCCCTTCTCTTCCCTTGGAGCTTGCCAAGAGCTTGGCCTTGAGATCTAGAGTGTGATTTCGTACCCCTCTTGGTGGTGGAGTAGAAGATTAGGCTTGGAGCTTAACCTAGGCAAATACATCTTGCTCAAAAGTGACATGACCATACTTTATTTTTGTTTTCCATAGAAACTAAAATTTTATTGGCCTATAATATACTTCTTTAAATTGTTAACATGTTTAGTATATAGCACTTTTGGTTTTGATCGACAGTATTACGTAGATCTGAGTTTCTAGATATAATTTTTGAGTATTTTAAGGTTTTGTTCTATCAAATATTTTGATTTGTGAAAACGAATAGTTCCATGTTGTAGGAAATTCAATTCTATGCAATTTTGACTTTTGAAAATCCGAATTTCGATTTAAAACGAAGTTTTTATGGCCGAAACAAGTTTTGAGTTCAAAAATTAACTTTCTGTGACGGTTCGGAAAATCCGTCGGAAATCCGCGAAAATCCGTCGAAAAATCCGAACTTGCACCACAAAACTTGCTGTGACGGATCGAAAAATCCGTCGGTAATCCGCAGTAATCCGTCGGATGATCCGGTTAGGCTGTTTTTAAATTTTTATATATATTTTTAATTACTGTAAAAATTTAGAAAAAATTGTATTTAAATACTATGTTAATTTAGCTAATTTATTATAATTTTTCCAGCATATAATAAGTACTTTTGGTATTTTATAAAAATGGAAAAACAGACCTCATTTTCAGGATACATATGTTTGCTGATTTTTAATAAATATTTATGAAGGTTTATAAATTCCAGAAAAAATAGTATAAATTTTTATAATTAAAAGGATCATTTTGGTACTTTATTTTATGTATAATTGAGCTTTTTGTCTATCTCAAAAATTGTTGGAACACAATGTACAGTTTGATTTATTTATTGAATAATTACGACTTTCAATGATTTGTGTTCTTTTGAGTTATTATAGTATTGGACCTCATCCCGCACTAGTGTAAAGGCCCTAGAAAATTAGTTTGGATATAGTGTCACTCCACATTAGACTTTTATGCTAGGTCTCCACTTGGCTGGTATCCAGTTAGGAGTCGTGTCACACCACTAGTGTAATCTTGAACATAACTTAGAGGCTGAGTCTGTATATCATTATTGATAGAATACCGGACATCTATATCTTCGTACTAGTATTCTTGTTTTGCTCGAGACAAGTACATTTGCAAACTCATTTACTGTCTTTTAATGCTAGAACATGTATTAACCCTGTTAAAATACTGATCCTTAAAGTAGCAAGTTAAATCTTCACATGTTGTATTATTTTCAGTACCTGCCATGCTTAGGACAGTTCTTATATCTTCACATGTTTCTTACTGGTTCTCAGTACATATTTTACTATGCTTTATACTACTATCAGTACCTACCATACTTATGCTGCTCCCAGTATCTTTCACATGTTTTATACCGTTCTCGTATCTCTCACATATTTTTACTGTTCTCGTATCTCTCACATGTTAGAATCTGGGTTATGGGGAAAACTGATAGTAGCGTACGTGATCACGACCCCCTTCTCCGTACGTATGTACCGAGCAAAGTTTTATTTTATATGAATACTGCGCCGTAGGCCTTATCTCAAAGCGGATTTGTGCGTATGTACATCTATCGCCTTATCACTTGTACGAAAGTATATTTTATTATGTGCCCCTGTACATTGTACACCCATTAACGATCACGTACCTGCTACAGTTTTAAACATTACATATACATCTGTCTATATGACATATATGTCCTTGCCATGATAGACTATGAGATGCCATGTTCCCTATGTTACTATGATACTGTGATCCCAGTTGTACCATGAGGCCATGTTTCCAGTATTTCTTGTTTTATAGACTTATCACACCATGTTTCTTGTTGTACATCTCTTTCATTATATATTCAGTAGTTTAGTTGTAGAGGTTGTACTTGCTCCCGTCCTGACAGGATAACGTTGTAGGTTCACTTTTCGAGAAGGAAATGTGTCACGACCCGGTCCCCAAATACTTGACTGAATCGGCCACTAAAACTCCCGAAACTGGTTGGGTGAAAAGCTCTGACTTGACTGAAGAGGCGGGGTTCGATCCGGAGATGATACCACATCGCCAGCAGAGTTGGTTTTGTCAGTGGTCATTCTCTGGAAGGTTTAGGATGCAAGCATAAGCAAGGTAACCTACCAGTCTATAATAAAAATATTTATCATATATAAATCGGTCCTATGTTGTGGAAATTTTGATGTTCTAGTGTTCCTAATTGTTTCTAGTTTTCCTAAATTGTTGATTTAGTTGACCTGCATGGGCCACCACTAAAAACATGTCACGACCCGGTCCCCAAATACTTGGGTCGAATCGGATCATGCCCAGCCTGCACCGTTGATGAGACGGCGGCAGTAAGCTGTAATCCATATTGCAGGTAAATCAACAACAAGTTTGAATTTAAAAGTTGCCACAACATTTATTCGATAATAAACTTGTCCAGTACAAAAGTTTAAAAGATCCAAAAAAAAACTGAAATAAGACTAGCTAACACCAACAGCATCTAAGGAGACGCCGATCCATCGTCGTCAGGTAGTACCGCCGGGTACCGAACAGGATTGTTGAACATTAGCTCTGTGCCACCAGATACTCTAGAAAGATCAACCTCAGAGTAACCTAAAATGTTGGTCTCCAGTCAGGAGTGAGCAAAGTACAGTTCATGCAAATTTTAACAATTAAAATGACAATTTATAACATGCATTTTTAAACAGTTTGAAAATGAACAATTTTGAAATAGTACAGTACAGTGATATGAATAGGTAAAGAATATGACCGGTTTGGGTACATTTGTATCCTAGCGATACGGTATGGCTTGTCCCCGTGTGAAGAGGGGAAAGCTAACACATTCATTATCCTAAGTTTGGATTTGGTCATATCCAGTACACTATTCCCCCAGTCCCCAACAATACGATCAATGCTCCCGAAGGAGTTCGTGTAAACAGTGGTTTAAACTTGCAATGAAACAATTGTGAAAATAATTGTAAAATCTACATAAAATGTACTTGCCTTGAATCTCGACTGGATTGAAAGATGATTCGTCAAGATGTAAACTCAGGTTCTTCCTCAAAATCCTACATTTCGAGAAATTGTCTCAGACTCCAAGTTACCATACTAACTACACTAGTTGCAACCTTTATCTTTTGTCCTAATTAATTTTTTTACTTGTTCATAACAACACAATCACATATGTACCTAGGTGAGTTTCTATATTATAAATAAAAATCCAATTTAACCATTTATTTGGAAAACTTCGTTTTTACCAATTTTCATTCGAAAAAACTTTGTATTTATACATAAAGTTATTATTTATTTAATAAGTGAAAATAATGAATTAATCAACTAATTCCTAACATTTATGTGAATATAAATATATAGTCTACTATTTATATTACACTACAACATCCAGAAAAGAAATAAAATGAATCCTAATTATTACATTTTTCCAGCACAAATAAGTAATTGGCTTATGTCCTTACAACTCGATTTACATAAATTAAATAAGACGGAAATGTTGTTAGTCTCAAAATTTAATAACTACAATTTTAACTAAACTAATAAATTCCAAAATAATATTAAAAGAGAATTATAAGTCTCAGACTCTGGTCCAAAATTTCATTTTTAACTACTCTGCCTCAACGTCCGGTCGAACCGGTGCATTTGCATTTCGTTGGGGCCCAGTAACCAATTATGGTTGTCGCCCAAAATATTATAAAAATAATATTTAATTCAAAAATCATTTTGAAAATCATTTAATAAATTTCCCGAAAATTTCGGCAGCATTTCCTCTATTTTTGGTCAACCCAAAAACTGGGAAATGCTCCGTAAACCTGCAGAATAACTCCCGAAACCCGAAATTCATATACATATTTTCCAAAGCCAAACACAACAGAACACAAACCCCACCAAATATCAAACCATGGAAAATCAGCAGAACTTTCCCGAAAATCCGAATACGGGTAATTTCCAAATTTCCTTCGGAAACTCCGAGAATTAGCCTACGAATAGGAAAACCCAGAGAAATAATCATTCTCCAGAGTTCCTTTTCGAAAAGGTTCTCAGACACCCGATTCTCCGAAAATTCCGAAAAACAGAAATTGCAACGTAGAATTTACGTTGTCGAAAAACCGAAATCCTGCTGGATTCGGGGACCAGAAAATTCATCACCGACTAAAAGAAAAGTGGAGTTCCAGAATTATACCCAAACCGAAGTCGAACGGAAACCCGAATCGGGTCTCGGAACCAAACGACACCCCTGGATACGGTGAAGGCGAGCGGTGACGGGCGGCTGGGCCGGGGCGCCGGGGTACAGCGGGAACGGCGCGGGTGAACACGGGGACGGCCTCGGGAGGTGCTCGGCCCAGAGGGGTCGACCGGGGCGGATGGGGTGCGCCGAATCGGTGGGGGCGGCGAAACTTCAGGAACGGGGGCGGGCGCCGGGTCAGGGGCGGTCCGGATCTGGCCGAGGGAGCTCGGATCTCGCCGGAAAATTCGCCGGAAAATGGTGGGTTTGGGAGAAATTTGGGGAAAATGATGGTGTGGAGAAGGGACTGATGGTGAGGGTTTAAATAGGGGATGAAAGAGGGGAGTTACCGGAATAGGGAGGCCAACAGTCGGCCGTTGATGGCGAGAACTCCGGCGGTCGGTCGCTCGGAAGTTGGGGGTCGACCATGAAGAAGAAAACCAAAACCGAAGTTTCCTTCGGTTGAAGAATTCCAACCAACAGAGAGTTGGATAACTCTCTCCAAACTAAAGAAAAGCATAACATATAAAGTGAATGGGTTAGAACCAAAAGCCTAACAGAAAGTTACAATAGTCTCAACTCAATGGATTAAATTCAAAAGCCTAAAGATGATAAATAGTGGGTTTGGGCCTAAATATTGAGCTAAGGTTTAATAGGCTTAAAATTTAATTGGTAAAATAGAACTTTGGACCTAAAATATAATTAATATTTTGTAACTTTGAAAATTATAAAAAAATACTTTGTACTTCAATTTGGGTCCAGACTGGGCTGACAAACAAAATCCAAGTCCAATTATTTTTGGAAAATAATTTTACACTTAAATATTTATTATCAATTTTAATTAATTTTTCTAACACTATTCTAAAAAAATTATTTAACAATTAAAGATAATAAAATATGCAAACTTAAAAAAAAACTATGGGTTTTACAAAATGCTATGTGATACATACTATGACACTGATTTTGAGGACCTGGCCTTAGCTCCAGAAGAGGCCCCAGCGGGGAACCTTGCTTAGATATTTTTTTCTTGTGTTTTGAGAATTAGACTTTGTTTTGAACTTATATTTGGATACTGGACTTTGTCTCCAGTTAGATACTTATAAAGTGTATTATTAAGTCTGTTCTTGTTTACTTTCGCTTATAGATACTGTGTTGTGATGAACCTTTGAATGTGATATTAGAACTGTTAGCAGCTTAGATCCTTTATTGTCTATTCTTAGAACAGCTTACTACGCTTTAACCAAGCGTAGGCTGGACATGGCTCGGTCCGGCCCAACGATTTGGGTATCGGATCGTGACATGTTTTTAGTGGTGGTCCATGCAGGTCTAGACTTAAGTTGTTTGGTTACACCAAGCATGCCTGTAATTAGGATCTAGGACAACTTGTTAACACTAGGGATAAACATTTAGAACACTTAGAGGATTTCTAGGATTATAACATAGGAAAACTCATCACAGCATAGGACCGTTAACTATATTTAGTTTCTTGTTTAAAATTCAGTGGGTTACAATTTTGACCAGGATAGTACCTTTGGGATGACCCCTGAGGATCTCACTCTAATCTTATCTCGAAATCTGTTTTCACCTGTTTCCATTTGCTCTTCCTTAAATTCGTTGTTGAATTTAATTTCTGATTTTCGTTGTTGACTTTGATCTTGCATCGTGATAAATTTTGTGGATTGAATTATGATATAACCTGATAAGGTAAATATCTGCTTTATTTATGGAGATTAGAATTTATCGCAGCCATATTAGCTGGTATGACAAAAACATAGGGCCTGATTTTGGGTATACTTATCCTAGTTATGGAATTTAGATTTTCTCGCAGCCATACCGGTTGGCGTGGCGAGGATTCTAGATAACATGATTATAGGGTGTATACCATAGTCTTGACTCTATCGTTTATTGCATCTAAGCTTACTGGTGTGGCAAAAATTCTGGCAACATGATTTCAGGAAGACGTGTATGGTTATCAGATCATATCTCAACTTGGTTCACTTCGTTATGACCGAATGAGCAAGAATAAATTCTTATTATCATTCTTTCCAGTCTTGATTAACTCTGTTCTATCTACATCTACAACTAGGATTACAGGTTCTCTAGGACTCTCCAATAGGATTGCTTTCGCGTTATCTTTTGGACATAGTTATTTTTGTGTTCCATCTTTCCTATGACTTGACTAAACTCTTCTTTGTTAACCACTTGGGTAATTCTTCTCGTTATGTATCTCGTTGTCTTTGTACCATTCTTGGAGATATTCCGATAAACTTTCCTGTCTTGCTTGACCCTTTAACTTGTTTGGACACTGTTATGGATTGCTTGACCAAGTCTTAGGCCTTGTTACCTTCTATTTGATAGACGACCGAAATAGCCAAACCTTGTTAACTGATTCTGTAGTATAACTATAAATGTATTGTGTGATTGTGATAAATAATTTTTCTGGGGATTAGTTAGATTGAGCTTATAGGACAAGTATGAGTGACTGACTGTAGTAGACTTGGAAACCATTAAGAATGATTGCATTAATAGTATGACTCGAGATAGGGTATCTAAAGATGGAGAAATGAGATATTATATTGTTGTGACTATGGATTGAAGATTGGAATCTTGTGCTTAGCAGTTTGAGGATTTAGCATTTATAGAATTTTAGTTGGTTATCTATAGCTAATTACATGTGATTAGAGGGTATATCGATATGTGGATTAATATAGAATAAATTAGAATGAGTTATCGTATTGCGTACGAGATCGGGAAGATATCAGTTAAAAAGACAAGGAACAAGACAAAGACATATGTACTTTAGTAATTAATAAATCGGAAGTTTTAGAATCGAGGATTTATATTCGGATGACTTGTTGAGTAAAAAGAAGAAGGCTCTACGCCAAGGATAGAAATTGAACGTATAATTTCAAGAAGAAACTGTAGGAAAGGATTGACGACAAATGATGCAAAGGACCTGTAGATTGATAGAATATGGATACTTAGGATACGATAAGGAAATCCAGTATTTACAATTAAGGTTGAAAATATGGTTGATGATTAAGCATTTTAGGCTTATAAACATACCCAGAGGATGACCTATAGTTTAGGGTATACATAAATGTTTCATGTTAGTATGAAAGATTTTAAAGGATATATGACATAGTTTATGATAGAAGGACCTTTGTTGAACCTGAACCAAAATACATGTAGCGAGAACAACATGGATGATTACAAGGGTAGCAGATTGAGAATTGTAGCCAGAGCAGCTCCATGTTATAGTTTGACCTATTGGATGATTTTTAATTTCGAGGACGAAATTTTTCAAGGAGGGAAGATTTGTAAGCCCCTAGATTTCAAAAAATAGTTTTTTTTTATAATTTTCAATAGCATTTATATTAATTCAGATACGTATTTTGCAGCGTATTTCGTATTCTCTTGGTTTCCGGAATGCTTTAAAAAAAATTCTAACTTATAGATTTTTTTCCTTGGCCGGCATACCGCCAGTATACCGGAGTATACCGATGGCATACCGTCCAGACAGATTTTTCACATTTTAGATATTTTCGATTTCAGATATTTTCATGAATAGTATTTTCGATATTTTTGTGAATAGTATTTTAGATATTTTGATGAATAGTATTTAAGATATTTTCGTGAATAGTATAGATACACTCTATTATCTAATGGATAATTGGTTTTGTTTGAATGGCCATGATTGACCTAGACTTTCACATGGATCACGATCCGACGGCTAAGATTAATTCTCCCTTCTATATATACCATTTCACTTTCTCTCTCGTCTCTCTTTTCATTCTCTTCACTCTCTCTTCATTTCTTCTTTCCTTCTCTTCCTTTGGAGCTTGCCAAGAGCTTGGCCTTGAGGTCTAGAGTGTGGTTTCGTACCCCTCTTGGTGGTGGAGTAGAAGATTAGGCTTGGAGCTTAACATAGACAAGTACATCTTGCTCAAAAGTGACATGACCATACTTTATTTTTGTTTTTCATAGAAACTAAAGTTTTATTGGCCTATAATATGCTTCTTTAAATTGTTAACATGTTTAGTATATAATACTTTTGGTTTTGATCGACAGTATTGCGTAGATATGAGTTTCTAGATATAATTTTCGAGTATTTTGAGGTTTTGATCTATCAAATATTTTGATTTGTGAAAACTAATAGTCCCATGTTGTAGGAAATTCAATTTTATGCAATTTTCACTTTTGAAAATCCGAATTTCGATTTAAAACGAAGTTTTTATGGCCGAAACAAGTTTTGAGTTCAAAAATTAACTTTTTGTGACAGTTCGGAAAATCTGTCGGAAATCCGCGAAAATTCGTCGAAAAATCCGAACTTGCACTACAAAACTTGCTGTGACGGATCGGAAAATCCGTCGGTAATCCGCAGTAATCCGTCGGATGATCCGGTTAGGCTATTTTTGAATTTTTATATATATTTTAATTACTGTAAAAATCTAGAAAAAATTGTATTTAAATACTATGTTAATTTAGCTAATTTATTGTAATTTTTCCAGCATATAATAAGTACTTTTGGTATTTTATAAAAATGGGAAAACAGACCTCATTTTCAGGATACATATGTTTGCTGATTTTTAATAAATATTTATGAAGGTTTATAAATTCCAAAAAAATTAGTATAAATTTCTATAATTAAAAAGGATCATTTTGGTACTTTATTTTATGTATAATTGAACTTTTTGTCTATCTCAAAAATTGTTGGAACACAATGTACAATTTGATTTATTTATTGAATAATTACGACTTTTAATAATTTGTGTTCTTTTGAGTTATTATAGTATTGGACCTCACCCCGCACTAGTGTAAAGGCCCTAGAAAATTAGTTTGGATATAGTGTCACTCCACATTAGAATTTTATGCTAGGTCTCCACTTGGCTAGTATCCAGTTAGGAGTCGTGTCACACCACTAGTGTAATCTTGAACATAACTTAGAGGCTGAGTTTGTTTATCATTATTGACAGGACACCGGACATCTATATCTTCGTACTAGTATTCTTGCTTTGCTCGAGGCAAGTACATCAGCAAACTCATTTACTGTCTTTTAATGCTAGAACATGTATTAACCCTGTTAAAATACTGATCCTTAAAGTAGCAAGTTAAATCTTCACATGTTGTATTACTTTCAGTACCTGCCATGCTTAGGACAGTTCTTATATCTTCACATGTTTCTTATTGGTTCTCAGTACATATTTCACTATGCTTTATACTGCTATCAGTACCTACCATACTTATACTGCTCCCAGTATCTTTCACATGTTTTATATCGTTCTCGTATCTCTCACATGTTTTTACTGTTCTCGTATCTCTCACATGTTAGAATCTGGGTTATGAGGGAAACTGATAGTAGCGTACGTGATCACGACCCCCTTCTCCGTACGTATGTACCGAGCAAAGTTTCATTTTATATGAATACTGTGCCGTATGCCTTATCTCAAAGCGGATTTGTACGTATGTACATCTATCGCCTTATCACTTGTACGAAAGTACATTTTATTATGTGCCCCTGTACATTGTACACCCATTGACGATCACGTACCTGCTACAGTTTTAAATATTACATATATATCTGTCTATATGACATATGTGTCCTTGCCATGATAGACTATGAGATGCCATGTTTCCTATGTTACTATGATACTGTGATTCCAGTTGTACCATGAGGCCATGTTTCCAGTATTTCTTGTTTTATAGACTTATCACACCATATTTCTTGTTGTACATCTCTTTCATTATATATTCAGTATTTTAGTTGTAGAGGTTGTACTTGCTCCCGTCCTGACAGGATAACGTTGTAGGTTCACTTTTCGAGAAGGAAATGCTATGTGATACATACTATGGCACTGATTTTGAGGACCTGGCCTTAGCTCCAGAAGAGGCCCCAGCGGGGAACCTTGCGTAGATATTTTTTTTTCTTGTGTTTTGAGAATTAGACTTTGTTTTGAACTTATATTTGGATACTGGACTTTGTCTCCAGTTAGATACTTATAAAGTTTATTATTAAGTCTGTTCTTGTTTACTTTCGCTTATAGATGCTGTGTTGTGATGAACCTTTGAATGTGATATTAGAACTGTTAGCAGCTTAGATCCTTTATTGTCTATTCTTAGAACAGCTTACTACGCTTTAACCAAGCGTAGGCTGGACATGGCTCGGCCCGGCCCAACAATTTGGGTATCGGATCGTGACAATTGGCCATAAACGTTACACTATTCCCCCAATCCCCACAATCAATATCAATCAATATTTGAACCCTAGGAGAGGGTTCCGTGTAGCAATGTGGTTTAAACATGCAGCTAGACAATTACTAAATAAAATAGAAGAAAATATAACCGTAACTTGCCTCTGTTAATTGACTGGATCGAGAATGTTGGTACCGAGGAGGATGTCAGATTCGTCTCAGAGATCCTACAGTTGAGAACCTTGGCTTAGAACCATAACGAAACCATTCTAGGTGTGCTAGTTACAATCTCTAGAAGTAGACCCTAGTCAGGTTTTAAGTTTATTAATTAATCTACCGAAAATCGTCTAACGTCGCAATCTACGTTCGTTGTTATTTAATTAAATAAGTCGGTTATTGATTAATTGAAAAAATGGCAATTACCGATTAATTTGGCAAAACTTTGTATTTTTAATATATATATAACTACATTTTTCTTTTAGTGATAAAACATGGACTTCGTTAACTTACTAATATTTTATTCAAGTTAATTTTATCGTGAAAACCTTATTAATTTTATACAAAATAATTAATACCCAAATTATAATTACGCGTCTAATAGCGAAACCAACTCAGAAAAAAAAGGTAAAAATTTAACTACACAATACAGGGTCACAGCGAAATAAAATAGAAAACTGGACTTATCCCCTTACAACCTTTACATAAATCGAATTTAAAAATAATAATAAAACTCAGGTGAATCCTGAACGCCGGAAAGCGGTCCATTCAGCAGGCCGAGACCCTGCACCATAAATACTAAAAAGTAATACCAGTTCCAAAAATAAAATATAATATAATATAATATTAAAGAGTCTCAGATTTTGTCCAAAATATCACTTCGCATTCTAGCTAATGCCTCAACGTCCGGAGTGGCCGATTTCGTTTGCATTTCGCTAGGGCCCATAGACCGAATTTGGTCATCGCCCGGAAAAAGGTAATCGAAAACCAAAACAACAAATCTTTTGCAAAAGTCGGTTTTGGAAATTAGAATTTTATAGAAATCCCTTTTTAAAATATTTTCTAAAAATTCGGACAGCATCCCCTCTGTAATTGAGACAACCCAATACTGCAAGAAATGCCAAAAACATAAATAACTGTCCCAAACCAGGGACTCCAATTATCCAACTACAAATATTTCAACCCAGGAATAATATTAAATCCGAAATCGAAATCGCAACAGAAGTATTATTAAACCCGAAATCTAAACTCGGAAATTCCGAAAACCCACAGAACCAAAAACCAACAGAAGAACTTATCAAAAACCAATATTCCAAACCACAGTACAAAACGTCAAGCCGGCACCATTCCGAGATGGACTTCGAAAAACCCGAAATTATCTAAGCCGAATTCCTTAACGGGATCGGGGACCGAATCATCATCGACATACTGAGAAGGGACACGGGGAACACGAGATATACCTTGGGTTGCTCGGCTAGAGATCTCAGATGCAATAATAGAGATAGAAAACCACATTCCCGCGGACTCGGGAAAGTCCCAACTTGCGAACAGCAGCGGAAAAGTACCGGAACAGCGCTGGACAGCGCTGTAGAATAGCGGGGCGCACGTGGGCTGAGCCGGGAGCGGACAGGGGCGGGGTCTGGCCGAAATCGCCGGAGCAAAATCGGCGGCACCGGGGCTAGGGCACGGCGGGGAACGGCCGAAAGGGGCGCGGCCTGGCACGGGGCGGCCGGGGGCGGGCGCACGGCCTATGCTGGGGCACGGCCTTGGGGCGCGCGCAGGAGGCGCTGCCGGGCTGGACGGGCCGGCAGAGGCGGCTGGAGGAAGCCGGGGGTCGCGGCTGGGCGCCGGAGGAAGCGGCGCGCGGGTTGGGTGGCGAGGGGCTTCGGGAGAACTCTGGAGTTGGAAAGAAAAAGAATTGAGTAAAGGAGTAGGAGAGAGAGAAATTAGAGTGGGAGTGGTGATTGTGCTTGTGCCTGTAGGGAGAGTGGGTTGTATAAATGTGAAGTGGTGAAGTAAATTTGTGGAGGAGAGGAGAAAGCTGAGGAGAAATAAGGGGAGTGCTGGATAATAGGTAGGGGGTGGCCTGGTCGTGGGTGACCAGGCCCAAACGTGGGTTTTTATTATTATTTTTAAACACTAATAATAGATATACAACAAGGATTTTAAAAGAAGTAAAAAGGAATTGGTTCGGAATGGAATTGGGTTTCGGGAAACCGGGTTCGAACTCGGGTCAGACTCTGGTCACGGGATCGGGCAGGGCCACAAACAAAAATCAACGATAAATTTAAAAATAATATTTTCCTAATTCTGACTAATAAATAATAATAATAATAATAATAATAATAATAAACCAAAATTATACTACAATTCAACAATCCATAAATCCTAACATTCTGGGTTTCACAATCTTCCCTCCTTAGAAAATTTCGTCCTCGAAATTAAAGGATAGGGTAGGATAAACTCAAATCAAACAGGTACGAGTACTTCACCCGTAACTCAGGTCCAACATTAAGAATTGCCAAGACAGTCGTGGATGAGACGTTTAGGGACAAGTTTTAACTATGTCACTGTCCACGTAGAACAAGAATATATATAAGCGAACCAAAGTACACGTGGTTGATCAGACCATCATGCACCGGTTCTGATTAGACAATATATTAGTGGGTGCACCCAATAAAATATTGTCATGATCAAGCTCGATAAAGAAATAAGCTCGAAAATCTAACTTAGCAGTATCAGTCAAAAATATTAGAACAAAAGATAATGCTTGCAAGAAATAGAAGTTTATGAGACGGCACAGAGTTCCTGGTTTTTTTCTCACCTCTGTCTAAAATTGCCACTGGCTTCTCTGGCACTGTGAGGCTGGGTCCAATCTCCAGCTCTGAATGGTCCAAGATGTGACTTGGATCCGGGATGTAGCGTCTCAGCTGCAAAACATGGAAGACGTTGTGGACGCCTTCGAGACTTGGGGGTAGAGCCACCCGATAAGCCACTTCTCCAATCCTGTTAAGTACTTCAAAAAGACCAATATACCTGGGGCTTAGTTTTCCTGCTCTGCCGAAACAGATGGTTCCTCGGGTAGGGGAGATCTTCACGAACACACTGTCACCTTCTTCGAACTCCAACGGCCGTCGGCTGCTATCGGCCCAATGCTTCTGTCTGTCCTGGGCGATCCTGAGCTTGTCTCTGATCATCTTTACCTTCTCTGCTGCATCGGTCACCATCTCAGGTCCAAGCAATATCCATTCTCCTACGTCGTTCCAAGCAAGTGGAGTGCGGCAACGACGTCCATAGAGTGCCTCGAATGGTGTCATACCGATGCTAGCTTCGTAGCTGTTTGTTGTAGGAGAACTCTACCAAGTGCAAATGGTCTTCCCAAGACCCTCCAAATTCTAAGACGTAGGATCTCAGCATGTCTTCTAGCGTCTGGATTGTTCTCTCTGATTGTCCGTCAGTCTGGAGATAGTAGGCGGTGCTGAACTTTATTTGCGTTTCCAAACTGTCATGCAAGCTCTTCCAGAAGTGAGAGGTGAACCTGGTATCCCTGTCAGACACAATACTCATCGGGACTCCATGAATCTCACTACCAAAATAAGTCATATCAGCGACGAAATTAGCGACGCAGACTTAAAACATCGCTAATTTTGTTGGATTTAGAGACTCCAAAAGTATGCGTCACAATACGTCGCTGATAGCGACCAACAGCGACATATTGTGACCACCTTTAGTGTAATAAAAATCAATGTCGTTGATTGTCGGAAAACGTCGCTAGTTTTATTGGTTCAGCGACGTTTAGCGTCGCAAAGATTAAGACGTCGACGAATATTAAAGGAAGGCCGACGCTTTGCGACGTATTTACGGACGTCGCTAATTTCCGCTAAATAGGGTTTCCTCGGTTCGACTTTTCATTTCTCCCTCTCCCCAAATTTTTTGTTCCCGCCCCTCTTCCCCGACCTCGACGACAGCCCGACCCCCTTCCCTCCGGCGTCGCTCATCCTTCTCCTCCACCGCGAGCCCCTTCTCCTTCCTCCGGCGAGCCCCTTCTCCTCCTCCTCCTCCACCGCGAGCCCCTCTCCTCCTCCACCGCGAGATCCTCCTCCTCCTCCTCCTCCTCCACCACCGCAAGGAGACTGAAGGTAAACCCTAACCCTAAATGAGGTTTTTTTCGCGTCCAAAATGGACACGGAGACACATTACGACCATGTGTTCACTGATACAGTGTGTTCGTGAGGTTTTGGACACTTTGTGTCCATTTGTTGGACACGTGGACACCCCCAAGCTTGCATATATATGTATTTCACCTCTGTACACTTAATCCCCTCCTCCTCCACCACCGAACTTGTCCTCCTCCTCCTCCTCCACCACCGCGAGGAGACTGAAGGTAAACCCTAACCCTAATTGAGGTGTTTTTCGTGTCCAAAATGGACACGGAGACACATTACGACCATATGTTCACTGATACAGTGTGTTCGTGAGGTTTTGGACACTTTGTGTCCATTTGTTGGACACGTGGACATCCCCAAGCATGCATATATATGTATTTCACCTCTGTACACTTAATCTCCTACATACACTTGTGTATTTTCGTATTAATTTGGATTTGTATATTGGGTTTGGGTTTCGATATAGTGTTTGATACATTGTTTCACCTTGCAACATTCCTACACTTATTTTAGACAACAAGTATATGAACCAATTAGTCAACATCTATTTGTTGAAGTATGGTACTCCATTCTTCGTAAGTTCTAGCTATATATGTCTCAAGATCCAATACTCGAAAATCCCAAGAAGAAGAAGAAAAAGAGAATAAAATGACATCGCTCAACACCCTATGACAACTCTTTGTAGAATTGTGTTAAAGTGTGAGTTCTACAGTATGAGTTCTACAGTATGGTTCTCTTTGTAGAATAAAATGACATGGCTCAACCCTATCGATCCTCCATACAAGTCTTCCTTCATCTATTGTCTTAAAGTGTGAGTTCTACAGTATGGTTCTCTTTGTAGAATTGTGTCTTATTTTAGACAACAAGGGTTTCCTATTTTTATAGGTAACATGGCAACATGTGTAAGGGAACATATAGGTGTGTGTTTGTGTTTGAAAGGGAGTGTCACAAGAGTAAGGCGTGAGCATGTGTTAGTATTTTGAGCTGTGAGAGTGTTTGTTCTATTCAGGTTAGTACCAACTGGAAAGTTAGGTTAAAAGAACCTGGGAACTATGGTGTGGTTGTATACATCATGTATATGTATGTGTGTGTCTAGTGGGAGAAAGGGGGAGGGTTAACTAGTACCAGGTATTTGGAGAGGAGGGAGAGTTTATACTAGTATATATAGACTAATATCCTAAAACTTGACTTATACAACTTAGAATTGGCTAGTTTGACCAAGTTGGACTAGTTTAGCTTAGAGTTGACTCGGTTGGACTATACATAATATATAGACTAATATCCTAAAACTTGACTTCTACAACTCAGCCTATATAAAATATTGTAGACACGGGTGATATACCGCCGCCATAATCTCTGACCACCGCACGCACAAACACGCGAAAGAAAAGTTAGCAATGCGAAAAGAAGATGACAGATAATCTCTGACCATTTAACGTAAAATGTCATGTGTACATATATTGTGGAAAGTGTAGACCGCATGAACTGACAATTGCATATCATTCACTACCTTGATGTATCTATCTTACAGAATTATGGAGCTGAATTACTATCTACGGAATCGTACTTGGATGTACAACCGTCATCCTGATGACATGTACGGTGTGCGGGATGAATTCATAGAGGGTGTACACCAGTTCCTACAGTTTGCCAAGGCGTTCCTTCAGTACATGGACGGTACCAAAATTAAGTGTCCGTGTGTGAGATGTCGCAACTTGAAATATCATCCAGAAGTGGATGTCACGTATCATTTATACTCGAAGGGTTTTACGCCGAATTACTATCAGTGGAGCGAGCACGGAGAACTTGTGTCTTTAGCATCGGAGTACGAGCCTTATGTGGATGTCCATAATAATGCTCCTTACGACGATGGGTTGGTGAACATGGTTTTCGACGCGGCCGGGCCTAGTTTCGATCCGGATGATCATGATGCACCTGAGGAGGCACCTAACCCCGATGCTGCACAGTTCATGGAGTTGCTGGAGAATGCAAGGACTCCATTATATCCTGGTTGTGAGGATCATTCACCGTTGGAGGTGGTTACAAGATTGTTGAGCATCAAGTCCGATTTTAACATGTCGCAAGATTGCTACAACCGTCTTTTGGAGTTGCTTATAGAAATATTGCCTGAGGGTGCGAAGTTACCTAAAGACTTCTATCGGTCTAAGAGGATGGTTAGATCGCTCTGGATAGGATACGAAAAAATCGATGCCTGTCGCAACGGGTGCATGTTGTACTACAAAGACGACAAGGATGAAGACGCCTGCAGATTTTGTGGTGCCGATCGCTACAAGGCATATGGTAGAGGAAAGTCTGTCGGTACCAGGAAGCCTACCTCTTCGATGCACTACTTGCCGTTGACGTCGTGGTTGCAGCGGTTGTTTATGGTGAAGGAAACTGCAGAAACATGAGTTGGCATAAGCGGAAACATACCGAAAGGGTGTTGGATCACCCATCTGATGGAGAAGCATGGAAGCACTTTGATCGAGAGTATCCAGATTTTGCTTCTGATCCGCGTAATGTCAGATTGGGTCTCTGCTCCGACGGTTTTACCCAATTTGGACTTTCGGGATCCCAGTATTCGTGTTAGCCTGTGATCGTCACCCCGTACAATCTACCGCCTTGGATGTGCATGAAGACTCCGTATATATTTCTCACCATTATTATTCCAGGTCCGAACAATCCGAAAAGAAACATCGATGTGTATTTACAGCCGTTGATTGATGAGTTGAATCAGCTGTGGGAAGTAGGTTCCAACACGTACGATGTATCTAGAAAACAAAATTTTCGGATGCGGGCAACACTTATGTGGACCATCAACGATTTTTCGGCTTATGGAATATTATCTGGATGGAGCACGCATGGTCGTCTTTCATGTCCATATTGCATGGACAGCACTAAGGCTTTCCGTTTGAAACACAGAGGCAAACCGTGCTTCTTCGATTGTCATCGACAATTCCTGCCAAAGGATCATCCGTACCGGAGGAACATGAATGCTTTTCGTGCTGGCGTTGTGGAGAAGGCTAATCCTCCGCCAAGGTAGACCGGATACACGATATGGAAAGAGGTAAAAGATTTACCAAGAGCTATTGAGCAGCCTGCTACGGGCTACAAGTGTGACGGATTTGGTCGCACTCATAACTGGACAAAGAGGAGTATATTCTAGGATCTTCCATATTGGAGTACCAATCTGATTAGACATAACCTTGATGTCAGGCATATCGAGAAGAATGTGTTTGACAATATAATTAATACTGTAATGGACGTAAAGGGGAAGACGAAAGACAATCCAAAGGCTAGATTAGACTTGGAAGAAATATGTAGACGTCCTGTATTGTATTTGATAGAGGACGGGAATGGGAAGTTGAAGCAGCCTAAGGCAATTTTCTCACCGGAGAAGGAGGATAAAGTGAGGCTTTGTAGGTAGATTCAAGGTATGAAATTTCCAGATGGGTATGTTTCGAACTTGAGAAGATACGTCGACCTCAAGGAGAACAAACTGACAGGTATGAAGAGCCATGATTGTCACGTATTCATAGAGCGTTTAATTCCGATTGTATTTTGGGAATTCTTATCGCAGGCAATTTGGGATCCATTGACGGAGCTTAGCATATTCTTCAGGGACCTTTGTTCTAAGAAATTGCTCGTTGATCGTCTAGAAAAGCAAGAGAAAGAAATTGCGGTAACACTGTGCAAGCTAGAGAGGGTGTTCCCTCCTGGATTCTTCGACTCTATGGAGCATTTGTCGATTCATCTTTCCTACGAGGCACGTGTTGGTGGACTCGTCGAATATCGATGGATGTACCCGTTCGAGCGATATTTGAATCACCTAAAAAGAAAGGTGAAAAATAAGGCTCGGATCGAGGGTTCTATTTGTGAAGCCTATATTCTCGAGGAGATTATAAATTTCTGCTCCTCATATTTCAAACCTTATGTTGCTACGAATAGAACGAGGGCTCCGAGAAACGACGACGGATATGAAGAATTTAATGATGGAATACTGAAAGTATTTAATGCGTCCGAAAAGCCTTCGGGGAAAATGAAGAAGAGATATTTGAATGACGAAGAGCTAAGGGCTGCTCAGTTGTATGTATTACTCAATTACGACGAGGATGAAGTGGAGAAGCTAGAGGGGTAAGTAACTCAGGATGATGAGTTTACGTCATCTCAATGTAATAGTATAAGCTAATATTATTGTACTAATCGGCGGTTGCTTCGTTGTTTTCCAGCACATATAATGATGAGTTGAGGCTGGTTAGACCCTACCTAACAGACGAAGCATTAGAACAAGAAATGAGATGTTATTTTCCTTCTTGGTTGAGCTAATATGTAAGTAGCTCGGTAATTACTGGCCTCTTCTAATGCAACTGCGCAATAAATAACTTATTATCGCTTCTTTGATATTCAGGTCGATCGTCTAATTTCACACGAGATTGAATTAATTAGAACTCTTGCCAAAGAACCAATTACTTTTGTTAAAATATGGCCAAGTTACTGTGTCAATGGCTTTTGGTTCAAGTCGACAAATGCTCCGATCAGAGACAACTTCCTGGATCTTGATTCCACGAAAAACAGTTGTTTGTGTATCAAGTCTTTGAACTACAAAGACGTCGATCCAGGAAATAATTTCTTTGGCATCTTGCGAGAGATTGTGGAGTTTTCATATAATAATGGCAGAGAACCTGCAAAGATCGTGTTGTTCAAGTGTGAATGGTTCGATCCGATTGAAAATCAAGGTTGGAAAATTGACAAGCATGGTCTTGTGGATATAAACTACAAGCGTAGATATCAAGGCTACGAACCGTTTGTCCTAGCAACTCAGGCTCAGCTCGTGTACTTTACAGCTTATCCGAGACGGAGAGCAACGAAGTCTGACTGGGGGGCAGTATGCAAGACTAAAGCCAGAGATACTTTTGATGTTGACGAAAAAGCTTACCAGGAGGACGAGCTACCTCTTGTAACCAATATTGTCGATGTGGACTCCACGAAAGTTACGTATTACATGACACATAATGTAGAAGATGTAGAATTATCCGAAGAGGAAGACGAAGCCGACGAAGGCGAAGATGAAAGTGAAGATGAGGAGGAAGAGGAAGATGAGGTCGAGGAAGACGAACAAGATGATTATTCTGAAGATGATTGAGAGAGATATACTTATCTGAACTTAGATGTTTCTTCTAGAATATATTATCTGGACTTAGATGTTTATTGTAGAATGTTTCATTATATGTTGTCTTGGTTATTATCTTGTCTTTGTTGTACTTTCATATTTCTAGTCTCTATTATTTGTTGTACTTTTATATTTCTAGTCTCTATTATTTGTTGTATTATCATATGCTGTTATCAGGTATGGCAGGTCGTCGCGGAGCGTTCCGAGGGAGACAACGAGGTCACTCTCCTCTGGTACTTCCTACAGGTACCGCTAGAGGACGGAGTTTTCCTTCGGTACCTCATTCTGGTACCGACTCTGGATCCTCGTTGCCGATTACTCCTCTATATCGGACAGTAGGTGGGCCTGCTGAGACGACGTCATGTGGCATATCTTCTGGGACGAGTAGTTCCAGGCCTGTTGAGAGTGCTCGTCCGTCTAGCGTTCCTACTGCTGATACGACGATGGAGACGGATGTGCAGATAGCGGAGGCTGCGGCGGCGACGCCGACGGCCGACCAGCATCATGCAGATGATGCGTGTGCACCTCCGGAGGAGAGGAGGACGGAGATCTGGGCCGACGGTACAAAGTAGGTATTTTGGTTTATAATTTTTTTCTTTCTATTTTTATCATAAATTAACTTTTTTCATGAATATAATATGTTTGTATAGATATCGTCCCCCAGAGGTACAGAGACGTCTAGGCCACATGCTGAGGCATAATTATGGTGGTGCTTGGATTAACTACTCTGATGCTCCGGACGAGAGGAAGGCCTTCTGGTTTGCGCGCTTCAAGGTTAAAATATATTTGCTTTTAACATGAATCATATAATTTTTGTATATTATATATAACTGATAAATATTTGGTTTGTGCTCTTCTAGGATATGTTTTCTATCCACCGCACCGGGCCGAGCAGATCGAGGGGATGTTTCCTGCCGTCGCTGCCAAGCTGATCTGCGACTCTATCAATGATCAGAAGGATCGTGATCGTGCCGGAAAGCCGATCCAAGGTTGGATCACCCCTGATCAGTGGAATGCGATGAAGGCTCGATTCGAGGAGCCAAGTTACAAGGAGAAGTCGGAGAAGGCCAAGGCGGCTAGGCAACATGCCTCGAAGTGGTGCGGTAGGTCGATTCCGATGACGGAACATTTCTGTCGTCTGGTATGTCTTCCTCTTTTATAAATATTATTTTAATACAAAACCGATAAATTATTACTAAGATAATATATTTAATTACAGGTAAGGAAGGTCGGTAACGTCGACATGGTGACCGTCTTTCTGGCCACCCATTGTCGCGACGTTGACCTTATTGACGAGAGGGTCGAGCAGACTTATGTAAGTATTACAATACGTTATCTTAATTTAATACTTCGTGTCAATTTTAATATAACTTAGTAAATATGATGCAAATAAATATTCATGTAGTTAGTAATAATAAGTACATTAATTAGAAATTAGAAATAATAAGTACATTAATTAGAAATTAGTAATAATAAGTACATTAATTAGAAATTAGAAGTTAGTAATAATAAGTACTTTCTAGGCCGAGTATCAGAGGCTGCGGGAACGGGCGGCTGCTAGTGCACCTGATGCAGGAGAGGCCGGTACTTTCTCGCAGCCCACTCAAGCTCCGTCGGCGGACGAGCTGTGGATAGCCGCCGCTGGTGGACTCCGTAGGGGTACGTACTACGGTATAGGATCCTATGGCGCCCTAGTTGTGACCCAGTCCTCTAGGACATCTCCTGCTAGTGTGTATGGTCCACAGCCGTCCCAGGAGTCTGCCCGAGTCCACCAGATGATGGAGTCTCTCCGTGACGACCTGCTACGACGGATCGAGGAGCAGTCTCAGCATCCTACGGAGGATCCTGCGCTGCTAGCACGATTGGATGCACTCGACCGCGGTATTATGGACCTCAGGGAGACGACTGAGAGGACAGAGCGCACCGTTGGAGGGTTAGAGCGCACGGTGACGGAGCTGCAGACAGGACAGGTGACCATGGTCGAGAGGATGAGATTGGCGCAGGAGTCGATGGTCCAGAGCAGTGATAGAATGTTATCTATCATGGATTCATACCACCAGCGACTTACAGCGTTGGAGCATGCTGGTCCTTCTGGTGCGCCTTTATCGTCGTTGAATCCGCCGCCTCCACCGCCTTCTTCTTCGACACCGACTCTACCGACGTCACTGCCTCATCCATCGGTGTCGATTTCACTTGAGGAGTATGAGTTGTTCTTATCCCTTCGTCGCGGCGGTGCCCCTCCTGCACCAGATTCCTAGTAGTCCTAGTTAGGACTGTTTCTTTGTGTTTGTTTCATTCTTTATTTGTGACTTAGATATTTGTTGGTTGTGTAGATTTGGATGTTTGGATCATATTCTATTTGTTGGTTGTGTGTAGACTTTGGTTATTTGGTTGTAGACTTTGTTATTTGGTGTAGAATTAGTTATTTGGATACTTGGTTATTTGGTTAGTTGTTGTGTGATTGTTGTAAACTTGCTTATAGGGACTGAAATCTGTGTACAGTGAGAAATAGACATTGTGTGATTGTTGTAGACTTGGTTATAGGGACTGAAACCTGTGTACAGTGAGAAATGGACATTCTGTGATTGTTTGGATCCTATTCTACAGTGAGAAATGGTTAGCTTTTTAAACTGCAGGGAGAAATGGACATTCTGTATTTTTTTTTTGCAGATTTAGCGACGTTTACCGACGTCCTCCGACGTAACTTTGCGTCGGTAAACGTCGGTAGATAAGCGATATTATCCAGTTTACCGACATTTAGCGACGTCAATATGTGTCGGAGGACGTCGGAGGACGTCGATAAATGTCGCTAATCAGCCCCAGGAATTCCCAGGATTTACCGACATTTTGCGACTTTGATCATGTCACTAATTCACCGACGAGTCGACGGTAATTCGTCGGTAAATTTACCGACGCGTAGTAACACCGTATTTTACGTCGCAGAGCCACCGACGACACGACGGTAGACGTCGGTATTATACCGACGTATATTTACGTCGGCAAACGTCGGTAATTGCGACGATTGGCGACATTTAGATGATCAGCGACTAACATTTTCGCGACCAGCCATAAACGTCGGTAATTTCGTCGCTAAATATTGTTAGCGACGAATATTGTCGTTTTAGCGACGTCCTTTGGCGTCGCTAAAATGACTTATTCTGGTAGTGTCTGGTAGATGTGTCGCATGTACAGTGCTGCCAACTTCTCGGTGGATAGACTAACCTTGAAGGAAATAAAGTGAGCTGACTTCGTCAGTCGGTCCACAATAACCCAAATGGCATCCTTCCCTCCTTGGGATCGAGGCAGTCCCGACACAAAGTCCATCGTTATGTGCTCCCATTTCCACTCCGGGATGTCTAGCGGTTGCAACAGTCCTGCTGGTCTCTGTCTGCTAGCTTTCACTTGTTGACAAATCAAACATCTAGCTACATACCTGGATACGTCCTTCTTTATTCCGTACCACCACACTATAGTACGCATATCCCGGTACATTTTGTTGGCTCCTGGATGTATGGAATACTGCGACTGGTGCACTTCTTGCATCAGCTCGTTTCTCAGTTCGCCAGTTGGTACGTACAGCCTCGTACCATGCTTCAGTGCTCCGTCACTGGCGATTGAGAATCCTTCAAGTTTTTCTACCAGCACTTGATCTCTGAGTTTGCAAAGCGTCTCGTCTTGAAATTGTGTCTCCTTGACTCTGTCCATTAGACTTGAACGCACTTGCAACTGCATCATTGATGAATCAGCTCCTGGTACGATGGCTTCTCTTTCCAGTTTTTTATTTTTTCTTCGGGCAGTACAATCTCCAGTCCAAGCTTTTCTATGTCCTCCAGCAAATGACGCTCTTTGGTCAAGAACATTGCCATCGGGTATCGACTAAGTGCATATGTAACAACATTAGCCTTACCCGGATGATACTGCAGGTTGATGTCAAAATCCTTCATTAGCTCCAGCCATCGTCTCTGTCGCATGTTCAGCTCCTTCTGAGTGAAAACATATTTAATACTTTTGTGGTCTGTAAATATTTCCACTATCTCTCCATAAAGGTAGTGCTTCCACAGCTTCAATGCAAATATCACTGCTGCAAGCTCCAAATCATGTGTGGGATAGTTCTTCTCATGAGTCTGTAATTGCCTAGATGCGTAAGCAATTACTTTCCCGTGTTGTTGAAGAACGTAACCCAATCCCTTACCGGAAGCATCGCTATAAATTGAGAAACCGTCGGTACCTGCGGGTAGCGCAAGTATCGGCGTCGTTGTAAGCCTCTTCTTCAGTTCCTCAAATGCTGACTGGCAAGCTTCCGACCAAACAAATTCTTCGTTCTTCCTAGTCAGCTTCGTCATTGGTTCAGCAATCCTGGAGAAATCCTTTACAAACTTCCGGTAGTAGCCAGCTAAATCCAAAAAACTTCTGATTTCTGCAACTGAACTTGGTACAGTCCACTTCTCAATAGCAGCTATCTTCATTGGATCCACCGAAATTTCTTCTCCTGTGACAACATGGCCAAGAAAATCCACTTTGTCTAAGAAGAATTTGCATTTAGATAGCTTACCATAGAGCTTCTCCTTCCTTAAAGTTTTCATAACTTTCCTTAGGTGCTCTTCATGCTCTTCTTCAGTCTTCGAGTAGATCAGAATGTCGTCGATGAAGACAACAACAAACTGATCCAGATATTCATGGAAGACCTTGTTCATAAGGTTCATGAATACTGCAGTGGCATTCGTCAATCCAAACGGCATGATCAAAAATTCATACTGACCATATTTGGTGTTTGGAATATCCTCCTTCCTGACCTTGATCTGATGGTAGCTATAGTGCCCCGTCCCGCAAAGTCAATCGGAGGAATCGAAACGTCGACGGCGTTCGGTCTTGGCCTTACAACGACGACTCGAAGACATCGCTCAGGTGGGGTAGTTTCGGTGAACTTGCCTCATCTAAGCCTTCACTCAATAATTCGTGTGTTTTTAACTTGCACAAGTAGGCTTAATAATAAAAGAGACGAATCCACATAGCTAAAGGGAATTATCCCGACGGATCGAATCGAGTTTAGAATATGGAAAACATCCCACGGTCTGATTAGAGCTGGTGCTCAGCGTGCTTTGAAAACGACACTCGATCCTTCGTCCCGTGGCTTGGGAGAAAGAAAAGTTGGTATTCGACACAAACGATGAGTTAGCCTAAGTCATAGGCGTCGCCCGCGTAAATGATCGATAAAGCATGCATGGTTCCACTGCGCAAGGCTTGGCATAGCCTTGGCTCATCCCTCAGGTTAAGTTGTAGGCTTATGTAAGTTTGGCAAAGTTATGTCGGTCGACCTAAGTCATTCCATGTGCCGTCCCACTCTTTCTGCGGTTGTCAAGTTAAATAGTCCCACGATCTCAAGTGCCGTCATATAACATATGACTTGGGTGATAGCGTCGCGTAGGACGTAAGTCAGTTAAAGACACGAGCCACGGTTGGCACGATGTAAAGTTAGCTACGGTCCATGGCACTTAAGGAACACGTTTTGTTCAAGTTAAGTTGGAAGGCTACGTAGTAGTCGTTCCCTCGAGCTCAAAGAAGTTTGAGGCGGTCCCTCGGTTGGGAGCCTCGCGTCCTATCCATGTTAAGGTGTTTCGAGGCGGTCCCTCGGTTGGGAGTCTCGCGTTCCTATCTACGTTAAGTATTCGAGGCGGTCCCTCGGTTGGGAGTCTCGCGTTCCTATCCACGTTGAGTATTCGAGGCGGTCCCTCGGTTGGGAGTCTTGCGTTCCTATCCACGTTGAGTATTCGAAGCGGTCCCTCGGTTGGGAGTCTCGCGTTCCTATCAACATTAAGTATTCGAGGCGGTCCCTCTGTTGGGAGTCTCGCGTTCCTATCTACGTTAAGAAGTTTGAGGCGGTCCCTCGGTTGGTAGTCTCGCGGTCCCGAGGCACGTTATGCCAAGTGTGATTCAGAGCACGAGTAGCTAAGTATAGTTCCGGTCGTACCAACAAGTAGGCCATGCATTTACGTGAGTTTAGATGTCTCGTAGGTGCGTGGTCATTGGACACCTTGTCGACAAGGATTTCTGCCTAGACTGGTTATACGCCGGGGCACCGGGCCCAGTCGTCCTAGGAGGTAGACGTTATAGCAGCGCATGCTTTTATTGCGTGGGTAGTCGGGGGCTTTCAACGGGGCTCGCTACCTGCGCTGAAGGACCCGCCGCCTACCCGAGCTATGTCCGCGATGGCTTGTCATGCCAGTGGCCTTTCATATAGATAATTGGCGTGCTACGCTGCGAATCCGCATGCACGGTATCGGTCGTAACAAAGAAAGTGTAAGCACGGTAAGCGTTGAATGGTGAAATGTGTGCTCGGTTGCACCCAAAGTATTATAAAGCCTACGATTCGGCTATACGTAAAGACACGTGCTTCGGCACGAGATATGGCGTCGTACTTGAGTTCTCAACACCGGTTCCACAAGTTTGGTTAGTCGTTGCGCGTTAAGTCGAGAAGGGCCGTAAGGTGAGTTTGGATAAGTCAGGTTACGCTGCGAGGCACGGCCTCGATGTTTGAGGCACGAGCAAGTATTGACACGACCTAGTCGTTACGTCCAAGAGTATGGTACGAAAGACAAGTATGAGTCGGTACGTTGACAATGCAAGCACGAGAAAGGTCTAGAGGCAAAGTATGGGTACGTTATCAGTGCAAGGCACGGAGATGGTCTAAAGACACTAAATAGGCCGAGCGTCGGTCCTAAAAATCGATCCTAAGGCAAGACTAGAAAGACAATCGTAAAGGGGCTTGTATTGCACAAAGTAAAATAAACGTGTCAATTTTGTATGGGTGGGCGAAGAGCTCACTCCACCAATACAGTTGAGTACTGACACCCATACAGTTTCCATGTGCAGGCACAGGTAGAAGCTCGTAGCATGGAGCTCGCTTGGATGCGTCGAGGCACGGAGTTCCTTGGCGATTCGAAGCGTGCGGCCGCATGGAATCGAAGACTTATACGGGACATAATGTATGGACATCGCCTTCCGAAGCTTCCGCTGGATTCAAGTATTGTATCGAGAGATGAGAGAGAGCAGAGTGACTTGTAAAGTGAGAAGAGTGAGCTTTGAGTGATTGTAAACTTGGCCTTGTGCCCCCAATGTAACCGTTGTTTCAATATCAATAAAGAGCTTCTTTGAATAACTTGTGTTTGTTCTAAATTTCCGTTGTGTGTTCAATGTCTCTGCTTGGGACTTCTATGCGACGACCCTGTCGCAGTCGCTGTAATCGGCCGTTATGGAACCCGCCTTGCACGAGCGCAATCTAGGCTCGTGCGGCATCATGCCTTAGCGAGGACGATCGCTCCTACGGCAGCAGGGCGTGACATAATGGTATCAGAGCACGGCTTTACGTCCTTGGACTACCGATTGAATTCTTTAACTCCGTTGTTTTCCGCGAACTCTGAAACGTTGCTTCCGCATATCGATACCGTTGGTGCGCTCTCTCTCAAACGTCCCTCGGCATGTCCATACAATAAGTCTAATATTTTTAAAAGCTCGTACAAAGCGTTCAATCAAACGCATCGATAGACGATGGCCTTTGGGCCGAACGGTGCCGACCTTGAGTTGATAGAAAACACGTGCTAAAGTTAGCAAGTCGCGTGCGTGCCTAACGAGTCCTACATCGACATTAACAAATGTGCGTGCAAACTTGGAGTATAGTCCATACGGGATGGTTATGCACACGGCCTTTTGGCTAAGTTGTGCCGCGTGTTACGCACCTAGACTTTATGGTGCAAACGAGTTGCGAGCGATATTAAGTACCGCTCGGTCGGGAACGAAACTATACTTAGAGTGACTATCGATAGAGTGCTATCGAGCGACGATAACGTCTATGCGATATAGATGAGTGTGCTTGAAATTCGAGGAATGGTTCGAACGGGATTCAGGGAAGTCGATTTTGATTCGAATGATAATTTTGAAGATTTGTAGAATGACTTGACCCTGAGTGGTGTATGGACGTTATAGAAATTGTTCAGGCGAAACTAAAGAAATTACGGATAGTACGAGTGCGTCCACAAGCGATGATATCGCAAAGCCTTAGAACGAGTAGCGCTTAGTTGGTCATGATTCGAGAGTTGCAAACGAGATACCGTTCGGACGATTTGTAAAACGATAGTGCGAGTTACGAAATGGTTGAATGGAAATTCTAAACGATAGAATAAATGGATGACTTGATTGAAATCGAATTGAGGAAATTGATACGGATCGTATACGAAAAGTTAACACGACGGGTAGGTAGTGTGCATGAAATGTTCGATTTTAAAGTTACGCGAATGACTCTGAGGATTGGAATGGATATCGTTCGATGATTGAGTTAGCATGGAATGATACAAATTGTGGAAATACGTAGTCGATGACTTAAGATAGACGGATGAACGATACATGATTTCGGATTTGAACGAATTGATCTTGTAAATGATTCGAAAGATAATGATCGAACTTGAAATTGAATGTCGAAAAGATTATCCAGTCGGACGATAGCATCATTCGCACGACTCAGAATTCGTTGCAAACGAAGATCGTCAGGTTACGTATATCGTCGATGGTATTGAGGCGTATCAAAGATGATATGAAATAACTCGGAGGTACTCTGACATGGTAAATGACGCTCGTACAAGTGTTATCGTTCTGATGGATGCAATACTTAGGATCTTGATTTAGGCGAATGTTGGGTGAAAGAAATCGTGTTTTGATGGTTGCGTTGATAACCACAACGTCGACGGTCTTGTCTTGCGCGAGCGCAACTCTAGCCTCGCACATGCGTTGCATCGGATTTGGGACGATCGTTCCGCGTGAGCGTTGACATGGTGATTCATGTCGCGGGAATAATCGAACTCGGAAAATCAGGACGCGACAACTTTAATTGTCCCGACTTGTCGGTTTGATACGAAGGAATAAAACTTGAGGATTGAGTAGGTCCAATCCGTGCATCGAGAACGAACTAGTCTAGACACAAACAAGAGTTACGTCCCGATGAGAATAATTATCTCGCGGGAGCGTGCATGGTGATTCGTGCCCACCGTGAATAATCTGACTCGCGTGAGATCGGGGCGCAACATATTATTAAGTCAGGCGACCTTGTGATCGATTACGTGAATTGGAATAGATGATTTTGAAAACATGAAATGTGAATTACGGTTTAGAGATAAATTGTGTCATAGCGTGCTTGATTTGAA
Source organism: Iris pallida (assembly GCA_029216955.1). Classification (NCBI taxonomy): domain Eukaryota; kingdom Viridiplantae; phylum Streptophyta; class Magnoliopsida; order Asparagales; family Iridaceae; genus Iris; species Iris pallida. The sequence continues at coordinate 9,218,881 of JANAVB010018993.1, forward strand.
AATGAATGATAGGCGAACTAATGTCAAACGTGTTCGAAGAGATAGACGATGCGAAACGGTTTGATGAATGAACGATATTGATATGAAGTGGAATTGGTTGAAACGTGAGTTATCGTAGGATGGCTTTACCGAACGACTCGTACCCCGGGCGACGAATATTGGGATGTACGTAGAAAATCGATGCTCGATGTTTAAAAATCGGAGTGATGCGAGCTTGGGTAGAAAATCCTGTACCATCGATTTGGCTTGACCTTAGGATGGGGTCAGTGTTGATATCGTTGTTTGGGAACTATGATTCCAGTACTGATGAAAAGACATAGCCTAGCGGTTAGGCAGACGTTCCGATGCGAAACGATAGAAAAATAGTGGAGGCACCACTCATGAGGCTCGGTTGACATGCACGTATATCAGGGACGCCCGAATATGTGCACGATCCGACTAGAGTGGTGATGGCGAATTCTCTATCACGAGGCTTGGCTAAAATGCATGTATTTTGGGGACATCTGGAATATGTACACGATCCAACTAAGTGATACGTTGAATCAAGTGAGATTTGAGGAACGGAAAAGTGTCGAGGATTTTGAAATCGTGAGTTTCGAAGAAATGTTGATAGTAATGCGATCATTGATTTGAAACGAATTCGAATGTTGGTTGATCGATTGGTGTGCCTTACGACTAAGTTAGCGATAAGTGCGAGCGTGGCTCGGAATCGAAGAAACACGTAGGCGGAGTGTGTACGATTAAGTCTTGGCCATAGAAATGGTAGGATGATTTGCCTTCAGGAAAGTCTCGAGGACGAGACTTGTTCTGAGTGGTGTATGTTGTAGTGCCCCGTCCCGCAAAGTCAATCGGAGGAATCGAAATACCGACGGCGTTCGGTCTTGGCCTTACAACGGCGACTCAAAGACATCGCTCAGGTGGGGTAGTTTCGGTGAACTTGCCTCATCTCAGCCTTCACTTAATAATTCGTGTGTTTTCAACTTGCACAAGTAGGCTTAATAATAAAAGAGACGAATCCACATAGCTAAAGGGAATTATCCCGACGGATCGAATTGAGTTTAGAACATGGAAAACGTCCCACGGTCTGATTAGAGTTGGTGCTCAGCGTGCTTTGAAAACGACACTCGATCCTTCGTCCCGCGGCTTGGGAGAAGAAAAAGTTTGTATTCGACACAAACGATGAGTTAGCCTAAGTCATAGGCGTCGCCCGCGTAAATGCTCGATAAAGCATGCATGGTTCCACTGCACAAGGCTTGGCATAGCCTTGGCTCGTCCCTCGGGTTAAGTTGTAGGCCTGTGTAAGTTTAGTAAAGTTATGTCGGTCGACCTAAGTCATTCTAAGTGCCCTCCCTCTCTTTCTGCGGTTGTCAAGTTAAATAGTCCCACGATCTCAAGTGCCGTCATTGTTTGCCATTAAAATTGTTCGATTGAAAACTTTAACAAAAACAGAACAGTGTTACAATATAGGACTTAGATATAGTCCTAGGAGTACACTTTTGTTTAATCTAGATCCTTAGTGCCAATGGAACGAGTGGTAATGCGTTGACTCCGTTGACGGGCTGACGACGGTTATCGGTTCTCTGAAGGTGGAGATTGCTCTGGGTGCTGGAGCTTATCGAGAGGAGGAAGACATTGAGTGTTTGTATCTGCCTCTCTGGTTATTCTTTGTATGTTTGTCGTAGATTCTGTGCGTGGGTGAGAAGGAAATGATCCCTCTATTTATAGTTTTACAGGCTGGCTGCTCATGCGCGCATGTAGGATGCGCTGGTGTGTGGGGATGCCACGTGGGGATTGCTGATGGAGGCACGTAGGGTGCGCCCTAATCGAGGGGTAGAATTCTTCATACTGCTGTTTGTGAGCCGGCACGTAGCAGGGGAGAAGATCTTTCTGTTGCTGAAATCTTGGATGAGTTGAGTCAAAGGACACGTGTCATCGACCCATGGCTCGGAGATCTCGGATTTGGTGGGGGGAAGTGATCTGGTGAGCTGTGCCTTGGATTGGACGCAGGAGGAGGCTGCGGCTCGTAACCTTTAGGAGTTACAAACCGTTCGGGGCGCATGACTTTTGAGGCGCATGCAGGCGACTTTCCTTCTGTCTTTTGGGATCAGAGAGCAGTCTGAGGCGCATGGCTTTTGAGGCGCATGCGGGTGGTTGAGTGGCCACGTGGCAGTAGCCGTCGGGATGAAGTCATGATGACGCTGACGTTGCCGACGCTTTGTTTTCTGAAAAAGCTGTCAACTGTTCAGACTTTGGGAGGTGTGCTGCCAACTCTGTCAGTTCAGCATTTAATGTTTCTGACATTCGATGGACAGCTGAGTGGGCGCGTCGATTGGCGTTCCACTCGGTATGGAGATGTGTGGGGGCGCATCCTCTGTGATGTGCCTGGTACTGAAGGGCGCGTCTATGTGATGCGCCTGATGCCGAAGGGCGCGTCCGTGTGATACGCTGTCTGACTGGCGTATCCGACATGTCTTTTAATGATGCGGCTGTTTCGCTCCTCGAGTGCTTTTAATAGCCGTTTGGCTGAATTCGAGGCATCCGGTTCATCCATTTAATGCAAATTCATTGCACGGAATTCGGAGAGCCATCCACTTGGCGCGTGGGTTTGATCTGCCCGACCTATAAATAGTGGCATGGAGAGAAGGTTTGCTTCTCGTTCCCTCACGTACTTCCAACATGAACTTGGGTATTCGGGTGCATTCTGTTGACGAAGTGTTCCCGCGGGTGAAGATGAGACGTCATGTCGTCGTTGATGCACTTGAAGGTGACTGTTACATCCAAAAGACGAAGTCGAGGGCTTCCGAGGCAGGCGGAAGGTACCTGTTGCATCCAAAGATAGGGATGCTCGGGCCTCGTCTCTGTTTTTCCGGAAGAGTCGTAGATCGGAATGGCGGTGCTAGGCTCTTTCTTCCTTCAAAGTGGGTGTCGCCTACTCTGGTTGTGTTGAAAGCTGCTCCTTTAGCCGTATTTCGATTGCGGTCTTCCTTGGTCTTTGGAGGCTCTTTCGAAGCCTTCTCTGGCTACAGATTTGCGGTGCTCTTCTCTTCCTTGGTTCCAGCCAGAGGGTTAAATGCTTTGTTTAGTCGAAGCATTTATCAGGTGAGTCTGGCTGGAAGAGCGGCACATAACTGGGCTGCTGAAGGGATGCACATAACTGAGCTGGATGCACATAACTGAGCTGCTGAAGAGATGGTGGGATGCGCCTGGTTGGAGGCGCATGGTATCTGCTGCGCCTAACTGGCGGTACATGGTGACTGCTGGCGCCTATCTGGAGGCGCATGGTGGCCGCTGGCTATAGACTTAGGATCTTTCCTTTGTAGAGATTCTCCTTTGTACATCCTTTTCTAGACATGTAATAGACTTTTGTATATAAATAAGAAGTCCTTTTTCAAATGTCTATACTTATTGACTTTGCAGTATTCTGTCCGAGTTCTGGCGTATGTAGTGTCTGGCGCATGGGCTTTCTTGGTTGTGAAATTCCATGCTTCTACAAGACCCCTTTCAAAGTTTTCAAAACTTTTGAATAAGTTTTGGAATACTTTGAACAAGAAGCATGGAGATCAGGGCACATGACTGTTTGGGGCGCATGCCTGTTCGGGCGCGTGCTCCTCTCAGTTAATGCATATGATGATGCCTTGGTAACCGAAAAGATTAATGATGATCTTTTGGTTGTATTTGCTGTTATCTCTTCACAGGACCCGAGGCGACGGCTGAGATCACTCCTCATCGGGTCACGCGTGCGACCAAGCCCTATAAATAGGCGAGAGATAGAGAGAGAGAGTTCTTCTGCTCTGTGCCTTTGTCTTCTTTAGAGTTCTTCTTCAAAACCCTAACTTCTTCCTCTTTGAGAGGATGGCTCCCAAGACTCCTCGCGGCGGTGCTGGCAAGGGGAAGGAGAAAGCGAAGGAGTTCGTCGACGAGGATGCACCTATCACCCTTGCGACTCCAGCCGACGTTCATCCCGAGGTGTCGGGTGGGTATCGTCTCTTTCACACAAGTTTTGGGCCATAATGTGCCCTAACTCAAAGCTGCCAATGCGTATGGACTTCTGTCTTGATGATACGCCGAGGCTTTATCCCGCCGACGTGCATAGGTTTAGGCCTTTATTATGCACCGAGGTTTAATTGCTGACGCGCATGGGTTTTATACCCTGATGATGTGCCGAAGCCTTCGCTGACGCGCATGGGCTCACGCCTTGATGATGCGCCGAAGCTCCAATGCTGACGCGCATGGGTTTACGCCCTGATGATGCACCGAAGCTCCAATGCTGACGCGCGTGGGTTTACGCCCTGATGGCGCATGGGCTTACACCCTGATGATGCGCTGAAGCTGAGCGTCGAGTCCTGGCGACTGTGGAGACCCGTACAGCCGACTTAAGACGTCGAGTCAGAGAGCTCTCAGCCCACCCTGGAGAGGTTCAGGGACTGTAGCTTCTCCCTTTTTTATGTTCTTTTGCAACCCTTGCTGGGGGATAGTGTAGTTCTGTACTCTTTTTTTTTTAGAAAATAAAGAAGTACACAACCTTTTTTGTGATGTGTTCATTTTTGTTATTATGAACTTGACGATTTGTGTGGACCTATTATCTTTTGCGTACCTTGGTTTTTAGGTACAGATAATAAGTTTGAAGGAACCAACATATTTGCTCAGAGGTGATGTGGACATGGCAATCATTGGGTTCAAAATGATAGAATCTTCCTACTCAGAGGTATTATGGACGTGGTAGGAATGATCCTAGGGGATATGCTGAACAACTCAGAGGTGATGTGGACGTGGAAGTTCTGCGATCAATGTACGACAATGCAGGGGTTGTTTGTACGAGATGTTTACTCAGAGGTAATGTGGACGTGGTAAACATGAAGGGTAGCGTCGGCTTACGTAGCGTAAGATTCTGCTTTGTAGGGTGTAGAGGAACAACTCAGAGGTGATGTGGACGTGGTTGTCTTTCTACTGAAGGATGCCACGGAACAGCTGGGTTCCGGAAGAGTATGAGTTTGTGGAAGGAGATTGTGTGTGAGCCCCGATGATTGGGCCCACAGATCCCCTTTGGGGAAGTACATGTCTGAAGGATGTCAAGAATAGTACTTCTTTAGGAACTTGTCGTTGATGGACATCATGAACAAGTCCCCATTGGGTTTGGCGAGGCGGTAAGCACCGTTTGAGTATACTGTCTCTATGATGAAAGGTCCTTCCCACTTGGGTTCGAACTTTCTTGGTGTCTTGTGAGTTAACACCATTGGCCTTCTGACTGCTAAAACCATGTCGCCAACTTGGAAAGTCCTCTGTTTGACCTTCTTGTTGAAAAGCCTGTGATATACGGGCTTGGTAGAGTTTGATGCGTTGTTGAGCCAGGAGACGCTTCTCATCGAGTGCCTCCAGTTCCCGCAGACGACGACGTTGATTGTCCTCTTCTGTGAGTTTGTTTGTTATTGCTACGCGGAGTGAGGGTATCTGGATCTCGAGAGGCAGTACCGCTTTGCTCCCGTAGACCAGGGAGAATGGTGTGTTGCCTGTTGGGGTCCGTACCGTTGTGCGGTAGGCCCAAAGGCATTCGCCAAGCTTTTCGTCCCAGTCGCGTTTGTTGGATGACACGACCTTTTTGAGCAGCCTAACGATAGTTTTGTTGAACGCCTCTGCTAACCCGTTTGCAGTCGGATTGTAGGCGGTGGATGCCACATTTTGAATGTAATTCTTGTCACAGAACCTGCTAAAAATGTGGCTGATAAACTGAGGACCATTGTCATGAATGATCCGCCGGGGTACTCCGAAACGGTAAATGACATGGTGTTTGATAAAGCTGACCACCCTGGAGCTCTTTACTTCCGCCAGTGGGACTGCTTCTGCCCATTTGGAGATGTAATCGGTGATGGCCAGGATGAAGCGGTGTCCTCTTGATGAAGGAGGGGTGATTGGTCCCACAATGTCCATACCCCAGGCTTCAAAGGGCCAGGAGGCGACTGTAGGATGTAGTGGTTCAGACAGTGTATGTATGAAGTCTGCATGAAGTTGGCATGCGTGACACTTCTTAGCATATTCAACAGCATCGGCGGCCATGGTTGGCCAGTAGTAGCCCATACGTCGCAGTCGATCCTGCAACTTAGGATCGGGTTGATGAGCTCCACAAGTTCCGTCATGAGCTTCTCGAAGAGCTTCGACTGCTTCTTCGTTGGACAGGCATCGAAGGAGGAGCCCATCGAAGGAGCGTCGGTACAGCGTTTTGGTAGCTGTATTGTAGTAGAATCGAAGAGAGCGTCTCCTGACTGAGACGGCTTCCTTCGGGTCCTCTGGAAGGATTCCGTAGACAGCGAAGTCGATGAACGGGAACCTCCAGTCTCGGACATTAACACCAGTGTTCGTCGGCATGGCGTGAGCCACTCGCAAGCATAGGTTGTTTCTAGGACAAACCAAGTCTCGGCCAGTTACCGTGACATAGTGTTGAGTCCCAAGGGGCACTGCCAATGAGGCTGCGAGGCCAGCTAGAGCGTCAGCCTCCAAGTTTTGTAGACGAGGTACGTGTTCGATGAAGAACCCGGTGAAGGTTGAAATGATGTTCAATGCAACTTCATGGTAAGGGATCAGATCTTCATGGCGAACCTCATTTTGCCTCCGAATCTGGTTCACGACGAGTTTTGAGTCACCGTAGGCTTCCAGATGGTCCACCCCCAGCTGTTTTGCGAGCTGGAGTCCCATGATGAGTGCGTTGTACTCGGCAACATTGTTGGAGCACGGCTTCGAAAGGGAGTAAGCACGCTGGATGACCAACTGATCGGGGGAGACTAAGACTACCCCCACTCCTGCGATGATTTGGTCTTTGGGACCTGTTCTTGAAGCGCCATCGAAAAACATCCGCCAAACGGAGCTTCCTTCGGTGACGTTGGATTCTTGGACCTCATCCGGGATGTCTTCATAGAGTTTTGAGGATTCTGGGATGGGGTGTGCAGCTAAAAAGTCAGCCAAAGCTTGACCTTTAACAGCTTTTTGCGGGACAAACACCATATTATACGGTGTTAGCAAGATCGCCCATATGGCTAGCCGGGAGTTCAATGATCCTGGCTTCGTCATGAGGACTCTGAGCGGATTGACTCGGGAAATGACATGAATTGTCTGGCCCGAGACATAATGACGAGTCTTCTGGATGGCAAACACCAAAGCCAAGCACTCCTTTTCAACGGGGTTGTACCGGTGTTCGGCCCCGATGAGCGTTCGACTGAGGTAGTAGATTGCTTGCTCATAGCCTGTATCGCTGTTTTGAGCCAGCAGAGCGCTAAGGAAATGATCCATGGCACGGACGTAGAGGAGAAATTGTTTGCCGACGACAGGTGCCACCAGGACTGGTGGGCACGTCAAGTAGGCTTTGATGTCGTTGAAAGCCTTTTGGCACTCCTTTGTCCAGACATAAGAGACTCCCTTCTTCATGAGCTGAGTAAAGGGTTGACATTTACCGGAGAGGTTTGCTATGAACCTCCGGATGTATGCCAGACGTCCCTGTAAGCCCCGAAGTTCTCGAAGATTCTTCGGAGGGTCCATGTTGAGGATGGCTTTGGTCTTCTCGGGATCAACATGAATGCCTTTTGCCGTGATGACAAAGCCCAAGAATTTGCCGCTAGAAACCCCTAGGAAGGATTTAGCGGGGTTCATTTTGAGTTGATGTGCCCGCATGAGATCGAAGACTGTCTTCAGATCCTGTAGGTGATCTCCTTTGAGGCGGCTCTTGACTGCGATGTCGTCAACATAGCATTCGACTGTCTTGCGAAGATGTTGACGGAAGATGGTGCTCATAGCTCGTTGGTATGTTATACCGGCGTTCTTCAAGCCGAAAGGCATCACTGTGTAGCAGAAAACACCCTTCGGAGTCCTGAATGACGTGTGTTTTGCGTCATCGGGGAACATTTGATTTGATTGTAGCCTGAATACCCGTCCATGAAGGACATGCATTCAAAGCCACATGTGTTATCGATCATCACATCGATGATTGGAAGCGAGAATTCGTCCTTCGGGCAAGCAGAGTTGAGGTCCCTGAAGTCAATACAGACTCGTATTTTCCTATTCTTCTTGGTGACAGGTACGACGTTGGCTACCCAATCTGGGTGTTGTTCCTCACGGATGAAGCCGCTGGTCAAGAGTTTGTCCACCTCCTGATCGATGGCATTCATGATGTCCGGACGGAAATGTCGCTGTTATTGTTTGATAGGTTTGGCATCAGGTAAGATGTTCAACCTATGCATTGCGATCTGTGGATCTAGTCCCGGCATGTCTTCGTAGCTCCAGGCAAAGACGTCGATATACTCTTTAGCCAGCTGGATTAGAGACTCTCGGTCTTCTTCTTCTAGGCTTTTGCTGATGAAGATGGGTTTGGAAGAAGATTCGTCCCCAAGGTCGATCTGCTCGGCTTCGTATTTGGTGGGAGGTTCACGTAACTCAAAACGAGACTCCCATTGTTCTCCTAGGCGTTGAGCCCAGGGTTCTTCTTCGAAGGGTTCCGACGCTTGGTCTTCGCCTTCACCTTTTTGAGGTTGTGCTGACGTCATGTTAGCTGACAGCACTTTCCTGAAGACTGATCCGATACTGGTATCGAAATCCCAAGTCGATGCTTCGGACGAGTGGGAATGTTCTACGTCTTCTGCGTCTGAACTTTCTGGAGTTGCTGGCGGCGTGACATAGCCTACCCCCCGTCGATTCCGATTGTAGTAGTCATGCGGCTTTTCCTTAGGTGTCAGAAGCCGGAGAGGGAGACGTCGACCCTTGCCGTAGTTTAGGCCTTTGTTGCTTTTTAGGTCGTAGCCCATCTTTTGGATGATGTGCTTTGTCGTATCCGTGTACCGATAGACTTGTACTCTGCCGGTATCAGGTTCTGGCTCGAGTGGCGGAAGGTCTTGATAACGCTCGACTTTGCCCAAAATGATGGATCCTTCGTCTCGGCTTCGTGGAGGGGCTATGAAACAGACTCCTTGAGACGGGACTACTCGATTTACATGATGGACGGTCGTTATTTGTGTTTGCAACGACCGTAGAGCGTTATCTAATGTATACATGGCATTCCAGTGCGGAAGACAAGAATAATTAAAAGACACTCTATTATTGATAAAATACGAGATCTTATCCCGTGGGATTATATTATCTAAGGAGGGTGCATCTACATCAGCAGAGATATATTCGCCAAGCTCCTCATCTGTAAGCACTGGGGTCGGATCAGGAGAATCTACCACAACTTTGACTTTGGGGTCTGAGAGGGTTATGTGAGCCCTCTCTGGCATCTTGGATGACTGCGGGGGCTTGCCCTTAAGACGCACCTTCAGAGGTGCCTCAACTGCGCCTCCTGTGAGTGGTGCATTCTCCTGTAATTTTGCCACCAGGGGAGTTGATGTTTGAGGCAGCTTTCCCTTGAGGCGTATCTTCAGGGGAGCCTCAGGAGTCGGTGCTTTCCCTGATAGTTTGATGCTCATTGGAGGCACCTTCTGGGGTGGTTTGCCCTTCAGTCGTGTCACGCCCCAGAACCAGAATACTGGAGAGCGGGGGAATGACTCAGCCAGCTACGTATTACGGGTAGATGAATACCGTATAATACGATCAATGCTGTCTAACCAGACGAGGGGGTGCATACTACATAAAGGTCTCACTATGGTCACTTCACATCTATTGTCTCAATCATTCGAACAAGAAACAGTAATAGAGAACATGTAAGATAAAGCAGTAAGGCGTCCCAAACGCTCTGTCAAAATATTCTTGATATCTGGCTTTACAAAACATAGCCAGATCTGATGTAGCAAAAATATACACAATTGTTATCAGCTGCAGTCTGACTTTAGTTACAATTATGTAAAAGTAAGTACAAGACGATCCGACTAACATGTCGGTGCCAAACGGCAAAGTATAAAGTAAGTAACAAAACGAGCGGGGAAGTAAGGAACCCACTCGAGTCCTCCTGCGATCATCCCTCTAGTGTTGACCATCTTGGAGGTAGAAGTAAGTTGAGTCCTCGGGAACCGGCTCTAAATCTGGCCATACAAAACCAGAGAGGTTAGACCTCTAATAGCAAGTACCGCAAGGAAGCACGATATGAGGAGTTAAAACCAGTAATAAGAGAATAAGATATATAGATCTCTGCTTGCTACTAGGATTCACATAATGTCACGACACTTCGAACCAACCTCCCAACCAAACAAGGACAGAAGTTGGCCCGTCATATCCTGACATTCTGATTATCTTAGTTAGTTAACAGAGTAGGCACAGTACACAAACAAATCAGTTTAACCGGCCATGCAACTACTACGGCTTGCTACTGTGAGTCCCAAGTTATCCTGGAATTATGCAATAAAGGATTTCTCAGTTCTTACTATGGACAAGCAAGGCTAGTCTATCCAATCAATCAATTGCACCAATCATGAATTAGACGAGTCCCAGCGGGACGCCCGTCATCAATATACAATAAATAGTATAACCAGATACCGCTCCATGCCCGTGTGGCAGGTTTGCAGTATCTGTGGGGACCAGCCGGCCTGTCGGGCACTACTAGTCCCAAGAGGGCCGCCATGTAAGAACTCGGGAATCCATTCTCTCCATACAATCATTATTTTTATTTAACTTAATAGTCTCTACGTTGAGTGAAATCCCATGCCGTGGATCATGGTCATTCGGAATGAGTACTTTAGTACGGGGTACGATATGCACAACTCTACAACGATGCCCGTGCGGTTAGGTTGTAGGTCTTACATAGCGTAATGCAACAATCCAAACTAACCACGGAACAATCATGCCTTGACCATAAAGTACACATGCTTCTTTTATAGTAAAATAAATAAATAAATAAATTGAAGCCTGCATGTGTGCCTGTATGTCAATATTCGGGATCGGCCAATCGATTATAGTAGTTCATACTTAATATGAACGTGTCTCATTCATTCATTTCAATAAGACGACTAGCCAGTCTCTTAGTTCCATCTAGGAACGCATGATCAATAATTAATCAAGATAACAATCAATGTTAATTAATGCCAAATTCGGAAAATAAACATTGGAAAATAAATAATGTTTGGGAAATAAAGAATCTCATGCGCTGTGGGAAATGATTGGGGAATAAATAAATCTCATGCACTGTGAAAAATGATTGGGGAATAAATAAATCTCATGCACTGTGGGAATGTTTGGGAAATAAAAAATCTCATGCGCTGTGGAAAAGGTTGGAAAATAAATAATATCATGCGCCTGAGAGAAATGATTGGAAAATAATTAAACTCATGCGCTGTGGGAATGCGGCTGTGAGAAATAAATATCATGCGCTGTGGAATAAGATTGAGAAATAAATAATCCATGCGCCTTAGGAATGAGATTGAGAAATAAATATCATGCGCTGTGAAATAAGATTGGAAAATAAATAATCCATGCGCCTGAGGAATGAGATTGGGAAATAAATAATCTCATGCGCCTGAGAAATGCGGCTGTGGAAAATAAATATCATTCGCTGTGAAATAAGATTGGAAAATAAATAATCCATGCGCCTGAGGAATGAGATTGGGAAATAAATATCATGCGCTGTGAAATAAGATTGGGAAATAAATAATCCATGCGCCTGAGGAAGGTGGCTGTGAGAAATAAATAAACTCAGGGAAGCTGTGGGAAATAAATAAACTCATGCGCCTGAGGGAATCTGTGGGAAATAAATAAACTCATGCGCCTGAGGGAAAGGATTGAGAAATAAATAAACTCATGCGCCTTGCCTGTGCGCCTTGGCTGTGAGAAGTGATTGGGAAATAAATAAATCATGCGCCTTGGCTGTGGGAAGTGATGATTTGATGCGCTGCGGGAATAAAGATTCCATGCGCTTGAGAAATGAAGATTGCTGCGGGAAATAAATCTCATGCGCTTGAGGAATGAAGATTTGATGCGCTGTGGGAATAAAGATTTCCATGCGCTGAGGAATGAAGATTTGATGCGGCTGTGGGAATAAAGATTTCCATGCGCTGAGGAATGAAGATTTGATGCGGCTGTGACTGTTCTTCTTCTCCAAATTTTCTGAGAACAGAACCATGGGAACCATGGAGGCCATTGCTTCCAAGCTCCATAAATCCTTCATCCCAAGCCCAAATATGGACTTCCATAGGTCAAAATTGGGTAGAACGAAATTCTCTACAACATGGAACCATCTAAACTTGAAGATAACAAAGTTTACTAGATCAAAACCTAAGAAATCCGAAAATGTATCAAACTTAGATCTACAACAAATAAGCCATGGAAATTGAAAATACTAAGTACTAAAGAGACTTAGAATCAAATGAGGAAGATGATAGAACAATAAAAATGGGGATCCATCAAGAAGCAAGTTGGCACTTGCCTATCTCTTCTAGGTTGGTGGGAGAGTTATGAGGAAGAAGAAGTGAAATGGAAAGAAGTAATGAAGAGAGAGAAATGGTTTTGGGCTTTAAATGAAAGGGTGGTGGTAGGTGGGAGTATTGGGCCGGGTCCACTGGGTTCATCCAAGGCCAACCCGCAAGCAAAGCAAAGAGGTAAAAGCAGAAAATAAATACAGGAATAAAAACAGGAAATAAAGTGCAGAAATAAAATTACAGGAAATAAATTAACATGAAAATTTAAAGAGCAGATTAATTAACTAACATAAATTTACAGAAATTTAAATACAGAATAATACATGATAACTATTAAATAAATACGTATTCTGGGAACGGGAAGTGACAAGTCGGATCTTCAAAGGGGCGTCTGGAGTCATCTCAGGCTCCGTGTCCGGCTCAGTTGCCGTCTCTGCCTCATCATCAGCATCGTTGGCTTCCTCCTCGTCAAGTGGCTTGTACAAGTCGGAATCGGTGAAGTAGGCTTCAATCCCTTTGAAAGGATCGATGTCTGCGAACTCCGTCCGGATGATGCCGTTGGTGGATACATATTTCATGCATTGGTGGAGCGTGGAAGGCACCACCATGTACTTATGTAGCCATGGTCGGCCGAGCAGGATGTTGTAGTTGACCTCGGCATCCACCACAGAACAAGTCACCTCAGTTTTGAGGTTGCCGATGTGACACTTCAGTCGGATCTTTTCCAGTGGCTCGCTTTTGCTAGCGTTGAAGCCACTGATGGTTGTGTTGGAGGGCGCCAGCCGGTACATTGGGATCCCCAGTTTTGATAGCAGCACCTTCGGGATGATGCTGAGGGAAGACCCCGGATCGATCTGAATCCGGCTCACCTTGACTGAACCGATGTACCCTGTGTAATACAGCGGTCGGTTATGTCGGTGGTGCTTGAGCAGCATGTCTTGTTGGGTGAAAGTAATGTTTGGGATAACTTCATCCGCACAATGAGAGTGCGTACAAGTAGTTGGGAGGTCTTCAGGCTGCTTGACCTGACTGAGAAAGGATTCAGCGTCCTTCAGAGCTTCGCAGAGAGCTTCTCGGGAGTCTTTGGAAAGACGCAGGAGCTCGAACAAAGACAGGCGTGCAGGAGTACTGGCCAGTTGTGCCAGTATGTCAAAGTTGTGGGGCTTGGCTAGTCCCGAAGCACTCTCCTTTCGTAGAGGTCTGTCGAAACGGGCTTCCACCTGCTTCTGCTTATTGGCTGCTGAGGGTTTAGACGGGCCCTCCTGAGGGATGGTGCCAGGAGGCACCACCTCGGCGGCAGCTTCGCCGGGCTGGGCGTTCTGTTGTGCACGTGTCTGCACTGGAAGTGTCTCTTCCGTTGAAGAAGAGACCGTGCGGCAAGACTTGATCTTCCTGCCTTTTGATTTGGAGGTAGAGCGTACCTCCGGTTGAGTTACCTCGGAGACGAGATCGGGGTGAACCCAGAGGACCTCTCCTCGAGATGTGGTGAGTGGGATGAGTCCACTCGCATTGTCACGGGTAGGTGGCAAGTTCACCACCTCCATTGTCGCCTTAGGGATGGGGACGACGCCATCTTGTGTGGTAGTCGGCGGCAAGGTGCCGAACTGAAGTGACACCATATTGGCTGACACCATCTTCTCTTCATAGTCGACGGAGATTACATCCGTATTGATCATACGCTGGATGTAATTCTTAAGGACGTAGCAGTCTTTGGTCGGGTGTCCGACAAACCGATGGTAGTGACAGTACCTCGGGTTGTCCACTTTCCCGACTTCATCGGGCCGCTTTGGGTCCGGGAGCTTGATCTTGTCACCCTGCTTCAGTATTTCAAAGAGTTGCAGGGTGTCTTCGTCATTGAATGAATACACCTCCTTGGGTCTCGGCGCCAGTGGAGGCTTCTGAGTAGGCGCAGATGCACCTTTCGAGGCATTAACAGTCAATGCTTGTTTCCCCTTTGCTTCTCATCCGGAGTTGTTGGCTGCAGACCTTTTCCCCTTATCATCAAAGGCGGGGAAGCTGACACCCAGAAGACGTGCATTGGCCGCCTTCTTTTCTGTGGCTTCAGCTTCGATGATCAGGGAGCTCCAGTCGGAAGGAGGATTAGAGCTGAGCCAGAGCTTCACTGCAGGCAGCATGTTCATGCTGCAAGAGGAGAGGAGCGCATGTTCTGGCATGCCTGGAGGTAGCCTGAAGCAGGCCTGTCGGAAGCGTTCGGTGAACACCCGAACCGTTTCTTTCTCCTTCTGGCGTATCTTTATGAGAGATGCCATCGTCATGTCCTTCCCGCCGTCGTAGAAGTGATCGAGGAAGAGGCGCGTCAAGTCGTCGAAGGACGATATAGAATTGTCGGGGAGGTTGCAGTACCAGTCATACGCCACCCCTTTTAGGGCCCCAACAAAGATGCTGGTGAGGAGCGCGTCCTCCTTTGGAAGATGCCCCATCTGTGACTGGAAATATGTCAAGTACCGACGCGGAGAGTCCTTCCCGTCGTACGACGTGAGTGTTTGTGGTTTATACTTTGGGGGATAAACCACCTTGTTCCACTCGAGGGGATAAGGCTGGGGAATGCCCATCTTCTGGCGCTCCTCTTGCCTATTTTTGGACTCGAAGCGCTCCCGCAAGTCCTTGATCATTTCGACCACATCCTCCGTGGAGCTAGGAGTCGGGGAAGGTGGTACTATCTGGAGTGGAGCGTTTGAGGGCTCCGACGTCCGGGGTGCTTCTGTGTCTGAGGGTGCCCGTTGAACGGGTACACTCGACTCCCCATTGGCTCCTGGGTCGGGACCGGTTGAAGGTGTTTTGGTCAAGGCCGACCGTATATCAAACACTGCTTGAGTCAGTGCTTGCATAGAGGCAGAGAGGGTTTTGAGTCCTCCCTATAATGAGTCTATGTGCTGGACAATGTCCTGCGGCGGCGCATCAGACTCGGAATCACCCTCAGTCATGTATACTGTCATGACACGGCCGGGAGTGGATAGATTGGTTGAGGCTTCGCTCTCGGCCTCACTTTCATGTGGGGGAGTCACCTCTCCTGGTGTTCCACCTTGGCCACCCCCAGCCACATTCTGGAGGTCATTCTCGACGGGCGCATCTGCAAGGGCCTGATTGCCCTCAGCTCCGTCTTGAAGGGCCTCTTCGTCTCTACCCCCAGCCGTGTCCTGGGGGACATCCTCGTTTTGAGGGGCTTCTGGGAGGCTGACTTCGCCTCGAGGATGAAGATCCGCCGCAGTTGTGCTTTGGACATCTTCGTCTTCGGAAGGAGGCTCAACAAGGGTCTGACTACCCCCAGCTTCCTCCAAGAACTTTTTCCTCGACCGAGTGCCTTCGAACACTCCAGAGGTCGAGACAGCTGCCTTGGTTTTCCTCGGCTGGCTTTTGGATGAAGACGAGGAATTGCCAGTCGTCTTCCGGACTGACGAGGAGTTGGAGATCACGTTGCATGAAGCAACCCTTGGCTCCTCTTCTGTTGACACCTTCATCCCGAGGCGATGTCGGAGGGGTGTCGATAATTGCAGCCGCTGGAAGACTGCCTGCCTTGGTGGTACTGCTGTCTTGCAACAGCAGTTGATGGTGACCACCGCACAAGTATGCCCCGTGAGAGGCGCATCGTGCCTGTTGGTCGACTCTCCTGACCGGCGCTTGTGAGTGATCACGTTACGCAGGTCGTTGGAGGAGAGTGCTACCTTCACACCCCCTTCAGGCGCATGGCAAGGCCAAACGCCGGGGTGGTCAGGTGAGTGCTGCGCCCCCTGATCTAATACCAAGCAGGCATCACGATCAGTAGTGGAGGAACCACAACATTTGAAGTGACTTGAACGGACCTCAAACGCACAACCAGAGGAGGCACGGGAGTTCAAGACCATTGAATTTGCCTCACTCGACTTGGTTGTGCACGCAGTAGATGCGTCCAAGTGAGATGAGGACTTTGAAGGTCGACTCGTTTTTGGTACAGAGGCACCTGATTCGACCTTGTACAGCTTGCCATCGGCAGCGCGTGTGATTGTGTGCGCGTGCTTCTGGCCTGCTGCTGGCATAGCACGTTTGTGGCGCATGGCCCGTGCCGCCTTGGATTTCTTTGTACTAGCCCGCTGGGGCGCATAGTACTCAGCATCCAAATTCTCTTCGCCATTACAGCGAGTGAGTCTGTCAAAGACAGAGACTTTTTGTGGCGCATCAGAGGTGATACGCGGGGCATTGGCTGCGCCCCTGCTCCGTCGACGCATCTTCCTCGCCTGAGAGGGAGATGGCTGGGGAACGTGGTCAGTCGCACGCTTTCCGGAGAGATGCGCTGCATCAGCGGGCACACCTTGGTTGCTGAGAACGTCAGCAGGAAGGGAGGGCTGGATTGGCGCATTCCCTTCAGTGGTGGTGCCCGAGGCGTCGACCTTGCGCACCCAGACACGGCGGGTCTTCTTCGGCTTCGGCAGCCGCTTCGAAGGACTCGCACTTCCTTCAGAAATGAACTCCTCGTATGCCTGTTGATTGAGGCGCACGACCAGCGTCTTGTGGGAGGAGCCCACCTTCACGTCGTCGGCCTGTGACACGACTTTCTCGGAAGAGGAGAAAGAAGTCCCCAGCAGAGTCGCCAGCTTGTTTGCCATTAAAATTGTTTGATTGAAAACTTTAACACAAACAGAACAGTGTTACAATATAGGACTTAGATATAGTCCTAGGAGTACACTTTTGTTTAATCTGGGTCCTTAGTGCCAATGGAGCGAGTGGTAATGCGTTGACTCCGTTGACGGGCTGACGACGGTTATCAGTTCTCTGAAGGTAGAGATTGCTCTGGGTGCTGGAGCTTGCCGAGAGGAGGAAGACGTTGAGTGTCTGTATCTGCCTCTCTGGTGATTCTCTGTATGTTTGTCGTAGATTCTGTGCGTGGGTGAGAAGGAAATGATCCCTCTATTTATAGTTTTACAGGCTGGCTGCTCATGCATGCATGTAGGATGCGCTGGTGTGTGGGGACGCCACGTGAGGATTGCTGATGGAGGCGCGTGGGATGCGCCCTAATCGAGGGGTAGAATTCTTCATACTGCTGTTTGTGAGCCGGCACGTAGCAGGGGAGAAGATCTTTCTGTTGCTGAAATCTTGGATGAGTTAAGTCAAAGGACACGTATCATCGACCCATGGCTCGGAGATCTCAGATTTGGTGGGGGGAAGTGATCTGGTGAGCTGTGCCTTGGATTGGACGCAGGAGGAGGCTGCGGCTCGTAACCTTTAGGAGTTACAAACCGTTCGGGGCACATGGCTTTTGAGGCGCATGCAGGCGACTTTCCTTCTGTCTTTTGGGATCAGAGAGCAGTCTGAGGCGCATGGCTTTTGAGGCGCATGCGGGTGGTTGAGTGGCCACGTGGCAGTAGCCGTCGAGATGAAGTCATGATGACGCTGACGTTGCCGACGCTTCATTTTCTGAAAAAGCTGTCAACTATTCAGACTTTAGGAGGTGTGCTGCCAACTCTGTTAGTTCAGCATTTAATGTTTCTGACATTCGATGGACAGCTTAGTGGGCGCGTCGATTGGCGTTCCACTCGGTATGGAGATGTGTGGGGGCGCATCCTCTGTGATGCGCTTGGTACTGAAGGGCGCGTCTATGTGATGCGCCTGATGCCGAGGGCGCATCCGTGTGATGCGCTGTCTGACTGGCGCATCCGACATATCTTTTAATGATGTGGCTGTTTCGCTCCTCGAGTGCTTTTAATAGCTGTTTGGCTGAATTCGAGGCGTCCGGTTCATCCATTTAATGCAAATTTATTGCACAGAATTCGGAGAGCCATCCACTTGGCGCGTGGGTTTGATCTGCCCGGCCTATAAATAGTGGCATGGAGAGAAGGTTTGCTTCTCGTTCCCTCACGTACTTCCGACATGAACTTGGGTATTCGGGTGCATTCTGTTGACGAAGTGTTCCCGCGGGTGAAGATGAGACGCCATGTCGTCGTTGATGCACTTGAAGGTGACTGTTACATCCAAAAGACGGAGTCGAGGGCTTCCGAGGCAGGCGGAAGGTGCCTGTTGCATCCAAAGATAGGGATGCTCGGGCCTCGTCTCCGTTGTTCCGGAAGAGCCGTAGATCGGAATGGCGGTGCTAGGCTCTTTCTTCCTTCAAAGTGGGTGTCGTCCACTCTGGTTGTGTTGAAAGCTGCTCCTTTAGCCGTATTTCGATTGCGGTCTTCCTTGGTCTTTGGAGGCTCTTTCGAAGCCTCTCCTGGCCACAGATTTGCGGTGCTCTTCTCTTTTTTGGTTCCAGCCAGAGGGTTAAATGCTTTGTTTAGTCGAAGCATTTATCAGGTGAGCCTGGCTGGAAGAGCGGCACATAACTGGGCTACTGAAGGGATGCACATAACTGAGCTGGATGCACATAACTGAGCTGCTGAAGAGATGGTGGGATGCGCCTGGTTGGAGGCGCATGGTATCTGCTGCGCCTAACTGGCAGCGCATGGTGACTGCTGCGCCTATCTGGAGGCGCATGGTGGCCGCTGGCTGTAGACTTAGGATCTTTCCTTTGTAGAGATTCTTCTTTGTACAACCTTTTCTAGACATGTAATAGACTTTTGTATATAAATAAAAAGTCCTTTTTCAAATGTCTATACTTATTGACTTTGCAGTGTTCTGTCCGAGTTCTGGCGCATGTAGTGTCTGGCGCATGGGCTTTCTTGGTTGTGAAATTCCATGCTTCTACAGTCATATAACATATGACTTGGGTAATAGCATCGCGTAGGACGTAAGTCAGTTAAAGGCACGAGCCACGGTTGGCACGATGTAAAGTTAGCCACGGTCCATGGCACTTAAGGAACACGTTTTGTTCAAGTTAAGTTGGAAGGCTACGTAGTAGTCGTTCCCTCGAGCTCAAAGAAGTTCGAGACGGTCCCTCGGTTGGGAGCCTTGCGTCCTATCCACGTTAAGGTGTTTCGAGGCGGTCCCTCAGTTGGGAGTCTCGCGTTCCTATCTACGTTAAGTATTCGAGGCGGTCCCTCGGTTGGGAGTCTCGCGTTCCTATCCACGTTGAGTATTCGAGGCGGTCCCTCGGTTGGGAGTCTCGCGTTCCTATCAACGTTAAGTATTCGAGGCGGTCCCTCTGTTGGGAGTCTCGCGTTCCTATCTACGTTAAGAAGTTTGAGGCGGTCCCTCGGTTGGGAGTCTCGCGGTCCCGAGGCACGTTATGCCAAGTGTGATTCAGAGCACGAGTTGCTAAGTATAGTTCCGGTCGTACCAACAAGTAGGCCATACATTTACGTGAGTTTAGATGTCTCATAGGTGCGTGGTCATTGGACACCTTGTCGACAAGGATTTCTGCCTAGACTGGTTATACGCCGGGACACCGGGCCCAGTCGTCCTAGGAGGTAGACGTTATAGCAGCGCATACTTTTATTGCGTGGGTAGTCGGGGGCTTTCAACGGGGCTCGCTACCTGCGCTGAAGGACCCGCCGCCTACCCAAGCTATGTCCGCGATGGCTTGTCATGCCAGTAGCCTTTCATATAGATAATTGGCGTGCTACGCGACGAATCCGCATGCACGGTGTCAGTCGTAACAAAGAAAGTGTAAGCATGGTATGCGTTGAATGGTGAAATGTGTGCTCGGTTGCACCCAAAGTATTATAAAGCCTACGATTCGGCTATACGTAAAGACACGTGCTTCGACACAAGATATGGCGTCGTACTTGAGTTCTCAACACCGGTTCCACAAGTTTGGTTAGTCGTTGCGTGTTAAGTCGAGAAGGGCCGTAAGGCGAGTTTGGATAAGTCAGGTTACGCTGCGAGCCACGGCCTCGATAATTGAGGTACGGGCAAGTATTGACACGACCTAGTCGTTACGTCCAAGAGTATCGTACGAAAGACAAGTATGAGTCAGTACGTTGACAATGCAAACACGAGAAAGGTCTAGAGGCAAAGTATGGGTACGTTATCAGTGCAAGGCACGGAGATGGTCTAAAGACACTAAATAGGCCGAGCGTCGGTCCTAAAAATCGATCCTAAGGCAAGACTAGAAAGACAATCGTAAAGGGGCTTGTATTGCACAAAGTAAAATAAACGTGTCGGTTTTGTATGGGTGGGCGAGGAGCTCACTCCACCAGTACAGTTGAGTACTGACACCCATACAGTTTCCATGTGCAGGCACAGGTAGAAGCTCGTGGCGTGGAGCTCGCTTGGATGCGTCGAGGCACGGAGTTCCTTGGCGATTCGAAGCGTGCGGCCGCATGGAATCGAAGACTTATACGGGACATAATGTATGGACATCGCCTTCCGAAGCTTCCACTGGATTCAAGTATTGTATCGAGAGATGAGAGAGAGCAGAGTGACTTGTAAAGTGAGAAGAGTAACCTTTGAGTGATTGTAAACTTGGCCTTGTGCCCCCAATGTAACCGTTGTTTCAATATCAATAAAGAGCTTCTTTGAATAACTTGTATTTGTTCTAAATTTCCGCTGCGTGTTCAATGTCTCTGCTTGGGACTTCTGTGCGATGACCCCGTCGCAGCCGCTGTAATCGGCCGTTATGGAACCCACCTTACACGAGCGCAATCTAGGCTCGTACGGCATCACGCCTTAGCGAGGACGATCGCTCCTACGGGAGCGAAGCGTGACAGTAGCCAGATCGAAGGTCTATCTTCGAGAACACCTTAGCTCCACTGAGTTGATCAAACATGTCATCAATAAAGGGTACTTATTCTTGATGGTGATGTTGTTCAGCGCCCGGTAGTCGATGCACATCCGTACAGTCCCGTCCTTCTTGAGCACGAACAAGACAGGTGCTCCCCAGGGTGAAGCTCCATCTTTGATAAATCTAAGGGCCTTCAGCTCATTGATCTGGTCCTTCATTTCCTTGGCCTCCTTAGGGTTGACTCTGTAGCATCCCCGAGAAATAGGGGAAGAGCCGGGTACTAGGTAGATAGTGAATTCCACAACTCGATCTGGCAACAATCCTGGAAGACTATCTGGAAATACGTCCATGAATTCTGCTATGATAGGATGAGGAGGCCCGGGTTCTTCGGTGATAGAGGAGTAGGTAACACTCTTCATGTCTTCCAGAGCTCGAGAGATTTCAAACTCCGGTTCTCCTGGTGGGCTAAAGATTACACATCCTCTGTGACAATCTATCAGCGCATGCTGCTCACTTAACCAGTCTATCCCTAGGACTACATCATAGTTGGGCAAGGGCATCACAAGTAAGGGTGTTAAGAATTTGTGGCCTGAGATAGTTATGGGACAGTTACAAGTCTCGGTGATGGGTATGGGTCCAAGTATGACCGATGGTGGACCTCATCGCCAGCAGGGCCGGAACGAGTGGTCTTTCCTTTGGCCGTACTCTAGAAGGTTTTGGTTGCAAACACAAACAAGGTAGCCTACCAGTCTATAGCAAACAAAAATATTACTTATAATATATATTTCGGTCCTATGTCATGACAAATTGATGTTCTAGTGTTCTAATTGTTTCTAGGTATGTTTTCCTAAGTTGTTGTTTCAGGACCTGCATGGGCCACCACTAAAAACATGTCACGACCCGATCCCAAATAATTGGGTCGAACCGGATCATGCCCAGCCTGCACCGTTGTGAGACGACGACAGTAAGCTGTTCTATATGCAGGTATTCACAACAACATCTATATATTTGTCATAACTCAATATACGAAAATTTTAAAACTTTTATTCAACAATTGAAAAGTACAACTGGAAATGGAAGAACTGAAATAAAGTACTGAATTCAAATTAACAAAATTCCAAAACAATAAGCTGGAAAAACTGGAAACGACTAGCTAAGCGGTCGGCTTGTCGGCCTCAGTTCCTGCGTCCTCCAAGGGGGACTCTGGCAACACCACAGGGTACAAAACTGGGTCATAGTAGCTATTGTACAATAGCTCAGCATCCTCAATGTCACCTAAAAATATTGTCTCCAGTCAGGAGGGAGCAAGTACGAATATGTATCTCATATTTCAAGTAATAATGGAAAAGTACAGGCTAAACAGTTGAAACAATATTTTCCAGTAATTCTACGATTAAAAACAATGTGATTTGAATGTGTAATCGTCTATGACCGGCTTGGGTTATACAATAGCGTCATAGCGACGCGATACGGCTTATCCCTGTGTGTAAGAGGGGTAAGCTCGCACAATCCTGCAATATAGGGGGGTATTGGCCATAAACGTTACACTATTCCCCCAATCCCCACAATCAATATCAATCAATATTTGAACCCTAGGAGAGGGTTCCGTATAGCAATGTGGTTTAAACATGTAGCTAGACAATTACTAAATAAAATACAAGAAACATAACCGTAACTTGCCTCTGTTAATTGACTGGATCGAGAATGTTGGTACCGAGGAGGATGTCAGATTCGTCTCCGAGATTCTACAGTTGAGAACCTTAGCTTAGAACCATAACGAAACCATTCTAGGTGTGCAAGTTACAATCTCTAGAAGTAGACCCTAGTCAGATTTTAAGTTTATTAATTAATCTACCGGAAATCGTCTAACGTCGCAATCTACGTTCGTTGTTATTTAATTAAATAAGTCGGTTATTGATTAATTGGAAAAATAGCAATTACCGGTTAATTTGGCAAAACTTTGTATTTTTTAAAAAAAATATATAAAACTACATTTTTCTTTTAGTGATAAAACATGGACTTCGTTAACTTACTAATATTTTATTCAAGTTAATTTTATCGTAAAAAACCTTATTAATTTTATACAAAATAATTAATACCCAAATTATAATTACGCGTCTAATAGCGAAACCAACTCAGAAAAAGAAAGTAAAAACCTAAACTACACAATATAGGGTCACAGCAAAATAAAATAGAAAACTGGGCTTATGCCCTTACAACCTTTACATAAATCGAATTTAAAAATAATAATAAAACTCAAGTGAATCCTGAACGCCGGGAAGCGGTCCATTCAGCAGGCCGAGGCCCTGCACCATAAATGCTAAAAAGCAGTACTAGTTCCAAAAATATAATATAATATAATATAATATAATATTAAAGAGTCTCAGATTTGGTCCAAAATATTACTTCGCATTCTAGCTAATGCCTCAACGTCCGGAGTGGTCGGTTTCGTTTGCATTTCGCTAGGGCCCATAGACCGAATTTGGTCATCGCCCGGAAAAAGGTAATCGAAAACAAAAACAACAAATCTTTTGCAAAAGCCGGTTTTGGAAATTAGAATTTTATAGAAATCCCTTTTTAAAATATTTTCTGAAAATTCGGACAGCATCTCCTCTGTAATTGGGACAACCCACTACTGGGAGAAATGCCAAAAATACCAATAATTGTCCCAAACCAGGGACTCCAATTATCCAACTACAAATATTCCAACCCAGGAATAATATTAAATCCGAAATCGAAACCGCAACAGAAGTATTATTAAACCCGAAATCTAAACTCGGAAATTCCGAAAACCCACAGAACCAAAAACCAACAGAAGAACTTATCAAAAACCAATATTCCAAACCATAGCACAAAACGTCAAGCCAGCACCATTTCGAGATGGACTTCGAAAAACCCGAAATTATCTAAGCCGAATCCCTTAACGGGATCGGGGACCGAATCATCATCGACATACTGAGAAGGGACACGGGGAACACGAGATATACCTTGGGTTGCTCGGCTAGAGCTCTCAGATGCAATAATAGAGATAGAAAACCACGTTTCCGCGGACTCGAAAAAGTCCCAACTTGCGGACAGCAGCGGAAAAGCACCGGAACAGCGCTGGACAGCGCTGTAGAACAGCGGGGCGCACGCGGGCTGAGCCGGGAGCGGACAGGGGCGGGGTCTAGCCGAAATCGTCGAAGCAAAATCGGCGGCACCGGGGCTAGGGCACGGCGGGGAACGGCCGAAAGGGGCGCTGGCCGGGCACGGGGCGGGCGCGGGGCCAGGAGGTGCGCGGCCTAGGCTGGGGCGCAGCCTTGGGACACGCACGAGAGGCGCTGCCGGGCTGGATGCGCACGGGAGGCACCGGAGGAAGCAGCACGCGGGTTGGGTGGCGAGGGACTTCGGGAGAACTCTGGGGTTGGGGAGAAAAAGAATTGAGTGAAGGAGTGGGAGAGAGAGAAATTAGAGTGGGAGTGGTGATTGTGCTTGTGCCTGTAGGGAGAGTGGGTTGTTTAAATGTGAAGTGGTGAAGTGAATTTGTGGAGGAGAGGAGAAAGCTGAGAAGAAATAAGGGGAGTGCTGGAGAATAGGTGTGGGGGGGTGGCCTGGTCGTGGGTGACCAGGCCCAAACGTGGGTTTTTATTTTTATTTTTAAAAAAAAACTAATAATAGATATATAACCAGGATTTTAAAAGAATTAAGAAGGAATTGGTTCGGAATGGAATTGGGTTTCGGGAAACCGGGTTCGAACTCGGGTCAGACTCTGGTCACAGGATCGGGCAGGGCCACAAACAAAAATCAACGATAAATTTAAAAATAATATTTTCCTAATTTTGACTAATAAATAATAATAATAATAATAAACCAAAATTATACTACAATTCAACAATCCATAAATCCTAACATTTTGGGTTTTACACTAACCGAAGTTGGTCAATGAGGTACGATATTGAAGTATGTAATTAATGTGTATATGACACATCATGTAGTGATGCTTGACTATCGTTCGAGTAGTTCATAACCTCGCACTGCATTATACCATCCATATTAGGGGTGTGCACCGGTCGGCGGTCGACCTATTTGGTACCAACCGAAGTCAAGCCGAAGTTAATCGGTTTGAAAATAAACAAAACCGAACCAAACCAACCAAATAGTCGATTTTGTTTTGAAACCGAACGACTTGGTTCGGTTTGGATCGGTTCGACTTGGTCGATTTTGATCACATAAAAAAATAGATTGTATATTTTTTTGTGTGAAACCCCAGTCAACTTGCACTTTGCAACAGTAAATACAATTCAGCAGCTTCAATTCAACTTGCACTTTGCAGGTGGAAAAAATGTCAATTATACATAAAAAAAATTATATACATTCAACCAAAAGTCTATTTCATGTGCACAGGAGCAATTAGAAAAGAATAGGAGCCGCCAGCACTCCTCTTTGAGACTAGATATAGAGAGAGCCCTTTCAACTTCAACTTGATAAATGGTTGTAATGTGAATAAATGAACCAAACCGGTATAATACATAATCTAATGAACTCATACCCAACCGGCCAACCCTAATTATTTAACAAGGATTTGGTTTGGTTCGGTTTAGACGGTTTTTGGCATAACCAAACCGTGAACTGAACCGAATCTGTCGGTTTTGAAAAAATTGAAGCTGAACCAAGCCAACCGAACCATCGGTTCGGTTTGGCTTAGTTCGATTTGGTCGATTTGACTTAATTGTGTACAGCCCTAATCCATATTAATATACCATGATTTGAAATAAGTTACGTAAGTTTAACATGTAACAAGAAAGTGATTCAATTGGTGATATGAGCAGTCATGTGATAATTGTATCTCTCTCTCTCTCTCTCTCTCTCTCTCTATATATATATATATATATATATATATATATATATATATATATATATATATATATATATATATATTTATATATATATATATATATATATATATATATATATAACAAATTACATAACAAATATATAATTTATACTATAAAAAAACTCTTTGTTATCTATAATATCTATTTAAAATGGGTGCTGCTATTAGCACTCCTAAAATGTCCTTCGGCACTCCTCTTTAATTTTTTAGCATTCAAATTCCATATTTGTTCCTGCATTAACATTATTGGCACTCCTAAAATGTCATCATACACTCCTCCCTCCATGCATATACAAATTAATGTCATATTTTGTGGCGGCCCATGCAGGTCAGTGTCGTAATTAGTGCGATCTCGTAATGGTGCTCGACTTAGAGTGCTAATTACGAGCCTGCGACTAGGACATAGGATCTAGAATATGATAGGAGTTACTCAATCACATTTTAGGAAAATTCTGATCTTTTGATTACTATGACAATTCTTCTTGCATTTGAATTCAATTGTCCTCCTTTGATAAATATCTTATCTTGTGCCATATTGATCTCTTTGTTTCAATTCGTCTCCAGGATGACGAAGACGCACCCGCAGGCCACTGGATCGAGTAGCTTGCCTGAGAGATCTGATCAGGCTGAGGAGGAGGTTCATGAGACTGCCCCCAGTGATTCTACTATTCCAGAGACCCAGGCAGTTGCACAGGAAGGTCTACCACCTCCACCCCCAGAGGGTTACGACCGTTGTTCCGGAGATACTGCCGCCACCACCACCGGTACCGACGGATACGCATCATATGTTCCTTCTCCTTCAGCAGATGATGGAGACACAGCGGGCCCAGGCAGAGGCGTCGTAGCGCCAGTCGGAGGCGTCACACCGACAGATCGAGATGCTGAGGCAGAGTATGGAGAACTCGTATCAGCTTGCCCTAGCAGCAGTAGAGAGAGTGGCACCGAGTATGGTACAGGGCCCTACTGGCCAGCAGCCGTACCAGCAGCAGTCCAGGCCGGGGACAGTATTGGACTTCAGGAAGATGAGCTCCAGGGACTTCACAGGCACAGAGGGCATCCTTTATGCAGACGATTGGCTAGAGGATGTGCAGCGGAGCATGGAGCTGGCAGAGCTTCCTAGAGCACTTTAGATTTCGGCCGCAGCCAGCCGATTCTTCGATATTGTGCTGACATGGTACCGTACGGATCCTCGTGCGTCGGTGAGAGGGCTGACTTGGAAGAACTTCTGGAGGCTCTTCAAGGAGAAGTTCTTCCCGGATGTGGCTCTTACAGCATTGGAGGGCCAGTTCGTGGGTCTAGTACAGGGGAACTCGTCGGTGGACGAGTATGCAGCTGAGTTCTTCCGCCTTAGCAGGTTTGCTCCCGATATGATCCAGGATGAGGGGCAGAAGGCTCGTAAGTTTCGCAGGGGACTTATTCATGCAGTGCGCACCCGCACCTCAGGTCACCGTGATGCGACGTTCGATCAGATATTGATGGACGCACAGATTGCAGAGGAGAATTTTGGCCTCCAGCCGAAGAGGAGCGGTGATACCATGGGGGCGAGTTCCAGTACGGGACCGACCAAGCGCCCCCATATTCAGCATCAGCAGAGGCCATTTCAGCAGCAGCCTCTGTTACAGATCCAGCAGGCACCCAGGCAGCAACAACACCCTATTTGTAACTTCTGTAAGAAGCAAGGTCACGGATGGGACGACTGCAGGAAGAGGCAGGGCCTGTGTTTGCTTTGTGGTTCAGCAGAGCATCAGTTGAGGGAGTGTCCCAAGAACTTGGCATGATTGGCTCAGGCAGCAGCAGGAGCTAGGGCTCCGACAGGGCAGCAGACGGGACCACCGTTGCAGACTCAGCAGCAGAGGTTTGTCCAGCATCAACAGCAGGCTAGAGGAGGCCAGCAGGGGCGAGCTTTCGCCATGACAGTTGAGCCCACTCAGGCAGTAGCAGAGCAGATAGCAGGTTCCAATCTTTCGATCTCATTTCCGCATTTGCTTCCTTATAACTGTCTTGGAATTTCGATTCTATCTGTTCCTTGTAGTTGATAAATTTTGTTCGAATATTTCATTGTGAGTTATTTTTTTTCTTCTAAGATAAGTCGTATGGGCTAGGTCGCTCGATTATGAGATTTTAGAATACTCTAGGGTCATGCTAGCAGGCATAGTGAGGACATATAGTCGGATTATGATCGTATTTCTCGGGTGTAGGAATTTAAGGTTTTCGCTGCCAAGCATGCGGCAATGCGAAAATTTTAAATACCATAATTCTAGAGGTATGTACCTTAGTCAAGGGCTCTGTGATTATCGTAGCCTTGCTCACTAGCATGACGGAGATTCTAAGTATCATGATTCTGGACAGACGCATATGATTATCGGACTGTGTGTTTGAGACTGTGATTGTTGGGGTATTTGACCTAGAAGGAGTATGACCATTCTAATTTCGAGGACAAATTTTTTTTAAGGTGGATAGACTTGTCACCCTCACTTTTCCGAGTTAGGGGTAAAATGGTAATTTTCCATTTTATAATATTTTTGGGTATTTTATTTCATGAATATTACTATTTAATTATATTAGGAGTCGGGTTCGAATTTCATCGCATTCCGAGTTAATTCGGGACCCCGGTGAATTTCGACTTGAGTTGTATTTAGCCTGTTAATTAACCATGGCCCACCAAACTAAACTTTTAGGTTTAGGAGTTTGGACTAGTTCCCCCATGAGTAATTAAGTTTAATTATGATTTTTATTTATTTTTAGCAACTTCCAAAACCTAATTTGGATTTAATTGGCATATAAGCTAGTGTAGGGGCAAACCTGTAAATACAAGTGCCCCTACCAAGACCACCATGGCCGGCCACCTATAGGCACAGACCCCCTCCATCTATTTTACTTCATCACCAAGTAAAACACTCTCTCTTCATTTCTTTCTTCCAACTTCTTCTTCTTCCTCCAAATCTTCATTAGGTATGATTTTTAAACCCTTATTAATTCCTCCTTTTGCATTTTTTCCTTCACATTAATTATAGGGGAGACCATTCTCTACAAGTTGACCCTAGCCTTTGTAGGTTTCCTTAAAATCTAGTTTAAGGATTATTTATAAATTTATCCTTTTTAGAGAGGTATATATATATATATACATATATATATATATATATATATATATATATATATATATATATACATATATATATATATATATATATATATATATATATATACATGTGTATTTGTGTGTGTAGGGGAGAATGGTAGTGGTGTTGAGAGTGTGTATTTATATATATATATGTGTGCATGTGTCTGTATATATATATAGATATAATGTGTTAGAATGAGAAGGAGGAGAATGAGGAGGAGAATGAGAAGGAGAATAGAGAGGAGAATGAGACGAAGAATAGAGAGGAGAATAAGGAGGAGAATGAGAAGGAGAATAGAGAGGAGAATAAGGAGGAGAATAGAGAGGAGAATAAGGAGGAGAATGAGAAGGAGAATAGAGAGGAGAATGAGAAGGAGAATAGAGAGGAGAATGAGGAGGAGGAGAATAGAGAGGAGAATGAGGAGGAGGAGAATAGAGAGGAGAATGAGACGGAGAATAGAGAGGAGAATGAGACGGAGAATAGAGAGGAGAATGAGAAGGAGGAGAATAAGGAGGAGAATGAGGAGGAGAATAAGGAGGAGAATGAGAAGGAAAATAGAGAGGAGAATAAGGAGGAGAATAGAGAGGAGAATAAGGAGGAGAAGGAGACGGAGAATAAGCCACAGGAGCAGCAATAGCACTAGCAGGAGCAGCAGTAGCATGAGAAGGAGAATGAGAAGGAGGAGAATGAGGAGGAGAATGAGAAGGAGAATGAGGAGGAGAATAGAGAGGAGAATGAGAAGGAGGAGAATGAGGAGGAGAATGAGAAGGAGAATAGAGAGGAGAATAAGGAGGAGAATGAGGAGGAGAATAGAGAGGAGAATAAGGAGGAGAATGAGAAGGAGAATGAGAAGGGTAAATGTAGGAAATAGGGTATTGATGAGATTTTGAGTTTAACTTCTAAGATGGGATTAGAAATAAGTTGTCTTGATAGGTAATGACTATATGAGAGTAGTTTAGGCTAGTCTTGACCTCCGTTGACCAAGAGTGGACTTTTTGACCAAAAGTCAACTTTGGGTCAACACTTTACCCAAATTAGTCCCATTTTCCATTAGACTTGTGTAGTTGACCAAAAGTCAACTATTAGTCACCATTGACCTAGGGTTGACCAGGGTTGACCTAGAGTTGACCAGGGTTGACCAGTTGACCAAAAGTCAACTGTAGGCCAACTCTTGATCCCGTTTGACTTTCTTCGACTTGTTTTGACCCGTGATGACTGGTATGACCTAGAATTGACTTGGTTAGGCTTAGATTGACTTGATATAACTTGACTTGACCTAGATTGACTTGACAGGACTTAGTGTGACTCAGTGAGACCTAGATTGACCTAGATTTCATATCATTCATTGTAAATCATTCTTAAACTTGTTTAAACCTAAATTAACATATAGTATCTCATCTTTAGGTCTCTGATTTCCGCTCTGAGCATTGATATACCATACAGCTCAGGACAGCAGGCGAGTACATTCACTGATAGTTTTTATTGTCTTGGTATCTGCTATATCCGATTCAGTCGTAGTGTCTTACTTGATTCTTAGTCACGATAGTTCATGGACTAGTATATACCAGATTCCTGTCATGAGATGTCATTCTTGGATTTTCTTAGGATACTGGTACTTGCACGATCTTGTTCTTGTACTTGTATTGACACCGATTCCTGAGAAGGAGTAGCTACCTTCTTAGGAAATCCCGTGCCATGACGTGTTATGTTCGGATCCGTATACTATTCGGGGATGGGAGAATTATTAGAGGTTATATGATCAAGCCCATCTTGTATAATCTTGCGATACTAGCGCCAACCTTACCTCACGTAGGGTGTAGCAGATACCTCTTGTCGGGGTATCCAGGTTGGCCGGCATGACCCTTTCTAGAGATTTTTCTGTGATTGTCGGGCCAAGTGGATAACCCTATCTTGACTTCCTAGCCGATCACATATCGCTCTAATAATTCAAATCACATTTTACATTTATTCTTGTATCATATATCCAGTTCAGTTTTACTTTCTGTACTTCTCACCATGCTATGATTTTATTTACTCATATGCTCTACATGCCTTTATATTGTACCTTGATTGGAGACTAAGTTCTGCTCGGGAGAAGAGTTACAACCCCAATCCTTGTGTGGTTTAAGGGTTGTAACTCGGCTTTCGAACGGTTCCCAAGTCGCCTATATCTTTGTCTTGTATTTCATTATACTGTCTCTTATAGAATTTGTCAATTCACATGGAACTGCCGTTAGTGCTTGTACTTGCTCATTTTCCTGACAGGATACCGTTATGATATATTACAGATGATTCCGAGGCGGACTGCTCGACCTATTATGGGCTCGAGTCAGATGGAGTAGCCTTAGATCGTGGCCTTATAGTAGAGCCACTAGATTTTGTACTTCCAGAGTAGTGTATGTTAGCTAGGTTTGACTGGACTGCGATCCAGCTAGCTTATCAGACTATAGTTCTATATTCTATTTTGATACCCTGTGATGTATATATCTGGGCTTGTATTGGACTCTGCACTTATTTACTCTTTTATCTATCATATGTCTTTCCTTCTGAGCTATCTACCTTAGTTTTATTCTGTGATTGAGACTGTATTGTTATGTCACCTCCATTCGGAGAGTATATACTGTACAGGTACCTTTATACTGTTTAGTGTAGTTTTGTAGACAACCTAGACAGCGTTCTACCGCCGATGCTGCGGCGTAGGCTGGACGTAACCACGTACTCGTGCCCCTAATCAGGGTGCGGGTCGTGACATATTTAATGCAAGGATAGATTTGTAATTCGAATGACATTTTATGAGTGTTAATAGTAGCACCCTTTAAAATCTGTATATATATAAAATATCGATTTTAAAAAAGAACAAAATAAATATTTGTTATCCATATAATATATATTTAAACTTTGCATATATAAAAAGTATTTATTTGGTTTATTTTTTAATAAAAACTGTCTATAAAATTATCTTATCTAAACCAAATTAATTTTGTATATGGATAATATTAATTTATTATTTGATTTATAAAAATAATAGAATTCTGCCAAACCGTCATTGATAATTTTGACATCCCTGGAATATTTCTCCCTTCATTATTTTTCCTAACTATTTCCTTACAAATAGATTTTGTCATATACAATTTTCTGTTACTCAAATAATAAAACACGAATTAACAATTGACATAAGTATGTTGTTGGACCATGGGTGAAACTCGTCTTGGACATGAAGTTATGCACGAACTAGACCTAGTATCTCAAAATAGGGGTGAGCATTCGGTTAATTTGGTTCCAACCGAATCGAATAATCGAAAATTGAATTCGACCGAAAACCGAATAAGCAAAATCGAAACCGAACCGAATTTGTTCATAACCGAATTAAACCGAACTGAATTAAATCGGTTCGGTTTATTTAATTTTTTGGGTTTATTTGTACCTTTTTTTGTTAATATATATAGTAACTAAATATACCTAGATATATTTAGTATACACCTATATATATATATATATATATAAATATATATATATATATATATATATATATATATATATATATATATTTCTTATTCGGATTTCGATTTTGGACCGAAACCTAAACCGATTTTTTTAAAACCGAAATCGAACCAATTTTTTTAAAACCGAACCGAATTTCTTATTCGTTTCGGTTTGGTTCGGTTTTCAGTCCAAAACCGAATAATACTCCTCCCTACCGGACACCCCCAAAAACTATATATTCGATAAAATTTTGATCCAAGTTACTTTATATAGAATTGCATTACTAGATAGTAATCATAACTTTACAACAGAAAAAAATTGAGGACCGATTAAGTGGGAGACCATCGAGCCAACATTATTAATATTTTAGACTTAATTGTAAGTTGATATTCTCAACTATTTCAAATTTGATAACTTAAAATTTTTTTTAGGTACAATTAAGATACCCTGAAATAGGGGTGTGCATCGGTCGATGGTCGACCTATTTGGTCACAACCGAAGTCGAATCGAAGTTAGTCGGTTTGAAAATAATCAAAATCGAACCAAACAAACCAATTAGTCGGTTCGGTTTTGAAACCGACCGACTTGGTTCGGTTTGGTTCGGTTCGACTTTGTCGGTTTTGATCACAGGAAAAAATGGACTGCCATTAATTTAGGTATTGTTGCTTATTTTGTGGTGTGGAACTTCGGTCAATCACATGGAAAAAAAATGGATCCTAACCGAGGATAGTACGATATCTATACCTCAATAAATTTAGCGACGTTTGTGAACGTCGCTTTTTTCCGTCGTTGATAGCATAGAATCGAATCGAGGATAGTATGATATCTATACCTCAATAACAATCTTCATAACGTACAATAAATAATTGATCACAAAATACTATCTTTTGTTCATTCACAGCTATAACAAACTTACAAAAATCTAATGATTCATTAAAATCAAAACTCAATAACAAATTCGCTAAATATTTAAGACATTTTTCAAGTCCTAAGAAACTTCAAAACTATCTAATCATGCATGATCGACCTCCAAACGAAGTCAAATATAAACTTATCTTAGGAACCATGTGTTGGAAACACGGTGTGACCCTAACCGAAGTTGGTCCATGAGGTACGATATTGAAGTATGTAATTAATGTGTATATGACACGTCATGTAGTGATGCTTGACTATCGTTCGAGTAGTTCATAACCTCGCACTGCATTATACCATCCATATTAATATACCATTTGAAATAAGTTTAACATGTAACAAGAAAGTGATTCAACTAGTGATATGATGTAAAATTCCTAAATTTCTACTATTTTTTATTATTAAATTTGGTACTGATTTAAAATTTTGTAATGTACGTCGCGTAGTCGTATTGTACGTCGTGTGCAAAATTTTATTTTTTTCGAATTTGCTCGACGAGTACGAATATGTGCGAGCGTGCATATTTTTACATGAAAAATATTTTTATTACAAAATTATTTTAATAGGAAAGTACATTTCCGAATAAATGGGATAAATAATTTCTTTTGTATAAAAGAGTTATTTTGGTTGTCATTTAAAAATAAGTAATAATTTGAAATTTTTGGTTTATATGAAATGTTTCCAAATATTTTGCGAAATGTAAAATTTGTTTATTAATAAATTTTGTTATTTATAAAAGCTAGTTTATGATTTAATATTCAAAGTATTTATCGTGATTTTCGAAATTAATTATTACTATATTTATTTAAATACGAAAATGATATTTGAGATTTTGTTAATTTGAATATTTGATTAAATATGGTAAATTAAATTGCAAAAGATTTTATTGACTTTGTTTAAAAATAGTTTAAATTAAGGATATCATTTATCTAGATATGATTTGTTTGGATTGAATTATTTTTAAATCAGTTTAAATTAATTGGTGATTTATCTATTAGGGATTTAAACATCTCAATCCCTATCCAACTGGGAATTTCCACATCCTATAAATAGGCAGGTCCTCTTCCATAATTTTTCCTACATCCACAATATAGTGCATCGTGTCTGTGCCTCCCTACATCCACTATATTTTCCAGTACATATATATTGTTCTTTTCTGTGTCCGACATGCCGGACACAACCTTGCTCCCGTGTCTCGCAGGACACAACCATCGACCCTTCACTGTCGTGTCAGGACAGTCCCCGACACGACGACATCCCCCTACCCGTTTTACCGTCATCGCAACCCCTGCTCCTCGACTCCACGCAAAACCACCGCCGCCACCGTTTCGTCACCAGTCACCACCACCACCATCCAGACACCTCTGCCACAACCACCATCGCCACCACCACAGCCTACCACCGCCACCATCTCGAAAACCCCAACAAAGAAAAGGAAAAGAGGAAACCAGAACCCTTACCTCCCTCGTCGCCATCGAAACCTCCGCCACGCATCTGTCCCACTACGCCGCGCAGGCCAGACGGGCCGTCGACAGCCTTCATCAGCCATTGTGCCCGACGATCTGGCCAGGTATTCCCGACCAGTGGGCTCCCCAAAACCGCGAGCAGATCCCTCCGCAGTCGTTCCTCTCCAGGTGGCCGGTCGCCGCCACCGTGCCAGGCGTGCCCGTCCGCGTACGACCGCCCTCTTGAATTCTTCCGTCGGCCGTACGGGTGAATCCGCCGTGGCCGACCCCTCGCGCGCCAACCCACCGAAGCCCTATCGCGGTGGAGCAGCCGCCGTGTTCTCCGCCCAAGTTCCCGCGCTCCTCCAGTCGCCTTCGCCGGGGATCCACCCCGCCACCGCGACACCGACCGGCGAGATCTTCTCGCTGCCGGCGCCGTGTGCCCCTCCGCTTCCACTGGTCGCCCTCTGATCATCTCCGCCGAGACTTCACCCGAAGCCGCCGCCGTCCCCCATCTCCGCCGAGCACCCAACTCCGCCTCTGCCTCGCCGACGTCGTCCCTCCACGACGCCGGAGCGTTCGCCTCCGCCGGCCGAACGTGGTGCCGCCTCCTCCGAAACCACTGACTTCTGCCCTGGAGCCGCCGTGCGCTCCCTCCAGCGACGATCGACCCACCGCGGCGCCCATCCGCCTACCTCGGTAAGAACCGCTCTTCCCTGCTCTCTCTCTATCCCGTCGATTTGGGGGAAGTGACCGATTAGGTTTTTTTTAGGGGTTTTATCATTATAATTATTATTATTATTATTATTATTATTATTATTATCATTATTATTATAATCATTATCATTATTAACATTTTTATTTTTATTATTAGTTTATTTATTATTATTATCATATTTATTATTACTATTACTGTTATTATTTTTGTTACTAGTATTATTATTATGTTATAATTACTGTTATTATTACCTCATTAATATTATTTTAAATACTTTGGTTATGATTGGGATTTTTAAAATGATTTTGCTTAGTTAAATAAATT
Organism: Iris pallida; assembly: GCA_029216955.1. Lineage (NCBI taxonomy): Eukaryota > Viridiplantae > Streptophyta > Magnoliopsida > Asparagales > Iridaceae > Iris > Iris pallida. The sequence continues at coordinate 9,254,668 of JANAVB010018993.1, forward strand.
TGATAAATATTATTTTCCAAATTTTTTTTACAATACTCAATAGCCCTAAAAGTATTACTAAATTACTATTATTTTTACTGTATTTAAATATGGATTTTTCCTAAAAATATGTATATGAACAAGGTTATGTTTTCTTCCTATTATATACGTTTTCAAGTATTTATATAAAATATTTTTATTAGAAAATTTTAGTTGTTAACCTAAAACGATTTTTATATATATAGCTACTTACAAATATTTTGGGATAACAAAATATAGTTTCAAACATCATAAATATTTTCAAAAATATGATACGTACGTAATCTCCACAATTTCTCCATGATTATCACCATTATCATGACTAATCCCATGCTCCTATGTTCTCGGGAATTTGGACACGTACGCAATGACCATGGCTAATGGACAAGACTGGACTTGTCAGAACATCGCACCACCAGGCAACACACCAGGCAAGACACCTTGCCTTTACTGTTTAATTTTTTGCTCAATATCATGCATGCTTTTTCTTTATGTTGTTCTTTCAAAATTATATATATATATGCAAATTATTTATTTTATGCTATTGGCTTAGAGTTAAGGGACTACCATATGTTTATAGGATCTCATAAACTGTCACGATGTGCCACGGATTGTGTGTGAGTGGTGAGTCGCATATAGCTTCGGACTTGCGTACCGACCGTACATCGGTGCGTACAGGCCGTGCGTTAGGATATAACTGTCAATAGATTGTGTAGAAGACTTGGCGGTTATTAAGGATTAAACAGTGTCGTGGAGACGACGCATGTATAGTATCATTGGGGGAAGGGGACAGTTATTAGCGTAGGGGCTACATTTTATTTTTACACACATTTTGGGCCGAGGGTGACTCTTATGAGCACTACCTTCTGTCCAAGGCCGATAGTGACTCGGATGAGCGCTACTTACTGCCACTCTTTATTTATTCTGCTGAGCCTACAGCCCCTGCGTAGAACGTTGTCCTCAAAGTGCATATCACCTAGAATGGGTAGGAACCTTTACTCATGCATACTTTTCTGTTGAGCTTATTTATTCAGTTTGTCGGCATGATATTATGTGTCTTGTTACGTCCCTCTGAGGACCTGGTTTTTCCCCAGGTGTGTGTTTTCATGATTTCTTGCAGGTGCTCTAGCTAAGGCCATGACTTGCGCTCTATTCCGTCGTGATGATTACTCTTGGATTCGTCACTTGCTCTCGCTTGCTAAATTCTTCCCTTGTATATTTTTCCATATTTAATTTGGTTGGTAGTGGACTTTGTCTCCACCCAACTGTTGTGTACATGACAAACTCAAAGTTGCTTTTATATTATATTTATCTTTGTGGATGAGATTTAGTGTCTTGGCTTTCTACATTTACAGCTTATGTATATATACGAGTCGTATATTTACTCGTATGTATACAGCTGGCATGATACGTATCTAGTCTCAAGTATTTGGGACTGGGGCATTACATATTTTTGTGGTGGCCCATGCAGGTTAAGTTTGCCGTTTTGGTTACATGACTGTACCGAACGGGCCTGCAATATAGGATTAGAGTCTAGAAACTTATCCACCTACTTGACATCCTTTCTTGACTTCAAATTTTGAACTCTCGTTCGACCTCCTTGAATTGCATCTTGCTTGACTCCTTCTACCGTAAATTTCTTAGTTTCATGTTTAGTAAGATGACTACACTAGTATATGTCCATAGGTTAAACACATGGCTAGATAGATTCCATTGACAATTAATATCCATTGAGGTTATATTTGAGTATAAAGACATTTATTTTTCCTAGTGATATGATCATAGGGATTAGTAAATTCCAAGTTGGGTAGTAGCATATTACCGCCATCAAAGGATAGTTGAAATTTTACTTTAAATTTACAAGGTGGTATACCCAAGAGGATAGCTAGATCGAGAAAGCAGATTTTTATAAATTTTGAAATTATGAAATAGTTATATTGTGACACTTGATTTACGGTTAACTTAAGTTTGGATTGTAATATGATAGAGTTTATCTCGAGATTATTTAAAGAGTTTAAATTATGATTTCTAGACGACTAGAGAGATGAAAGTTTAGAAGGGAGAGAACTTGAGGTTTTAAATTGCGCGTACGATTTATAAAGCTTATTAAATTTTAAAGAGATGATGGAAAAATTTTGTTTAAATTTTTTTGGAAGATATCGACTTTGAAGGAAAAGTTCAAATTTTAAATTTTGTCCTATGATCTATGATTTATATAGTTATTTAAATTTCGAGTTTAAAGCCTTGATTATGGATATTTAAATTTCAGTAAAAAAAAAGTATGTTCATTTTGCGATATACAAGGACTATTTCGAGATTGATTAGAGATTTAAAATTTTGATTAAAGTTGACAGTCTAAGATAATTAAAATTTTGGCGAAGTATCTTGGAAATTTTATGGAGGAACTTTCGAGGAACTTAAAATTTTAGATTAGATCATATACTGGTGAAGGACCAAGAAACAAGTAACGTCACCCTAGTGAGATAGAAGTATTCCATATTAGATTGCCATGCCACCTATGGTTATGATATTGCGTATACACAAGTATAGTTAGTCATCGACCAAATCGATGAACATATCTTTGACTTACTCGACCTTCCCTCAAATCTAGATCTTTATTCATGACATCTAATTGTTTGAAACTTAGAAATGATAGAATCATCCCCGTAACTGTACCCTTATCTATGAGACTATTTTCTCTCTAGAAACTGTGTCTCTAACTTATTTTACCTTGATCTACGAGATTTCCTAATTATCTTTAACCTTTTATTTTTGGTGCATTAATTAGTACCTTATGAAAACCCACTTTCTATTTTTGATCATTTGGCGTTCCCTATCGTGACCTTGATATTTGGAGCACAACACTAGACTATTCCCTCCAACAAATTTCACATGCAAGACCTAGATGAGCTCACCTTCATATAGGTATATCATGTCCCACTAAAACACGTCCCCTTGTACTCTATTTTTATGGTACGACTTTCGGGCCATAAAGACTCAACCATAACCCTTACCATAATACCAATATGGACTCCACCTCGATTCAAATTTTTCGACCTAAATATGTGATGATGATATATTAAATGCTTAACTTTGCGTTTATCTTGCCTGCTTAACCCTTGTCATTTATTTTTATGTCTTATCTCGATTCGCTTAGACACATAACATCTTTCACTCTTCAATATTGCAACTCTTACCCTTCTCCCTTTTCAATTAAATTGCTTACTTATATTTCACTATGATTCCACCATGGTTTATGCAACCTTGTTCCTTGAATGATTCCATTATGCAAAATGAAACTTGATCATGACAATCTTGAGTTAGTGGAAGCTAGATTGGAGAACCCCACAACATGGATAAATAATGTAGTTGGATAAGATAACTACGAGATTATGAGCTCTAGGTGGAACATAAATGGAAGTGTGCAATAAATCCAAATAGATGAAGTAAGGAATGATATATTGTGTTTTAATGAAACACTCAAGGATAAATAGACTTTTCGAATTTCAAAATTTGTTTCGAGGTAACAAAATATTGAGTTAAGAATTTTTGAAGTTTTGGTGGTTTAAGAACCAAATTTATATACTAAATTTATGGAAGAAATTTTTGATAAAGACAAATATTGACATTGCCTTCGATGACATATAGTGTTATGATGATATTTTCAAGGATAACCAATTATTGAAGAAAGAAACCTTTACATTTTTGTTGCATGGAGAATTAAGTTGTAAGATGACTATGAATAAGAAGTTAAGATGAGTTTCATTTCTACCATCAAGAAGATGAGATTGTTGAATTCAAAATTTCGAAAGAGAGACTAATAAATATTTGAGGAAATTTTCAATTATGATGATAGAAGATTGAGTTATGAAGGTATACCATTAGTTTTCGAGATTTATCGAACATTGAAGACGCACTTTTATTTTGGTACCTATGGATGCATTATACATTATCCAATAAATACAAATTTGTAGTAAGAAGGTTTTAACTTTAATTTGGTGAAATTGGTTGAAGGTTTTGGAATTATAATTTTAGAGGAAAATTTTAACTTGGGAAGATATATATAAAGTGAGCTAGTATATTGGAGATTATGGAATTCAAATTTGAAACTATTTGAAATGTTATGACAAGACAGAAGAAGTTAGAATACAATTATAATTATATTGGTTTTTGGTAACGGGATGTGGTACGAAGGAAATTAATGGAAAGAACGATTTATGATAAGAGAGATCACACGAATATTGATGATATTAAAGGATTAAGGAGTTTATTACCTGCTCATAAGGTTGCCTTTTTAAGGTTAATGTTAGGGTTGATCAAACTTAGTCATTGATTGATTGTCATCTAAAACCATCAAAATTTTGCTCTAGTCGATCGAATGACACATTGCCATTAAAATGTCACTCGCCTTCCCGGCGAATATTTCGTTTGCATTCTCGTGATCTCGTATATCTATTCGAACAAACTCCTTCCATCCCCTTCGCCTTACCTACCCTAATTTTTCCTAAATTTCGAGGACGAAATTCTTTTAAGTTGGGTAGGATGTAAAATCCCTAAATTTCTACTATTTTTTATTATTAAATTTGGTACTGATTTAAAATTTTGTATTGTACGTCGCGTAGTCGTATTGTACGTCGTGCACAAAATTTTATTTTTTTCGAATTTGCTCGACGAGTACGAATATGTGCGAGCGTACATATTTTTACATGAAAAATATTTTTATTACAAAATTATTTTAATAGGAAAGTACATTTCCGAATAAATGGGATAAATAATTTCTTTTGTATAAAAGAGTTATTTTGGTTGTCATTTAAAAATAAGTAATAATTTGAAAATTTTGGTTTATATGAAATGTTTCCAAATATTTTGCGAAATGTAAAATTTGTTTATTAATAAATTTTGTTATTTATAAAAGCTAGTTTATGATTTAATATTCAAAGTATTTATCGTGATTTTCGAAATTAATTATTACTATATTTATTTAAATACGAAAATGATATTTGAGATTTTGTTAATTTGAATATTTGATTAAATATGGTAAATTAAATTGCAAAAGATTTTATTGACTTTGTTTAAAAATAGTTTAAATTAAGGATATAGTTTATCTAGATATGATTTGTTTGGATTGAATTATTTTTAAATCAGTTTAAATTAATTGGTGATTTATCTATTAGGGATTTAAACATCTCAATCCCTATCCAACTGGGAATTCCCACATCCTATAAATAGGCAGGTACTCTTCCATAATTTTTTCTATATCCACAATATAGTTCATCGTGTCTGTGCCTCCCTACATCCACTATATTTTCCAGTACATATACATTATTCTTTTTCGTGTCCGACATGCCGGACACAACCTTGCTCCCGTGTCTCGCAGGACACAACCATCGACCCTTCACTGTCGTGTCAGGACAGTCCCCGACACGACGACGTCCCCCTACCCGTTTCACAGTCATCGCAACCCCTGCTCCTCGACTCCACGCAAAACCACCGCCGCCACCGTTTCGTCACCAGTCACCACCACCACCATCCAGACACCTCCGCCACAACTACCATCGCCACCACCACAGCGTACCACCGCCACCATCCCGAAAACCCCAACAAAGAAAATGAAAAGAGGAAACCAGAACCCTTACCTCCCTCGTCGCCATCGAAACCTCCGCCACGTGTCTGTCCCACTGCGCCGCGCAGGCCAGACGGGCCGTCGACAGCCTTCATCCGCCATTGTGCCCGACGATCTGGCCAGGTAGCCCCGACCAGTGGGCTCCCTAAAACTGCGAGCAGATCCCTCCGCAGTCGTTCCTCTCCAGGTGGCCGATCGTCGCCACCGTGCCAGGCGCGCGCGACCGCCCTCTCGAATTCTTCCGTCGGCCGTGCGGGTGAATCCGCCGTGGCCGACCCCTCGCGCGCCAACCCGCCGAAGCCCTATCGCGGCGGAGCAGCCGCCGTATTCTCCGCCCAAGTTCCCGCGCTCCTCCAGTCGCCTTCGCCGGGGATCCACCCCGCCACCGCGACACCGACCGGCGAGATCTCCTCGCTGCCGGCGCCGTGCGCCCCTCCGCTTCCGCTGGTCGCCCTCCGATCATCTCCGCCGAGACTTCACCCAAAGCCGTCGCCGTCCCCATCTCCGCCGAGCACCCGACTCTGCCTCTGCCTCGCCGACGTTGCCCCTCCATGACGCCGGAGCGTTCGCCTCCGCCGACCGAACGTGATGCCGCCTCCTCCGAAACCACTGACTTCCGCCCTGGAGCCGCCGTGCGCTCCCTCCGGCGACGATCGACCCACCGCGGCGCCCATCCGCCCACGTCGGTAAGAACCGCTCTTCCCTGCTCTCTTTCTATCCCGTCGATTTGGGGGAAGTGACCGATTAGGTTTTTTTTAGGGGTTTTATCATTATAATAATAATAATAATAATTATTATTATTATTATTATTATTATTATAATCATTATCATTATTAACATTTTTATTATTATTATTAGTTTATTTATTATTATTATCATATTTATTATTACTATTACTGTTATTATTTTTGTTACTAGTATTATTATTATTATGTTATAATTACTGTTATTATTACCTCATTAATATTATTTTAAATTCTTTGGTTATGATTGGGATTTTTAAAATGATTTTGCTTAGTTAAATAAATTTGATAAATATTATTTTCCAAATTTTTTTTTACAACACTCAATAGCCCTAAAAGTATTACTAAATTACTATTATTTTTACTGTATTTAAATATGGATTTTTCCTAAAAATATGTATATGAACAAGGTTATGTTTTCTTCCTATTATATACGTTTTCAAGTATTTATATAAAATATTTTTATTAGAAAATTTTAGTTGTTAACCTAAAACGATTTTTATATATATAGCTACTTACAAATATTTTGGGATAACAAAATATAGTTTCAAACATCATAAATATTTTCAAAAATATGATACGTACGTAATCTCCACAATTTCTCCATGATTATCACCATTATCATGACTAATCCCATGCTCCTATGTTCTCGGGAATTTGGACACGTACGCAATGACCATGGCTAATGGACAAGACTGGACTTGTCAGAACATCGCACCACCAGGCAACACACCAGACAAGACACCTTGCCTTTACTGTTTAATTTTTTGCTCAATATCATGCATGCTTTTTCTTTATGTTGTTCTTTCAAAATTATCTATATATGCAAATTATTTACTTTATGCTATTGGCTTAGAGTTAAGGGACTACCATATGTTTATAGGATCTCATAAACTGTCACGATGTGCCACGGATTGTGTGTGAGTGGTGAGTCGCATATAGCTTCGGACTTGCGTACCGACTGTACATCGGTGCGTACAGGCCGTACGTTAGGATATAACTGTCAATAGATTGTGTAGAAGACTTGGCGGTTATTAAGGATTAAACAGTGTCGTGGAGACGACGCATGTATAGTATCATTGGGGGGAGGGGACAGCTATTAGCGTAGGGGCTACATTTTATTTTTACACACATTTTAGGCCGAGGGTGACTCTTATGAGCACTACCTTCTGTCCAAGGCCGATAGTGACTCGGATGAGCGCTACTTACTGCCACTCTTTATTTATTCTGCTGAGCCTACAGCCCCTGCGTAGAACATTGTCCTCAAAGTACATATCACCTAGAATGGGTAGGAACCTTTACTCATGCATACTTTTCTGTTGAGCTTATTTATTCAGTTTGTCGGCATGATATTATGTGTCTTGTTACGTCCCTCTGAGGACCTGGTTTTTCCCCAGGTGTGTGTTTTCGTGATTTCTTGCAGGTGCTCTAGCTAAGGCCATGACTTGCGCTCTATTCCGTCGTGATGATTACTCTTGGATTCGTCACTTGCTCTCGCTTGCTAAATTCTTCCCTTGTATATTTTTCTATATTTAATTTGGTTGGTAGTGGACTTTGTCTCCACCCAACTGTTGTGTACATGACAAACTCAAAGTTGCTTTTATATTATATTTATCTTTGTGGATGAGATTTAGTGTCTTGGCTTTCTACATTTACAGCTTATGTATATACGAGTCGTATATTTACTCGTATGTATACAGCTGGCATGATACGTATCTAGTCTCAAGTATTTGGGACTGGGGCATTACATATGAGCAGTCATGTGATAATTGTATCTCTCTCTCTCTCTCTCTCTCTCTATATATATATATATATATATATATATATATATATATATATAATAAATTACATAACAAATATATAATTTGTACTATAAAAAAACTCTTTGTTATCTATAATATCTATTTAAAATGGGTGCTGCTATTAGCACTCCTAAAATGTCCTTCGGCACTCCTCTTTAATTCACTACTAAATCTGCTCAATTGGCGACATATATTTAGCGACGTTCGATTAACGTCGCTAAATTGTGTACATTAGCGACGTTTTATATAAACGTCGCTAATAGTCGCTACTAGCTGTTACAGACAAGAATACGACAGTTGTACACAACTGTGCCTAGCTGTTGCTATCATTCCTTTCCAAGAGTCTTTCCTCTTTAGAATGTTTCCGTTGTATATTTTCCTATTTTGCTTCATTGTAAAGTGTATAAATTAGGCTTACCTCTAATGAATAAATCACAAGAAATTATTCCAATCTCTTTTGTTACATGGTATCAGAGCTTTGGCTCTAACCTTTCTGTTGAGATCTTCACTGCGGACGAGGGCCACAGTGCCTTGATCCTCTCCTCCTCCTCACCTACATCGTTGTCGTCTCCGGTCTCGTCTATGACGTCATCGTCAAGCCCCGGCATCGGCAGCACCCAGGACCCCTGTACCGACGCCTTCCGCCCTGTCGTCTTCCTTCCCGGACAAGTCAACGACCTCAGATCCAACCTCTCGGCAGGAAATGGCATCTGAACACACATCGGTCCAGCCAATTTCTATTAAATTGGAAGGCAACAACTATAGTCATTGGTCTTTTCTTATGCGAAGTTTTCTAAAAGGAAAGGGTCTATGGAAATACATTATCGGTAGTGAAACTTGTCCTGATGCAAAAGATGCCAAATTTATCGATTGGGAAATCAACAATAACAAAATCCTCACTTGGATTGCTAATACTGTTATTCCATCAATTAGCATGCAACTTGCTAGATTCGAAACAGCAAAAGAAGCTTGGGATTTTTTAGCACATAGGTATATCCAAACCAATTTTGCTCAAAAATATAAGCTAGAACAGGATATACGTTCATTGAAACAACAAAAGCATCAGTCCATTTCAGACTTTTACTCAGAGATGTCCATTATTTGGGATCAATTGGCTCTTATGGAACCCAAATGGACATCTGATGCTGCACTTTGGTTCAAATTTCGTGAAGAATCAAGATTGGTTCAACTTTTGATGGCTCTTCGTGATGAGTTTGAAACCATTAGAGCATCCATTCTTCACAGGACACCTCTTCCTACAGTTGATGTTGCACTCTCAGAACTAATATCTGAGGAGACTCGTAAAGGTCTTATTTCAAATACAGAAACCTCAGTCTTTGTTGCCTCTGCTCGCCAAAACACAACTTTTCGGAAGGTAAATTCGAACAAAAACTTTTCCCGTGACTTATCAAAGGTACAGTGTAACTACTGTAAAGAATTTGGACACATGGTCAACAATTGCACTTCCCCGACATCGAGAAACATGCGAGAAAGAAAGAGATCTACTAGTACTTCTATGACAACCTCTGCGCCTTCCATGGCAGCCTCTGCGCCACCATCCGTAGAACATAGTACTCTATCTGTTGCTGATATTCAAGAAATGATCCAACAAGCTCTTTCAATTGGTAACAACTCCACGACCGCCTCTGCATTATCAGTCTCTTCAGGTACATACTCTACTACCTGGTTTCTTGACTCTGGTGCATCAAACCATATGACTTATAATTCAAATATTTTTTCGAATTTAACTCCTCTTTCCTCATCTCATATCATCCATACTGCTGATGGTACTACTATTAATGCAAGTCATATTGGCTCCATTCAAACATCTAATAACCTGACTATTTCAGATGTTTATCTTGTACCAAAACTATCCATGAATCTTATATCAGTTGGACAATTATCTGATCAAGGATTTGATACTAACTTCTCCTCTTCTGGTTGTGTCATTCAGGACCGCTCAACGGGGAAGCAAGTTGGGACATTCCGTAAAGTTGGTCGCCTTTTTATTCTGGACAAACTTCACATCCCATCCACCATTGGTACCTCATTTATTGCTCCAACCAGTTCTTCATCTCCTTTCATGTTTTGGCATTCCAAATTGGGTCATGTTTCTTTCTCCCGACTTCGATATATGATGAATAAAGGACTGTTGGGCTCTATTAATCCCGATAAAGAACCTTATTGTGCTGCTTGCAAATTAGCTAAACAACCAGCTCTTCCTTTTAATAACAGTACAACTTCTTCTTCTTCACCTTTTGATATTGTGCATTCTGATGTGTGGGGAAAAGCACCAATAAAGTCCAAAGGAGGTGCCCAATATTATGTACTTTTTGTTGACGACTATTCCCGCTATACATGGACATATTTATTACATTCTCGTACAGATTTTCTTAAAGTATATATTGAATTTTGCACAATGATCAAAACACAGTTTTCAAAAACTATTAAAATTTTTAGGTCGGACTCTGGAGGCGAATATATATCAAAATATTTTCTTGATTTTTTGAAATCTCAAGGGACCCTTCCTCAATTATCATGCACTGAAACACCTGAACAAAACGGTGTAGCGGAACGAAAACACCGTCATATTGTCGAAACTGCTCGTACTTTACTTCTCTCATCCTCAGTTCCCCGTACCTTTTGGGGAGAATCTGTTCACACTTCTACCTATATCATTAATCGTATCCCTTCTGTAGTCACTAACGGGATATCCCCCTTTGAACGCCTTTATCAGACCCCTCCTGATTACTCAGAACTTCGAGTCTTTGGCTCCACCTGTTTTGTCCTTCTTCCCAAAAGAGAACGGGATAAACTCAGCAAGAAAACGACTATGTGCGTTTTTTTAGGTTACGGTATTCAACAAAAAGGTTATAGATGTTATGATCCATCTTCTCAAAAACTTTACGTCTCTCGACATGTTACTTTTTGGGAGAAGATACCCTTTTACTCACTCCCAAAATATCAGACAAATGTCTCTGACTCACTTCAATTTCATGACCCTTTTATTGATTCACCTCCTGAAAGTTCTGAACAAACATCACCACAAAATCACCCTACACAATGTACTGAACCTGCCATAGCGCCACCATCAAACAATCCTGACATTATCTCTCCAGAGAATAATCCAACAATTGTTGATCTCGTCCCTCCAGAAACTGATATAGTTCCCTTAATTTCAACTCGACCTGTTCGTGACAAACACCAACCTGCTTATCTGACAGATTATCACTGCTATTTGTCTGCTCTTTTATCACTTCATGAACCAACAACCTATCGTGAGGCCTCTTCTGACCCACTTTGGCAACAAGCCATGACAGAAGAGCTAACTGCTCTACAAGATACTAATACATGGGATCTTGTAGATCTTCCTCCTGGTAAATCTGTTGTACGGTGTAAATGGATTTACAAGATTAAGACCAAGTCTGATGGTTCTATTGACCGATACAAGGCCCGTCTAGTTGCAAAAGGTTTCACCCAAGAATATGGTATTGACTATGAAGAAACTTTTGCCCCTGTTGCTCGTATGACCACTATACGAACATTGATTGCTGTTGCTTCTATTCGTCAATGGAAACTATATCAGATGGATGTTAAAAATGCATTTCTTCATGGCGACCTTCAAGAGGAAGTTTATATGAAACCACCCCCTGGTCTCCCACACTCTCCTCATCAGGTTTGTAAACTTCGTCGTGCATTATACGGTCTCAAGCAAGCCCCTCGAGCTTGGTTTAAAAAATTTTGTACTGCCATCCTAACCTATGGTTTCAGTCAGAGTACACATGATTCTGCTATGTTCTTTCGTTCTTCTAATGAAGGCATTGTTATTCTTGTCATATACGTAGATGATATGGTCATTACAGGTAATGATTTAAAAGGTATTCATGCTTTAAAGTTACACTTGAGCACCTGTTTTGAGATGAAAGATTTAGGTACTCTCCGTTACTTTCTTGGAATTGAGGTTGATCACTCTTCTAATGGTTATTTTCTTTCTCAAGTAAAGTATGCATCTGAAATACTTCTTCGTGCTTGTTTAACTGATACTAAGACTGCAGATACTCCTCTTGAATTGAATGTCAAGCTTCATGCATCTGACGGCACCTTACTCTCTGATCCTACTACATACCGCCAGGTTGTAGGCAGTCTTAATTATCTTACTATCACTAGACCCGACATTAGTCATGCCGTTCATATAGTAAGTCAATTTATGTCTTCACCTCGCTCTACTCATTATGCAGCTGTTCTTCGAATCTTGCGATACTTGAAGGGGACTCTGTATCATGGACTACACTTATCCTCTACCTCCAAGCTCACTCTTCGGGCTTATTC
>JANAVB010018993.1:9272182-9367545 GCA_029216955.1 Iris pallida
TCTCTCCTCCTCCCCTCCGGCGCTCTCACTCTCTCCGGCGCTGTCACTCTCTACGGCGACTCTCCACCCCCCTTCGGCCCTCTCACTTTCTCTCCTCCCCCCTCTGGCGCTCTCACTCTCTCCGACGTTGTCACTCTCTCCGGCGACTCTTCTCCCTCTCCGGTACGTGGTACTATTCCCCTCCCTCTCTCTTTCTCTCCGGCTATTTTGGTTGTTGGTGGTTGGAGGGGTACACGTGGCTCAGGGGGAGGGGCAGGGGGGGATACGGGTGGTTCGGGGGTGAGTAGGGGGTGGCTGGGGGGGTGGGGCAGGGGGGACGAGGGCGACTGGGGGAGGGAAGCTAGGAGTAGGGTTCGGGTTAGGGGTGGGTATGTGTGGACGGCTGGAGGAGGGGAGCAGGGGTGAGGGGAGGGTTAGGGTTAGGGTTCGGGCTAGGGGTGGTGTGGGGGGCTTGGTCAGGGGCACCGATAGTGCCAAAAAATCTGATAATTTAGTAATAATTATTTATTTTTCGACACCGAAAAATGTGATACTACGATTCGAACGCACCGATAGTGCCGATATTTGTAACAAATAATTTTGTTGGTTGGTTAATTGGTAACATGGTGATCGAAACATATAGTCCCTGCAGCCATTCGACTGGCGAGGCAGAAATTATGGTCCGATATGGTGATCAGGACATAGTCCCTGCAGCCATTCGATTGGCGAGGCAGAAACTATGTAGCCGTAGATAAAGTTGACTGTCCTCCGACCCTCATCCCTTGGCAATGATGATACGACAACCTATCACTATATCTTATATAGTAGTAGATGATGTCTTAGTATTACATTATGTGAGTTCATCTTGATTCTGTTACATTCTTCAAATACTAGATACTAGATTCGATAAGAACGTATACTACACCATATGTACAGAACATAGATGATTCACACTAATGTATGCTAGAATGAATTTTGGGTTGTGTTTTGAGCCATCCGTTCTCACACATAAAACACATATGAATTAGGACAACCAACCGGAGAGGATACTCTGAGAGATCCATCTGAGTAGGACGTATACTCTGAGAGATCACATTTACAAGAATGATATCAGTAGTGGGATTGAGTATTGGAGGAGATATTATCAGAGTGTATGTCCTACTCAGATGGGTCTCTCACCGTTACTATTTTTTTCTGACAGCATGGTAGATGTGCTCCGTCAACAGATTCTTGCTCTGAGCCAAAACTTTGTCCCGGAGCTCAATTGGACATCCTTCATGTAGAGCTCGAGCGAGAGGTTTCTGACAGCATGGTGGTCTCCTTTGTCAAAGGATTCGTGCTCATCCCATAAAGGTTGTAGATAAAGTTGACTGTTCTTCGACTGGCGAGGCAGAAACTATGTAGCCGTAGATAAAGTTGACTGGCGAGGCAGAAACTATATAGCCGTAGATAAAGTTGACTGTCCTTCGACCCTCATCCCTCGGCAATGATGGTACGACAACCTATCACTATATCTTATATAGTAGTAAATGATGTTTTAGTATTACATTATGTGAGTTCATCTTGATTCTGTTACATTCTTCAGATACTAGATACGATAAGAACATATACTACACCATATGTACAGAACATAATGATCCACACTAATGTATGCTAGAATGAATTTTGGATTGTGTTCTGAGCCATCCGTTCTCAAACTTAAATAGATATGAATTAGTACCGTGAGAGCGCCGGAGAGAGTGAGAGTGCCGGAGGGGGGAGGAGAGAGAGTGAGAGAGTAAAATGGGGGGAAATGAATTGGTGGGGAAATATAATTAGAATTTAGCGACGTTCATACTAACGTCGCTAAATTAGTCGCTATTAGCGACGTCATAGCGACGTTTCGCGACGACTAGCTCATGTAACTCTGTAGCCGTAGATGAAGTTGACTGTCCTCCGACCCTCATCCCTCGGCAATGATGATACAACAACCTATCACTATATCTTATATAGTAGTAGATGATATTTTAGTATTACATTATGTGAGTTTATCTTGATTCTGTTACATTCTTCAGATACTAGATACTAGATTCGATAAGAACGTATACTACACCATATGTACAGAACATAGATGATTCACACTAATGTATGCTAGAATGAATTTTGGGTTGTGTTCTGAGCCATCCGTTCTCACACTTAAAACACATATGAATTAGAACTGCGTGTCAATCTTTGTTTTTGTATTTTCGGCGAACCCAGGGATTAGATTCTGTATTTTGTATTTGTACGTATTTGGGGATATTCAGTTTTTTCGTTGAGGATACTGAGTTTGTACGTATTTGCGGATATTGATTTGGTTTGTTGAGGATATTATATATTAACATTGTTCGTTGCGGATAGTATTTTTTCTTTATATTTTTTGTATATTCTGGAATGTATTGTGCGTGCCGGTGTTGAGTGTTCCACCGAGGGGGTCGGCGAACCCAGGGATTGGATTTTGTATTTTGTATTTTATATTCTGTATTTTGGCTCAGGCTCCAGCTCCAGCATCATTTGCATTCTGGAACCTATTTTTTTTATTTTTTTTAATTTTGCGACGTTTTTAGCGACGTTAGTATTCGTCGCTACATTTTAGCGACGTCAATAAATGTCGCTAAAAGCGTCGCTAAATGATGACGTGGCAACACGTGGCACCAAATCTGATGTCAGCACGTCGTCGTCAAAACGTCGCAAAACTGTCGCTAAACGGCGACCACGCGATAACGTCGCCTTTTACGTCGCTGATTAGCGTCAAAGAACAAAAGTCGCAAATCACGTCGCTAATTCGCGGCGTTAATAACATCGCGAAATGGCGTCGCCCTAGCGACGTTTTGCGATGTTTTTTCGTCTAGCGACACGTTTTTTTTCGTCGTTCCTGAAACGTCGCCCTAAACGTCGCTAAATTGATTTAGCGACGTTTACGCTGAGATTAGCGACGTATTTAGACGTCGCTAATCTGACAAATTTTTGTAGTGATTTTGTAGCATTCAAATTCCAAATTTGTCCCTGCATTAACATTATTGGCACTCCTAAAATGTCATCATACACTCCTCCCTCCATGCATATACAAATTAATGTCATATTTAATGCAAGGATAGATTTGTAATTCGAATATTTAAAAATTAAAGAGGAGTGCCAAATGACATTTTATGAGTGTTAATAGCAGCACCCTTTAAAATCTGTATATATATAAAATATATATTTTAAAAAAGAACAAAATAAATATTTGTTATCCATATAATATATATTTAAACTTTGCATATATAAAAAGTATTTATTTGGTTTTTTAAATAAAAATTGTCTATAAAATTATCTTATCCAAACCAAATTAATTTTGTATATGGATAATATTAATTTTTTTATTTGATTTATAAAAATAATAGAATTCTGCCAAACCGTCATTGATAATTTTGGCATCCCTGGAACATTTCTCCCTTCATTATTTTTTCTAACTATTTCCTTACAAATAGATTTTGTCATATACAATTTTCTGTTACTCAAATAATAAAACACGAATTAACAATTGACATAAGTATGTTGTTGGACCATGGGTGAAACTCGTCTTGGACATGAAGTTATGCACGAACTAGACCTAGTATCTCAAAATAGGGGTGAGCATTCGGTTAATTTGGTTCCAACCGAATCGAATAATCGAAAATTGAATTCGACCGAAAACCGAATAAGCAAAATCGAAACCTGTAAAACCCCTAAATTTTTTATTTCTTTTTAATTATTAAATATGTGTTTGCTAATTTATTTTTTTTAAAATTTATTATTAGTTAAATAGAAAATTAATTTTCAAAATAAATGAATTTGGATTTTTGATTGCCTGGCCCAGTCCCGAACCCAATTCTGAGCCCGAATATATTTTAGAATTACAAAAATTTTAGTTACAATTTTTCCTAAAAGAAATTTTTTTAACCCAATCCATATTTTTTTCTTAAGGTCCATTTACCTTTTAGCCTTAAGCCCATAAAACCAAACCCATTAAGACCAAACCCATTAAGCCTTTACTAAAACCCATTTTTTTTCTTTCTCATTCCATCTATCTGTTTGGAAATGAAAGGGTTACGGTTTCCTCGACGACACGAGCTCTCCCAAACCGCCGCTGCCGCCGCCATCACTCCTGCGACCGTTGGCCTCCCCGAACGGTTGCCCCTCCTCTTCCGGTAACCCCCAAGCCTCCTTCATCTATAAAACCCACTCTTCATCCCTCTCCTTCATCACTACTACCAAAACCCTCTGTGCCCTAGCCATCATTTCCGGCGAACCCGCGCCCTTCGCCGGCGCCCTCCCCGCGGCCTCGACCCACCGGCCGAGCACCCGCGCCCCTCGCGCATCTCCCCGGCGGCGCCAATCCCCGGCCACCTCTTCGCCGGCCGACCGCCAGCGTGCGGCCCCCGGTCCCCAGCTCCCGTCGGCCTTCTCGTCGGCCCAACCCGTTCGCCGGCCTCCAGCAGCCCCTGTGCGGCTCCCTTGGCCGCCCGGACCCCGTAGCCCCTGCGCCCCCGTGAGCCGCGCCCCGACTCTCCAGCGCCCTTCCCAAGGACCCCTCTGGCCGACCGGCCGCCTTCCCGGGTCTTCTGTGCTGCTGTTCGGTCCATCCCGACCCCGATCCGCTGTTCCCGCGGTCCCGCGACAGCGTTGCTCGCTGTCCACTGCTGTTCCGAGCACCGATCCGCTGTTCTGTGGCTTTTCGTTTCCGGCCAGGAGCTAAGTTCCAGTTTGGACGCTGTCCCGGGTTTGCATTGCTGTTCGGAACTCCATTTCTTTTCTTTATTAATCATCTGAGAGCTCTAGCCGAGCAACCCGAGGTATAACCCCTGTCCCGTCCTATTTCTCTACTGTCTGTGATGAGAATGGTCCCCGATTCCCTCTTGGGAATTCGGTTTTAGCGACGTCGTATTTTTCGGAACCTTCGGAAAGGTCCTGTTGATTGTTTGGTTTTTCCGAAACTTTTCGGGAATTGGTTTTTGGTATATTTTAGCCTCCGGATATTTTCGGTAATGTGCTGTGGCATTTTTGGTTGAATTCGGACTTCCGAAATTATTTCGGGTCGTTCCGAATTAATCTGTGGATTGGTTGTGGATTTATTTTATATATATATTTTGGGATTCCCTGGTTTGGGATTTGCAGGAAAATTATCGGCGTATTTCCCAATTTTTGGGTTGACCAAAAATAGAGAAAATGTTGCCGGATTTTTCCGTAAATTCAAGAATATTTTTAAAAATGAATTTAAAATGGATTTCGGAATTTTATTTAATATTTAGATTTTGGGCGACGACCGTATTGGTCAATGGGCCCCGGCTAAGTGCAAACGAAACCGGCTTCGCCCGGACGTTGAGGCATTAGCCTAGTTGAAGATTGGACCATATCTGAGACTCGATAAATAATTATTTTATCTTTATTTTTATCATTTAATTTATTCATATTTAATTTATTTAAAGTTTAGGACTAACGGCAGTTTTTGTCTTATTTCAATTTATGTAAATAAATTGTAATGGGCATAAGTCCAGCTGGTTGTTGGTTCTGTAACTGTAATTTGGTAGTATAGAATTTTTGGTTATTTGCTGATTTTACGAGTTTTTGTAGCATACGAATAAATTTAATAAAAGTTATTTTCATATAAAAATTAATAAAGATTTTCTCACCTAAAATCTACAAGTTTTAATATTAACTAACGATCATGTATTTCTCACTAAAATAAAAAATTTAGTTTTATATTTATAATTATGAAAATACAAAGTTTTAATCAAATTAAATTGGTATCGACGAGTTTTCCAAAATACAAAGTTTAAACGATCTTTCCCTCGTTATTAATTCAACGCACAAATAATCGTGTTTTTGTTCGTGTTTTATTAATAAAGATTAAAATTGATTAGGACACAATTAGAGATTTCAACTAGCATAGTTAGCTTGGTAACCCTGGATTCTGAGTCGAACTTCTCGAATGTAGGATTTCGAGGACGAGTCTAAATCCCATCTCGAAGTCTTCAACCCTTCAAATCCAGTCAAACCAAGGCAAGTACATTTTGTGTTAGTTTACAATTATTTAATAATCGCCTTACTGTAAGTTTAAACTACGATGCAACACGGAACTCTCTCTGAGAGCACTGACTGTAACTACTGTAACTGTTTGGGGACTGGGAGAGTAGTGTAGTGAGTATGACCACATCCAAACTACTGTAACTACTGTAACTATTGTAACTATTAGCTTACCCCTCATACACACGGGGATAAGTCGTATCTGAACTGTAACAAACCCAAGCCGGTCATATTCATTGCCTATTCAAATCACACTATTTTACTGTTAGAAAACTGTTCATTTCTAAATTGTTTACAAGTGCATAATTCTATTATTATTTCAATTATTAAATTAGCATGAATTGTACTTTGCTCCCTCCTGACTGGAGATCCAACATTTTAGGTATCACTGATGAGGCTTTGTTCCGCGATATTTCCCGAGGTCCCAACTAGAGGACGATGATTTCGAGACTGATGAGCTGGTTGCCTAGATTTTCTTCTTCTTGTGATTCATGATGCTTGTGAAAAACAGTGTATTTCAGATGTATCTTTCATTTTATTGTAAAAAGTTTTAAACTATTCGAATTATTAAGTTGTGGCAATTAGACAGTGTTGTTTATTTAACTGCATGAGTGATACAGCTTACTGCCGCCGTCTCAACAACGGTGCAGGCTGGGCATGATCCGGTTCGACCCAATTATTTGGGATCGGGTCGTGACAAAACCGAACCGAATTTGTTCATGACCGAATTAAACCGAACCGAATTAAATCGGTTCAGTTTATTTAATTTTTTCGATTTATTTGTACCTTTTTTTAATATATATAGTAACTAAATATACCTAGATATATTTAGTATACACCTATATATATATATATATATATATATATATATATATATATATATATATATATATATATATATTTCTTATTCGGATTTCGGTTTTGGACCGAAACCGAAACCGATTTTTTTAAAATATTTTTAAAACCGAAATCGAACCAATTCTTTTTTAAATCGAACCGAATTTCTTATTCGTTTCGGTTTGGTTCGGTTTTCAGTCCAAAACCGAATAATACTCCTCCCTACCGGCTACCCCCAAAAGCTATATATTCGATAAAATTTTGATCCAAGTTACTTTATCTAGAATTGCATTACTAGATAGTAATCATAACTTTACAGCAAAAAAAAATTGAGGACCGATTAAGTGGGAGACCATTGAGCCAACATTATTAATATTTTAGACTTATTTGTAAGTTGATATTCTCATTATTTCAAATTTGATAACTTAATTTTTTTTTTAGGTACAATTAAGATACCTTGAAATAGGGGTGTGCATCGGTCGGTGGTCGACCTATTTTGTCACAACCGAAGTCGAATCGAAGTTAGTCGGTTTGAAAATAATCAAAATCGAACCAAACAAACCAATTAGTCAGTTCGGTTTGGTTCGGTTCGACTTTGTCGGTTTTTATCATAGGAAAAAAATGGACTTCCATTAATTTAGGTATTGTTGCTTATTTTGTGGTGTGGAACTTCAGTCAATCACATGGAAAAAAAATGACTTGATCTGATTTGGAAGTAACATTGTCAATCACAGGAAAAAAATGGACTACCATCAACTTTTGTGTGGTCTTGTATGGCTAATTTATTAACTACTGTGGAACTTCAATTGGAAAAAAAGTAACAACCGCTGCCAAACAACAACCCCTAGCATAAACCATTCAATTTCAAATTTCAACAGTCAGTAGAATGAAGAAGATGCATATTATGGAATGAGAGTGACTTATGTCATAATCACCATACATGAAAATGTGCATAACAATTATACATAAGAACGAGAAGAAAAGTCTTTTCATTCACTGCTGCTTAGTCCAAATTATTTAACACTAGCCTAGTAGTCTCGGTATCCCCGACCAACCGGTCCAACCCAACCCTAATAATCTAACACTCACATAGGGTTCGGTTCGGTTCGGTATTAATCGGTTTTGGAATAATGAAACCTTGAACCGAGCCAAACCGGTCGGTTTTAAAAAATGTGTAGTCGAACCAAACCGATCGAACCATCGGTTCGGTTTGGTTCGGTTCGATTTTGTCGATTTGACTTAAATGTGCACAGCCCTACCCTGAAAATAAAATTAGACAAAGATATTTCAGTTCAAAACTTAAAGCTATTCCGTCATCCACCACAACCCGCCACCCCTTCGCCCCACCAGACTCCCCCGCTCCCCCCCCCCCACTCGGCTGCACCACCACCCTCCCCCTTATCTCTCTTCAAGCGCGCACACAGTTAGTGACGACACCAGGTTGAGAGGGGAGGGGGGTGCAGCCGGGGGTGAGAGGGGCGGGGACGGGGCAGCATGGATCGGGTTGCGGAAAGTTGGGGTCGGGGGAGGGTGGGGAAGGTGTGGACAAGGGTAGTTTACGTTTTTTGTTTTGTTTTATGATATGAAGTTGAAAAAATTTAATAGTTAACAGTATTAAGCTGTTGAGTAAAAGAATTTAGGGCATCAAGTTGAGAAACATAAAAGCTGAGGGTATCCTAATATCTATAACCATTTTGATTAGTCTTTTAAAATTACTAAAACCATTATTAGTAGGTTTAATATTTGAGCCCATTAGCATCTTAGAGCATCTCCAACTCTATTGTCTTGTAAGTGTTGTGAGTCTTAGGTGGCTCCTATGTGGCATTAGCCACAAGACAATGTCTTGTTTATGTGGCAAAACTATATCTCAAAAGATAATGAGATAGAAAAACTCTCTCCAATGCAAAAGTATTGAGGAGATAATAAAATGTATTTTTTCCAACTTCCATGGCAACTCCTCCACTTCTTCAATTTTTTTATAAATATTTCTATTCATAATTGATGATGTGGAGACAAAGTCATTGTGAAGTGCATTGTCTAGATCTAGACAACCAACTTCACATTCTCTTTGCCATGTCATTGCCATGTCAACTTCATGTTTTAGAGCATCTCCAACCCTATTGTCTTGTTAAGTGTTGTGAGTCTTAGATGGCTCCTATGTGGCATGAGCAACAAGACATTGTCTTGTTTATGTGGCAAAATTATATCTCAAAAGACAATGAGATAGAAAAACTCTCTCCAATGCAAAAGTATTGAGAAGACAATAAAAAGTATTTTTTCCAACTTCCAAGGCAACTTTTAAGACAACTACTCATCTTCTTTCTTTTTTCTAATATTTTTTATTCATAATTGATGACATGGAAGAGAAGACATTGTCAAGTGCATTGTCTAGAACAAGACAATCAACTTCACAATGTCTTCTTTAATTTTTGTCACATAAGCTTCACAATTGACTTGACAATTGGATTGGCGAAGAACTTTTGAATAAAATTTTGTCATTCCTATGTGGCATTAACTTTTTTCCAAAGTCACAATAGGGTTGGAGATGCTCTTATTCTACATTTGCATTGGAGAAAATTTTTGGAATGAAAGTTTATCATTCCTATATGACAACCATTTTTTCTAAACTCACAGTAGGGTTGGAGATGCTCTTAGAAACCCAAGTTTGAATTGTCGTGCAAACAGTTAAACTTGATAATATCTTTACCTTTCGAGCAGAATTGGGAGTTAGATTGGGGATGGGAGCATATGTTATTTAATTTTACACTCCCAATTTTTTTTTGCGAAAAATAACTTCTCATGTTTTATTTGAAAAATTTAATTTAAATTTGAACCAACTTTTGACACTTGGGAGTGCCTGAATTAATTTAAATTACAAATATAATTATTTTATTACATATTGTTGTCAAAAGCTGTTTGTCATTTGAAAGGGAACATAAATTCCAAACCAGATCATAAGTTTTGATACATAAAAACTAATCTAAGAGAACAAGGTTTATGTTCAATTTTGTGAACCAATTGAAAATTCATTGTTAATACATCAAGCTATAAAATTGAACAATTTTTTGGGACAAAGTTAGTTTGGTATACTAGTCAAAGATAAGATTTCTATCCTTCTCCTATATATATTTGCTTGATCATCTTTTAATTGTTTTAGTATTTTTTCTACACTTTGTCCTGTACAATGTCCTACTCAAATATTTGTACAAGTTTTTATGAAAGATCTTAGCTAGATTGCTAAGTATTAAGTTTTTTTTTTGATGAGTAACAAATTAACCTCCTACTTATTTATAAGGTTTCATAGGACATACATGAATATTATGGAAATAGTATTTATATATTACTTGGATTATTATAGAAAATATTATAGAGTCTACATACTTAAAAGAAAACTTCTAATACATCTAGAAAGATCACGAGCTTTCAATAATTTGTTTAGATAAAAATTAAAATTAAATTTCTTTAAAAAAGGGTACTATATTAGATTAGTTTATATGAGATTTTGGCGAGAAAAGAGAACTTATAATTTGACAGATTAAGTAGAAACAGAAATTTCAAATTAATCAGCTGCTGGTGTCTCGAGGGACCCATTTAAGAGAATCTTCTTCGAAGGAAAAATATTAATAATACTTTATAAACAGGAGTGTGGCTGGCCCCACTATGTCAGACCAAATTAACATTTACCCCTACAAAAACACCAAAACCCCAAGGCATGACCGGGAATTCATGTGTGAATTGCTGAGGAAGGAAGGGGCAGGACGGGAAAAACGAAGCAAAGGTGGCGAATTTGTCCGGAAAAAGAAACCTAATTTCTAAAACCCTAATTTTTTGAAATATAAAAACTAGAAAAAAAGAGAGAAAAAGGGGAGAGGCGGTTATGTGGAGGTACATTAGTCCTACTGGCGTCTGCTGTGCTATATAAGGACGCGGCGTTCTCTCTTCTTTTTCGGACCCCTTCGTTTTCCCTCCGTTTTCTCTCTCTCCTCTTTCTCTCTCTTCTCGCGAAGTGAGAGGAAAAGCCGATTGGCCAGCAATCATCGTAAGTTTTCTCCTAAATTTCTCTAGAAGCTTTCTGATCTCTAGGTTTTGCTTACGATTCTGTGAATAATGCAATTTTTTTGTTATTTTTTTTGCTTATTTTAGGAGGATTTGGCGGGAACGTTCTGTTCGAGGAGTGATTTCGCTAGCGCAGTAGGATTTCTTCCCCAAATCGCGTTAAATTTCGTAATTATTTACTTTGATTCTAGGGTTTCGTTGTTTCTCGGCGATTTCGTGGCCGATGCTTGGTTATTTGAGTGGATTTTGCTTACGAGTTGATTTCTCCGTGGATCCGGCTTCGTTACTTGATTATTTTACTTGGATTTTTGTCACTGTTTGAGTTTTTGCTACTTTTTGATTAATGCTTGTTTTTTTTAAAATTTTTCTCTTAATTTAGGAGAATTTGGCGGGAACAATCTGTTCGAGAAGCGATTTCGCTAGAGACATTATGCTTTCTCCCCCAAATCGCGTTAAATTTCGTCCTTATTTACTTAGATTCTAAGTTTTCTTAGCTGTCTCGGTGATTTCCTGGCCGGTGCTTTGTTATTTGAGTAGATTTTTCTTACACGTTGCTTTCTGGGCGGCTCCGGTTTCCAGACTTATTGTTTGCTTGGATTCTTGTTACTGCTCGAATTTTTTTTGGTGATTTATTTGGTTTCTTGATTGTTCCAGTTTTGATACTCCATTATTTTGACACTTTGATTTATAGATTCTAGGTTTTCATAGCGATTTCATGGCCGATGCTTTGTTATTTGAGTAGATTTTCCTTACGGGTTGATTTCTGGGTAACGCCAGTTTTGATACTTGCTTATTTGCTTGGATTTTTGTTACTGTGAGATTTTTTTGTTGATTTCTTTGTTTATCGGTGGTTCCAGTTTGGATGCTTGATTATTTCCTTAGATTTTAGTTACTGCTTGATTTATGGCGATTTCCTTGATTTCTTGTTTGGTTCCAGTTTCCGTACTTAATTGTTTGCTTGGTTTTTGTTATTTCTTAGATTATGGTTGTTCATAGTTTTCTTGGAGATATCATGTCCTATGCTTGATTATTTGCTTGGATTTTTAGTTATTCCTTTTTAAATTTTATTTGGCGATTTGGTGGTTGTTGCTTTTGATTATTTGCCTAGATTTTTGGTTTTCACTGTGTTTTGGTTCCTTCACACTTTTACATGATCTGGCTATATGCTCGGCTTTCTATTTCTCTTCCCGTTACTATTATTATTATTGTTGTTGTTGTTGTTGTTATTATTGTTATTGTTATATCTTGCTTTAGTGATGTCACTTTTTTTAGGACTATAGCTAGATTTATTGTGCTATAGAAATTTCTGGTTACGTTTACTTGTTTTGTTGGAG
This sequence comes from Iris pallida, assembly GCA_029216955.1. Lineage (NCBI taxonomy): Eukaryota > Viridiplantae > Streptophyta > Magnoliopsida > Asparagales > Iridaceae > Iris > Iris pallida. The sequence goes on from JANAVB010018993.1 coordinate 9,284,452, forward strand.
TGACAGGAATAGGACAGCACAATACGTGTCATCACAAGACTGAAACAAACTACTTTGTTGTGTCCGTGAAATACGTATCGGTCATGACACAAGGACATGACAGTTTGGTGTACATTTGTTTTGATCTCTTGATCTTTGTACTTGTGTACTTTTTTACTTTGCTTTTTCTTTTGTTTTTTATGCATAAACCTACCCATGCATAGGTCTGGATTATAGTTTCCATTGAGAAACAAACTCTTTAATGCTGTTCTTATTTTCTATCGTTGTTGGTGCTAAAAACTCCCAATAAATTTTGATTTTAATAGTCTTCACATGCTGGATACTCCAGGTTCACCTTAGTGATTGTTTGGTCTCTTTGAGTTGTTTTGTTTCTGGTTTATAGTTCTATCCTGAAGACCATCAGGGTACTGGTTTCATCAGTCTTAGCATTTTTGTTGGAGAATGTCAATCTTCGTGTTCTGTTGCGTGTTTTATTTGCTGACCGATACTAATCTTTGCAACTCCAATATAAGGTTGTTTTTAACTTCTAACTTCTAGGAGTTTTTCTTCCACCTTGTTCTTTGCGGTTTTCTAGAGCTTCTAGTTGTATGAACTTGCGCGTAGTGAAGAATGATTATGTATCAAGTATTAGCACTTTGCACAACTTTCTGACATGTTACTGTGGTTGCTGTCTGATCTTTGCTGGAAATCTTGAGCAGAATGGCCTCACCAGGAAGTGAAGTTGGGCTCGATGACTTGCCCCCTCCTCCACCAACCATACCACCCAATGTTGTGCCCTCAAAGGATATTGAACTTAAGAAGATGCCTGAGCCTCCGAAGCGCCATCCTATGGCTAGGCCTGGTGTTGGACGTGATGGACGTCCGGTTAGATTGCTGTCAAACCATTTTCGAGTTAAATTTAATGCCAGAGATGCTGTGTTCTATCACTACAGTGTATGTCTGAAATCCTTCTCCACTGTATTTCAATCATCTCTAATCTTATTTGGATGATTACAAATATTTTCGTTTCTTTTGTGCAGGTCTCAATAAAGTCACAAGATAAGATTGATGTTGAAGGAAAGGGTTTAGGGCGGAAGGTCATTGACAAGCTCCATCTGACCTATGGGACAGAACTTGCTGGAAAAGATTTTGCTTATGATGGAGAGAAGAGCTTGTTTACTGTGGGTGCTCTCCCTCAAAACAAATTTGAATTCACGGTCATACTGGAAGAATCATCAGCTAGGTAGCGACCTAGCTAATATTCTTTAGCTATAATTAATATTCTTTATAGTTCCTATTATTGTTTTGGGATCCATCAATTTTTTTCTTTTGCGCAGAACTGCTGGAGGTAGTCCAGGCAATGGAAACCCTGGTGATGGTGACCGGAAACGCTCTAAGAGGTCACACCAGCCGAGGATATTTAAGGTGGAGATCAATTTTGCTGCGAAAATACCAATGCGGTCAATTACTGAAGCAATTGAAGGACGGGAAGCAGAACACAGTCAAGATGCTCTGAGAGTCCTGGATATAATTCTTAGACAACAACAGGCAAAGAGGTTCAATTGTCAATAATCAGCCTCTATTTTGTTCTATTCTTTGACTATATTTTCTTATTTGAACTCTACTATTTGTGTGCAGAGGGTGTCTTCTAGTTCGACAATCTTTCTTTAACAGTGATGTGAGGAACTACTGTGATTTGGGTGGTGGGGTAACTGGATGCAGGGGTTTTCATTCTAGCTTCCGCACCACCAATGGTGGTTTATCATTGAACATGGGTATCACTTCTATTAACTTTTTGCATAACATATTAAAGCAGATATTTCTTTGTTTTTACTACACAATTGTTATGTGTATATGGAATTTTGCTGTAACCTCATTGCAATGCTTTGCTCAGATGTTTCCACGACAATGATCATGACTCCTGGCCCTGTTCTGGACTTTCTACTTGCCAATCAGAACATAAGGGATGCACGCCAAATTGACTGGACAAAGGTTTGAACCTTTTAAATTACAATGGCCTGTACAGTTGGTGATCATGCACCCGTATCCTCAGGACGAGTTTCTTATTGATCTGTATCTGGAATTTACAGGCCAAGAGGATGCTAAAAAATATGAGGATCCAAACAACGCACAACAAAATGGAATTTAAGATCATAGGGATAAGTGATCTTCCTTGCAACCAGCAATGGTATGATATTACTATAATACTGAATGTCAGATCTTCCTCTTTTTTCCTGGTTGTTTACATTATATATTCTTACTTTTTTAGCATCTCTTGCTTCACCTGCTTTTAAAAATTTGTAACTTCTTATTGTACCCTCTATACATAGTTTTCCAATGAAAGTGCGCGATGGTGTAGATGGCCAGACTCAGGATATTACAGTATATGATTACTTTTACCAAAAGAAAATTGAGTTGACATGGTCGGCCTATGTGCCGTGCCTTGATGTTGGAAAGCCAAAACGCCCTAATTACCTGCCAGTGGAGGTTTGTAACTATTCCTGTTATTTCATTTCTTCCTTGTGTTCTTTCCATTGCTGTTCTAAACACCAAAATTAATGATTGCAGCTTTGCTGTCTTTTGCCACTTCAAAGGTATACAAAAGCATTATCTTCACTACAGAGAGCTTCGCTTGTTGAAAAGTCACGACAGAAACCTCAAGAAAGAATAAGAGTTGTGACTGATGTAGGTTATTCTTATGTCATCTCTATATTTGTAACTTTACTACTACATTAATTTTAAGCCCATATTTCATGTGGAATGTTACATTGAGATGCATGAAATAAAGAGTGGATTTTTTTTAATATACTTAAGACAGTCTTTATACAAGACCATGCCTGCCGATTGACAATTACTCAGTTTATGTAATGATACTTTCTGTTGGTGCTTGGATGTGAAAGCTTCTTTTGTCTGATTGAAGTTGAATGAAAAAAAAACCTTTTTATGGTTGTTATATTCATCTCTGTTAGTTTACACTAGAATAAATACTTGTTTCTTGTTTCGCCAGGCGGTGCAAAGCAATCGATATGATGAAGATCCGATGCTGAAGGCTTGTGGGATTTCTATTGAAAAAAAACTTACTGAGGTAGATGGTCGTGTCCTAGCACCACCTAAAGTAAGTGCTAAAGCCTTTTGATTTATGTCTTGAATATTTTCTCTTTTCTCTTGAGATAGATGTTGCCTTCTGTTTTTATGAATGATATCTTGAATCGGAGGGACTAGCTGATCGCATTATTTTATTTTATTGCAGTTGAAGTTTGGCAACAACGACGACACTCCTCGAAACGGAAGATGGAACTTCAATAACAAGGTTGGTTTCTAGTACTTTTTACATTTTTATTACCAATAAATAATCTTTTTTTTTTAACTTCCCATCATACCTTTTGCAGAGGGTCCTGGAAGCTACAACCATTGAGCGCTGGGCTATTGTAAATTTTTCTGCACGTTGCGATATGAGCCGCCTATCTCGTGATCTGATTAACTGCGCCAGAACTAAAGGAATAGTAGGTTTAGTTACTGTTTTGATTATATTATCATGAAAAAGGAGGTGATAACAACTTGCTTATTGTTCTGCAGCAAATTAATGGTCCTCATGCATTAATTGAAGAGGACCGGCGATGGAATAGGTCTGGGCCAGTGGTAAGGGTGGAGAAGATGTTCGAACAAGTTATGGGAAGTCTTCCAGGCCCCCCTCAATTTCTTCTCTGTGTTCTTCCTGAGAGGAAAAATTCTGATATCTATGGTGGGTGAAATTCCATGTTGCCTTCATTGTTTTTGCTGATTCTGTTTATATTTATCTGTTTCTTATATCCTGAAAGGGCCTTGGAAGAAGAAAAATCTTCATGAAATAGGTATAGTGACCCAATGCATTGCTCCTACCAAACTTAATGATCAATATCTGACAAATGTTCTCCTGAAAATCAATTCCAAGGTATGTACTTTTCATGATTGTTAATTTGTATAGTTTATGCTTGTTTGCAGATTAATGTAACTGACAAATGTTTGAACTTCTTATTTGTCTTTCTTCTTCATAGATGTTTTGTTGTAATAATGTTCCATGATTCTCTTCTGTTTTAGCTTGGAGGTGTCAACTCTTTGCTGGCTGTTGAACACAGTCACAGTATCCCGCTAGTTAATGACGTTCCTACTTTGATCTTGGGTATGGATGTTTCACATGGTTCTCCTGGCCGAGCAGATATCCCATCAATCGCTGCGGTAAGATAAATAATATTACATGTTCATGTAAAATCCATAGGACTCATGAATTTCTTTATGCTTTTATGTTTTTTTAGTACTGTTATGGTGATTCCCTTGAATTTGAAAGGGAAATTCTATATGACAACTGCAAAAGATTTGAGTGTTGGCTAATTAAAAAAAAATCTCCAGAATATGAGTGTTACTGAAAATAATGCTAAGACGGAGAGTGGCAATACGTGGAAAGATAGAATAAGAAATGATTATATTCTTGGGATGTTTGAGGTGGCACCGATTGAGGTTAAGATAAAAGAAAATTGTGTCAGGCTGTTTGGATGTGTGCAACATAATGATATCGGTTAGGAGGAGCAATAAGATATTAGTTCTAGGAGCCCTAAACTAGGGGTAGGTATAAACAAACCTGGCTTGAGATTTTAAAGGATGGTTTTACTAATGTTACAATTGACATAGCCCTTGACAGGCTGAATGAAGGAAAATGATTCAAATAGACGACCCCAAAAATTTGGGATGGAAGTTTTGTTATTGTTGTAGTAATCATTCCGGTGATTAATTTTTCTCTTGCAGTTTATTCTGTTTCTGGTTGATACAAATTTTTATTTTTTAAACTTTAAGGTTGTTGGATCAAGATGTTGGCCACGGATTTCAAGGTACAGAGCTTCTGTGAGAACACAATCACCAAAAGTGGAAATGATTGACTGTCTTTATAAGCCCCAAGCGAATGGAAAAGATGATGGAATTATCAGGTGCTTTTATAGATTCTGAATCTCACTCATCCCCTACTAATTTTATTTTATAACTTCAACTGTTTGCTGATGCATGCCCTGGTAAGTAATGAAGTGTTGCACTGAGTTTTTAAGTGGGAATCTTTTTCTACTTGAAACCTCAAAATTCTAGGACCCAACCTTCATTATTGACATGCAGCATGCTAGATAATTTTAAGCTATTTTTCTTAATACAAATTTCATGGTATATCAGGGAGCTTTTGATGGAGTTCTACAATACAAGTCATGGGAGGAAACCTTCTCAAGTTATAATTTTCAGGTGCTCTGTCAAATCAGTAGAATTTGGGAAGTGATTTTGTCGCAATCTTTTGCTTTCTTTATTATTTTCTGTTGTGATAGATAATCTAAATGTTTTACTACTATCTATCTTTAATCCTGTCATCTAATTGTTATATACTTAGGCTATACATATTTTTAAGATAATATTTTTTTCAGCACTTGTTTGAATTAGAATTTTGTTGTTTTAGGGACTGTCGGTACAAACAAAAATCACCACCACCACCACAACAAAGCCTTTATATCAAATCTTTGGGCTTGACTGGTTTTATGTACTATCAATCCTTTCCATATTGTAAATTAGTATCTATAACAATTGTATCATCTTACCTCATTGTCTACAGTGTTTTATGGTCTTGAGGAAGTTAGAGGGTGCTTCTTGGTTGCTTGAGCTGAAAAAACAAAAAAAATGACTTGGAACTTGACGGCTGACATCAGATTGACAGGGGGTCAAGGAACCAGTCAAGTATTTTGTGTAGATATCTTGTGCTTCATATAGGAGATAATGAAGATGTGGTGACGATTAATTAGAACTTAATGTCTGCTTGCTGTCTGAAGTAGTGTTTTTTTTTTACTTGATTATAGACAGTAGCTATCCATCATCTTTCAATTGCTACCTGTAGGTTATGGTCTGATTGTACTATACAATTTGCTGCTTTCCTTCATTTGTGAATAATATACCCAGCCATCAGAATCTATAGGCCACCAGTAACTAATTTCTCTTCCCTTTGTTTGACCTCTTAATGAGATTTACGTCCTTGCATGGGCTTCTCATCCTAAGACTTGCTTGCTCTCTATGGTTGCCCTATTGTTCCTCGAGTACTCGATTACCATCTGCAAAGAGAAATGCCAAATACTTGCTACTAAGCACTCACTTGTACCGATACTCTGGCTGTATGTTTCAAGGTCATTATCCTATCTTGTTCTCCTCTGCTCTATCAGGAGTCTGACCCCTTCTATCTTATGCAGTGCCTTGCTCCTCAGTTCTGTCATAGCTTTTTTCTTATGTACATTGCACCCTTACTCCTGGTGGTCTTGCACTGCTGAGCAGTCAACCTACGTATCAGGGCACAATATTCGTAGAAGTCGTGATTAGTTCAACAAATCTAAATTTACGAGCATAGTAAATTCATACTGACATGTAGGTTCAATTTGAACGATTAGGTACATCACATTTGATACCTGAGTAAGGTAGTACATGAGCAGGCTTTACAAGCATATGTAGATCAGTTTTGGCTGGTAGAACCACATCTACTAAAGCGATTCACCTAATTCTGGATCATTTTCTGGAATCATGCAACTGACAAAAGTTAGTAATTGTTCATATTGTCAAAAATGTTTTGTATGCACCACAATTTTTTCTGTGTTACAAATAGGATTTTCAATTTTACATCAAAATACAACTCATGTTTCTCACTGGTTAGACACTTAGTGTTCATGGACTATTTTGACTTGTTTTGATAATGAAATAAGGCTTTCATGTGAAGTTGTGAACGAACATTTATGTACAAGTCATTGTTTTCACTAAAGATTCATGACTCAGAATTCACATTTTAAGAAACTGATGAATTATTGTTTCATTTTAAGGTTTAAAATCTGTGTATCCGATTTTATTTACGAGTTTAGATTTCAGCTTTTTAGATTAGGGATTCTAAAATTTTGGCAATTTACAAACCCGTTTATTTTAAAATACACAGAAGGTACTGTCAGTGAAGATATTGTTTCATGCACTATAATTTCATATAATTCAATGCTATTTTTCGTCATAACATGGTTGATATGAGATTATATTGTTTCATGCATAATACTTTTTGTATACTTCAGTGTTATTGGTTATAACATGGTTGGTTATATATCATATTGTTTGACTCTTTCTTAACCAATTATGCTATTGAGGATTCAAGGAAATTTTTTGGAGTAAATTCTCTCGTTTTTGCTCTACTACTGATGTTGAGTTTTAATCCCGAATGGGTTAGGATATTTTATGACAGTTCATATGTATGTATGTAACGAAATTTTATTATTGTGGCATTAAAGTTGGACTTTGGTTGTCCATTTGAGAGTGAACTTTTTGAAACCCTGAGAGTGCCAATTTTGAGTTGAAAGTAAAGAACAGTCAGCTTTTATCAGTAATAAATATGATGTTTTTTAACATCTCCTGAACTCAAATTATTATGCCGTTCCCAATTGGCTATTGAATCCTATAACAAACAGCTGATACTTATAGGTAGATTTTTAGACCTTTGGTTCTTATTGTTGGCACTAGGTTGGGTTATGCCTTATAGCCAAGTTGATGAATTGGAATAGAAATTCTTTGACCTTTTTAATGTCTTGAAAACCTATGCCTGATCTGTATGTTCTAGGCGGCCATACTCTATCCAACAATTTCCTATTCATATAAAAATGATGTGTACTTTCTAAGTATTCAAAGACTTTTAAATAGTCATATTGGCCTGATCTGTCTGGTATATTGTCTGGAAGATATAATTTGCACCACATCTATAGTTTGCACCTGGATGTCTGGGTTAATATTCTTAACCTTTGTTTTGGTATTGGTTTTGACTTTTACTGTTGGTGGTTTTGAAGGCTGCTTTCAGTATTTTGGGCGATTTAGATAACAACAATGCTTCCCAGATACTGACACAGATACATACCCAATACAGTATAAGTATATTTTTAATAGGTATCATAGCAGTCACCTATGTTGCACAATATGGAAAAGTACGCTACTTTGCCATTTCCGTGCATAGGTTATCGATTTTGGCCGATAGTTAAAACCTTGGTCTGGATAGGATTCTTGGTGTTAAAAGCATGTTATAACTGAATCTATATTAATTGGATAAAACATCTCTTTGATGAATATTTTTCTGTACAAACCTTTCTAAGTAGGGATATTTAGACATTGGGTCTCAAATAAGTTTCAAAATTTGTGTTTGGGTCTCCATATTATACATAAGGGCTCGTTTGGATCAAGTTTTTGTATTCCTAGGAATAGGTTTTCAATTCCTTTCCCATGGGAAAGGAATTCAACATTTCCATATCCATGTTTGGTTAGGTTGGGAATAGGTAGTTCAAAAATTTAGAAATTTTCATCTCCATGTTTTTCTTTAGAATTCAACATTTCCATACCCATGTTTGGTTAGGTTGGGAATAGGTTGGGATAGAAATATTAATTTATTTAGTTTTCCTTTAATACCCTTTCATTAATTTCATGATGATTTACATGTTTGGGATAGAAGTTGAAAATTTGAAAATAAAAAGAGGGTATAACCGTCCAAACAAAATAGCCAAGCATCATTTCTAGGAAAGCAAATCTATTCCCAAAGGGGGACTTGAGAATAGCTTTCCCAAGTCAATGGGAATAGCTTTCCCCCCTAAGCCCCTCCTATTCCCTCCTCATTCCCAATCCTAAACATACCAAACATGGGTAAGGAATTCAAAATCCATTCCAAAGCTTCTAAGTATCTGTTTCTTGCAACTCTATGATCTGTATGCATTTTTTGCTCTAATTTCTACAGCTATTTTCTCCATAGTGACGGTTTAGATTAGCAAGATTGAGCAATTTTTTAAAATATTTTTTTGTACTTCGCATATCATGTTTTATTAAGTACTTTTATTTTTCTCAGAGACGGTGTAAGCGAGTCCCAGTTCAATCAGGTTCTCAATATCGAATTAAACCAAATCTGCAAGGTGCTTGAGACTACTAATCTGTGCCTGTGCTAATGGCCAAAATGAGCATCCCTTTTACCTTAACTTTACATCTTTTTGCAGGCATTTCATCACTTAGGTGAAACTATGCTTCCGAAGTTCACAGTGATTGTGGCCCAAAAGAACCACCACACAAAGTTATTTCAAGCTGGCGGGCCTGAAAATGTTCAACCAGGTCTGCGTCATTTTTTGCGGTTGAAATGTTTATTCTACCTAATGATGTTTAATTTATCACTTCATCTGAGAAATTTTTGCCTGCAGGAACTGTTGTGGATACTAAAGTTGTTCACCCTAGACACTATGACTTCTACATGTGTGCTCATGCTGGAATGATTGTAAGAATTTCCCTTATAAGATAGTACATTTACTTCTCTTTGCTTCGTCAACTTGGTAGAATGTATTAGCCACCATATGTTTTCCTGAATCCCCACTCCCCCCCCCCCCCCCCCCCCCCCCCCCCCCCCTCTTTAATTTTACTGACTTGCAAGTAGCTGAATTATTTTCTCTATGTTTGTTAAAGGGCACTTCACGTCCCACACATTACCATGTGCTGCTCGATGAGATTGGTTTCTCACCCGATGATCTGCAACAACTTGTGCATTCACTTTCCTACGTGTAAGTCCATGATCTCGGTTCTCTCCGCATAAAAATGAATATTTATAAGGCACAATAATTGACCATCTTGCATCCTTTTTTATGCTTCCATGATGCAGGTACCAGAGAAGCACAACTGCGATATCTACAGGTGGACGAGCTGGTTTCTTTTCCCTGTGTGCTTTTGCCTATCTGTTTATAACTCGTTACAAAATTGCTTATAAACGTTTCTTTTTTCTTTTTGGTCAGTTGCTCCTGTCTGCTATGCGCATTTAGCAGCAGCGCAGGTTTCTCAGTTTATAAAGTTTGAGGACTTCTCAGAGACTTCCTCTGGACATGGAGGGGTTACTGCTGCTGGGGGCCCTGCTATCCCCGAACTCCCTCCCTTGCACGAGAATGTGCGGAGTTCCATGTTTTTCTGCTGAAGTATTGGAGAATACTTTCTTCATATGGTTTTGCTATACATATTTGAAGGAAGTGCTATATACATAGTTAACTGTGTAGGTGTAGGTCCTTGATCGGTCCCCAAGGTTTTGAGAAGGTTTTCCGGGACAAAGGAATTTTGACGTAGAGACATGGTGGCTTGGAGGGTTGATTTTTTAACTCTCGAGTTTTGACTCTCCAATAGAATGTTGCCTTTACTTTCTGCTGACTGCAAGACATGACAATGTGCTACCGTTACTTAAATGACAGTCTAATTAAAATCTCAGTTCTGGCATCGTCTTTGTGTCAAGCTTTTGGTTTGGTACAGGGTTATTTGTGAGACGTGCAATTGAGATTCCTATTTGCCTTGTTGGAATACTTCATAATTAACATATGTTGATCTGTTCGCGTGGGGAATTACACTCGTAGATGTTCATATGATTTTAATCTCTCATGTCTATAGATGTTCATAAATACCACTTTGTGCGTTTGTTCTCTTTTCTACGAAGACGTCCTGTTTCAAGTGTGCAGTCAGTGTTGTAAGCTTCACGACCGTTATCTATGCTGCGGCCTGCAGAAACCTGTTATAATGTAATCTGCTGTAGCCTTTTGTCGGTGACATAATTTTCATGTTAATTGACGACTTCTTCTCTGTGTTGCTTTACGCAAACCTGGACGCTAGGAAACAGCAACTTCATCCACCTCTGCAACTTGTGCAAAGGACGAAATGACTCGTCATTTTCTCTCTTGCATAAAGTTGTGGACTTTGGATATTCTAGTTATAAGTTGTACGAAACTAAGGTGTTTTGTTTGGGTGCCTTTAAATGTAAATTCCATATATATGTTGCGTATGGCAAATCATTTACTACTGTAAATGGTCTGCAAATTCGTTGTTTAGTTGGTAGCCTGTAAATGATGTCCTGGAATTTACAAAATATGTTCTGGAAAAATGTAAATGGCGGTAAATGGAAGGTATTGTTTGGTTGTCTTTACCACGTGGAAAAATTATAATATTTGAAAATGATGTAAATGGAATTGCAAATGTGGTCGTAGGTAGTGTTGTAGTCATTTTGGCCGCAATTACGGTAGTTTGAAAAAATGACGTAACATTTCTTGTACCAATTCTACCGTATACATTAATCTAAACATTGAAATTGGTAGAAATTGTGCAACAAATGTTAACATGCTGCGATTCTCCCAGTTCTTAACTGGTTTCGATCCTATGTACTAATTTTTTTTTTGCTAAATTACAACTTGATACCATCAACTATCTAAAATGTTCAACTTGATACCCTCAACTTTAATAGGTACTAACTTAATACCCTCAACTATATAATAATTTTATATTGATACCCAAACTTTTAAAAATGACAAAATTATCCCTCCGACCGCTACCGACTCTCGTACCAGCTCCGGCGTTCCCCGGCGAACACTGCGGCCCCGCCGCCCCGTCCCCCGCGCGCCCCGCCCCCCCGTGCCCCGCACGGCCCGCGAGCCCCCCCTCCCTCCCCGTCGGCGCCGCCCCCGTGCCCCCCCGCCTCTGGCTGCTTCCCAAGCGTGCGATCCCGCTGCCTCGCGCAACTCCGGGCAGGCCAACGCGGGGTGGGGGGAGGGGAGTTCGCGAGCTGGAGGGGGAGGGGAGGTCGCCGACGGGAGGGAGGGGGGTGAGGAAGGTTACCGGCGGGAGGGAGGTCGTCGGCCGGAGGCAGGAGGGGGGTGAGGAAGGTCACCAAGAAGTATTCTTCCAGTAGATGTGTGTCGATAGAAGATTGAATGGTCCTTCTTCGACTGACACATTCCAAATTGAGTAACCACCTGTGTAAATCTACCAAACCATGCACGAGGTGATTGTTTCAGGCCATAGAGGGCCTTCCTTAGACGACACACCTTACCCTCCCTTGCAACGAACCCGGAAGGTTGCATCACATATACTTCTTCATCAAGATCCCCGTGGAGGAAAGCATTCTTTATATCGAGTTGAAGTAAAGGCCAGTCATAGGAATGGCCAAGGCCATGAGGACACGAACGGACGTCATTTTGGCCACAGGAGAAAAAGTCTCGAAGTAATCCTCACCATAGGTTTGAGAGTAACCTTTGGCCATCAGACGAGCTTTCAATCGGTCAAGAGTGTCATCCGATTTTACCTTAATCGTGAACACCCATTTGTAGCCGACTGCCTGTTTACCATGAGGTAGATCGTAGATCGACTAAGTCCCAGGTATGATTCTCCTGGAGAGCCTTCATCTTCTCGTGCATAGCAGCACGCCAACCAGGATGTCGGAGACCCTCCTCAGCGGTCTTGGGGATCTGAATCCTATCAATAGTAGCTACCAGAGTGTCATGCCCCAGAACCAGAATACTGGAGAGCGGGGGAATGACTCAGCCAGCTACGTATTACGGGCAGAGGAATACCGTATAATACGATCAATACTGTCTAAAAGACGAGGGGGTACATACTACATGAAAGTCTCGCTATGGTCGCTTCACATCTATTGTCTCAATCATTCAAACAAGAAGACAAAAATAGAGAACATGTAAGATAAAGCAGTAAGGCGTCCCAAACGCTCAGTCAAAATATTCTTGATATCTGGCTTTACAAAACATAGCCAGATGATGTAGCAAAGTATACACAATTATTTATCAGCTGCAGCCTGACTTTAGTTATAATTATGCAAAAGTAATTACAAGACGATTCGACTAACATGTCGGTGCCAAACGACAAGGTATAAAGTAAGTAACAAAACGAGCGGGGAAGTAAGGAACCCACTCGAGTCCTCCTGCGATCATCCCTCTAGTATTGACCATCTTGGAGGTGGAAGTAAGCTGAGTCCTCGAGGACCGGCTCTAAATCTGGCCATGCAAAACCAGAGAGGTTAGACCTCTAATAGCAAGTACCGCAAGGAAGCACGATATGAGGAATTAAAACCAGTAATAAGAGAAATATGATAATATGATATATAGATCTCTGCTTGCTACTGGAATTCATATAACATCCCGACACTCCGAACCAACCTCCCAACCAAACAAGGACAGAAGTTGACCCGTCATGTCCTGACATTCTGATCATCTCAGTTAGTTAACAGAGTAGGTACAGTATACAAACAAGTCAACTTAAACGGCCATGCAACTACTACTGCTTGCTACTGTGGTTTCCAAGTTATCCTGGAATTATGCAATAAGGATTCCTCAGTTCTTACTATGCACAAGCAAGGCTAGTCTACCCAATCAATCAATTACGCCAATCATGAATTAGACGAGTCCCAGCGGGACACCCGTCATCAATATACAATAAATAATATAAGCAGATACCGCTCCCTATCCGTGTGGCAGATTTGCAGTATCTGTGGGAACCAGCCGGCCTGTCGGGCACTAATAGTCCCAAAGAGGGCTGCCATATAAGAACTCGAGAATCCATTCTATCCATGCAATCATTATTTTATTTAACTTAGTAGCCTCTATGTTAAGTGAAATCCTATGCCGTAGATCATGGTCATTCAGAATGAGTACTTTTGTACGGGGTACGATATGCACAACTCTACAACGATACCCGTGCGGTTAGGTTGTAGGTCTTACATAGCGTAATGCAACAATCAAAACTAACCGCGAAATAATCATGCATTGACCATAAAGTACACATGCTGTTTCTGTAAAATAAATAAATAAATAAATAAATAAATTGAAGCCTGCATGTGCCTGTATGCCAATGTTCGGGATCAGCCAGTCGATTACAATAGTTCATAGTTAATATGAACGTGTCTCATTCATTCAATTCAATAAGACAACTAGCCAGTCTCTTAGTTCCAACTAGGAACGCATGATCAATTATTAAAACAATCAATGTTAATTAATACCAAGATAACAGTTAATGTTAATTAATACCAAGATAACAATTAATGTTAATTAATGCCCACTTGGGACAGAATCAGCCCAAAAGGCATTAGGGACTACATTAGGGGCTAGAGTTCATGCGGCCGAAGATAGGGACCCCAACCAAAGCTTATGCGGTTAAGGGATGACAAGCTCTATGCGGTCAAAATAGGCGGCTGAGCCATGCGGCTCGAGAAACTTGGGTTCTATGCGGCAGATCAAAAGGGATTCCATGCGGCTGGAACGGAATAGTCCTATGCGGTAATGAGAAGTTCATGCGGTGGCAAGATCCACGCGCTTATGCGGCTCGGGATACTCATGCGGCCAAGTTTATGTGGCTGTGAAATTCATGCGGCTGGAAATGCATATGCGGCTAACAAAGCTCATGCGGCCAGAATGCTCCATGCGGCCGAGAATGCTCATATGGCCAGGAATGGTTCATGCGGCCGAGAATGCTCATGCGGCCGAGAATGCTCATTCGGCCAGGAATGCTTCATGCGGCCGAGAATGCTCATACGGCCAGGAATACTTCATGCGGCCGAGAATGCTCATGCGGCCGAGAATGCTCATGCGGCCAGGAATACTTTATGCGGCCAGGCACTATTCTTCTTCTCCATTTTCGAGAACAGAACTATGGAAGCCATTGCTTTCAAGCTCTCTAAATCCTTAATTCCAAGCCCAAATCTGGACTTCCATAGGTCAAAATGGGGTAGAACAAAATTTTCTATAATATAGAACCATCAAAACTTGAAAAATAACAAAGTTACTAGATCAAAATCTAAGAAATCCAAAAATGCATTAAACTTAAATCTACATGAAATGAGCCATGAAAATTAAAAATGATAAGTACTAAAGTATCTAAGAATCTTGAGAGGAAGACAATAGAACAACAAGAATGGAGATCCATCAAGAAGCAAGTTGGCACTTGCCTATGCGGCTGGGTAGGTGGGAAAGATTTTATGAGGAAGAAGAAGAGTAATGGTGAAATGAAGAGAGAGAAAGGGAATGGGGCTTTAAATGAAGAGTGGTGGTGGTGGGTGGGTTCATGTTGAACCATCCAATGGCCGGAAGATAAACCAACTCTAGCTGAACCAAAAAGCAATACAGAAAATAAAATGCAGAGAAATAGTTAGCGTAAAATTAAAGGAATTTAAATACAGAACAATTAAATAAATACATTCAAGCTGTACACGTATTAAAATACGTATTCTGGGAACGGAAAGTGACACAGAGATTGAGTGTGACTGGTAAGTCCTTTGTAGTTGTTAACATACAAGGGATGATCTCGACATGCACGACGAGGACGTTCTGGAGGCGGAATCACCGGAGCTGCTGGCGGAATTGGTGGAGCTGCTGGAGGGACAGATGGAGGCAACTCACTGGAGCCGGAGCTGCTGGTGGAACAAGAGGAGGAAGATTCTGTGGTTGATGTCGTTAATGGCTGAATCGGTGTATATGGACCGTTATCCTGGGAGACTGGCTCGGTAAAGGAGGCACCCGTACGGGGGGTTGTTGTGTTTGAGGAGGAAACAACAAAAAATCTTCTTCGGGATAGATCAGGGGAGCCGGACCTGTTGATTGAGGGAACGGAGAAAATTTTGTTTCGACAAAGGTAACATCCCGAGTGAAAAAATATCGCTTTAAGACAGGAGAGAAACACCGATACCCTTTCTGATCTTTAGGATATCTAAGAAAAATACATTGTATAGCCTTAGGATCCAATTTAGAAAGGGTTGGTCGGGTATCCCGAACATAGCATAAGCAATCAAAGATGCAGGGAGGCAGAGGAAACGGCTCTTTTCTAGGAAAGAGCCTAGAGAAGGCAGTGCTACCATGGAGAACTGACGACGGCATGCGATTAATAAAATGACAAGCTGTAAGGACCGCATCCGACCAAAATCTCTTGGGAGTACGTGCTTGACACATAAGAGCACGTGTTGTTTCCAATAAATGATGATTCTTACGTTCGGCTACACCATTTTGTTGTGGTGTGTACGCACAAGAGGTTTGGTGGATGATACCGTTGCTGGCCAGATGTTTATCAAGATCACGAGATAAATACTCACGACCATTGTCACTCCGAAAGGTTTTGATTAGAAGACCAAATTGTATAGTTATCTCGGCATGAAAGTTACACCAGATATTAAATAATTCAGTACGACTTTTTATTAAATAAATAAAAATGACACGTGAGTAATCATCGACAAACGTGACAATGTACTTAAAACCAATTAACAGATTCAGTCAGACAAGGTTCCCATATATCAGAATGCACCAACTCAAAAGGAGCGGTTGCAAGATTATTTGGACTCACCGGATAAGAAACCCGATGATGCTTAGCTAAACTACATGGCTCACAATGAAAAGAAGAGGGAATAGCTAAAGATGGGTACATTTTCTGGAGAACTGGAGACGACGGATGACCTAACCGATAATATAACTCGACCGGATCACGTTTCATGCTTGCACAAACAACAGAAGGAGTTGCGTCAAACAGGTACAAGCCTCCAGCCACATGCCCCTTACTAATAGTCTTCCCAGTTGTCAGGTCCTAAAAAATACATTTATCAGAAAAAAAGGTTACCGAGCAATGAAGTTCACGAGTAAGTTGACTGATAGAAAGTAAATTGAACGAGTTCCCAGGAGTAAGTAGAACAGAGGTAACTGACAGTCCGGGAGAAAGAGTGGCACTTCCACGGCCGCGGATTGCCAGAGAACCGCCATTGGCAACAGTAATGCCAGAAGCACGACGGACATGTACATAATCATGTATCATACCTGCATCACTAGTCATGTGTGAGGATGCACCAGAGTCAATTACCCACTGCTTGGGTTTTACTATACATGCTGTGGAATATCTGGCTGTGGAACCAGACATTGATGCTTCACCACGACGTTGAGCATGGAACTCAAGAAATTTCGCGTAAGAATCATCGCTCATCTGAACCGAACGAACGCTATTATCAGTAGCATCCGAAGTAATATTGGCAACATGAGCTTTAGGGTACTACCACTGGAAATATCCCTGTTGGCCACAGTGGAAGCATGTTCGTAGTCGTCCCCCATCACGACCACCATTGCCGCGTCCGCCATCACGACCATAAGTCCGACCACCTCGTCGTCCACCACGAACGCCAGGACGAGCAACGCTACCTGTAATGCCCCGTTCCGCACTGTACATTATGCTGAGTCGTTGACTCGAAGAGTAGCGTTGAACCGATTGCGTATCGATGCGAATCGATACAAGAGTTACGTTGTCCCGAGCAACACATCGAACTAAGCCGATGCAAAGAGTTGTCTTGTCCCAAGGAATGCATCGAGTGAATCGATACGAAGCACCGCGTTGCCTCGAAGGATAAGTGCGTTGAGACGGCTCGAAGATTCTAAGAAATCGAATCGACCAAGGCGCAAGTCCGAATCGATGCAAGTATTGAATTTAGTTGGTTTCATGTGCAGGCTATATATTTACGCTGAAATGTTAGAGGTCGATCTTTTGCCTTATTCAGTAAGGGGTCTGCGAAAGCAAATCGTCGCCTTACGACGGACTGAGACTTGGGCACGGTAAGCCAAATCGGGCGTATAATTCAATAAGCATGAAGTGCTCGAATGGCTAAGTCAGAAGAGTTGCCCGTGCAACAAAGTTATGAAATTGAGCCACAACGGCTCGGCGAAACGATAAGGCATATCGATTCAAGGTGGAGGGACATTAACTCTCTTTCCTACTCCGTCATGCTTAAGTAAAATACATATCATTGAATGCTGAGTTAACCTATCAACGCCACGGGCGTGGCTCGATAGAGAGATAAACGTAGTACATGTCGAACACTAGATAGAATAATTAAAATGAATCGTACGGCAGACGTACGAGTCACTTCGAAACATTGAATATCGCTAAGGCGAGCGCCTCGGTGCGCAAGCCGCAAGAACATGGGATAACTGTACTCGGCGAGTGCCTTAGTGCACGAACCATATCGTGCCTTCGCTTACGAGTTAGAACGGCTAGAACATTGAAAGACAATAGGCGAGCGCCCTAGCGCGCAAGCCACGGACATTTAATGCTAAGTCATAGAACATCGAAAATACGATCGAAACGTGCCTACGTGCACAAGATCATAAAAAGATGGCTTCGTTGCAAAAGAATACAGTTGTGGCATGAATGTGGCGGAACTGTCGGATATGACATAATGCCTCGAAAGGTGTTCGGGACCTTCGGGTCGTTCGGTTGACGAGCATTGAGTTGAGGCATGATGCCATTGAAACATTGAAACAAAGTATGAAACGTAAGAACATAGAAAGTTAACGGAAGAAATACGAGATAATAATGCGGCATGGTGCCTTCGAAATATTTGCAGCCTTTGGGCGTTCGTTGAGGACATTCGGGCGTTGTGCCAATTGAAATAGAGATAAGCGAACTTGCTTGGTTGTATGAAAGATAAGATTCGTTGCACGGTCAAATGGACTTAAAGATATAAAAGCCCGTGCATAGGTATTTCCTCGAACGCGGCACGCCAGGGCGCTGGGACCGTTCGGCCTAGGAAGGATTCGTTTTCGGTATCGTTGGTGCACTTCATTTAGATGGGTAGCGACCGTCTGGTGAATGTGATAAGCCACTTGCTGCGATTATTTTGATGGCCTCTGATGTTGGTTAGCAACCGCACAGAGTTAACATCGTCTTATGTTTCAATTTCGATAAATATAAGTCTATTCTATCCCGGAAAGCTAGTGACCTTCATATAGTTAAGGGCGATGGGTTTGGAAGTGCAAGGTATACGTATATCCTGCATGGATGGATCCTGAATAGCGAGCACTTATAACATGATAGGAAAAACGGATAGGCGTATTCATATTGCGTCGGTGCAAGGGCTAGTGCGTCGATATTGCTAAGTTGCGCCACGAATCAAACACGAGATTGCTTGCCTGTTTACTTACGCGAATTGAATAACATGCTTGTCATGCTTTACAGTCTTCAAATATGCCATGAATTCATCCTAAGAAGAACATAGAAAGAGAACTAAATTGTATGTTTGCATGAATCAATACAATACTAAATGTCGGTTTGTTAAGTGGGTTTTTGATCAGTACAGCGAGGACGAAAGTACTAATCCTCCACTAGTTTGCTAGCAGGTTCAGGGATTGGTCTGCTTGCGGCGGAGCTTCGCTTGAACGCATTGAGGCTTGGAATGCCGAAGCGTATTGAAGCGTGTGATCGCATTGACGCTCGGACTCGCGACAGGATTGATGCGGCCGAGATATAGAAGGCATGATGTATAGAACGGTAAAATCTTTTGTGGGCAAGAGAGAACCTGAGTGTTGTAGCCAATCTGGCAAATTTCGTTGGGCTATTAAAAGCCTTTGTAAATCTGATTTCGAATATCAATAAAGAGAATCGTTTCGTATACTCTGTTTTCCTTTCGTTGTAAATGTTCAACTCAAAGATAACCATTTGAGAACTTGTCATCTTGTCTTGCACGAGCGCAACTCCAGGCTCGTGCGGCATCACGCCCCCTGCGAGGACGATGATTAGGGTGATTCCTGGTCGGGGCGTGACAAATTGGTATCAGAGCTCTAGGCTCAATTTCCTTTGGACGCTTGCTTTATTACAATTCCAAAAGTTGCCCACCACCAATTGAAATCACTCTTGACTCTACTCGATGCCGTACTGGATGTTCCATACAATAAGTCTAATACAAATCATGTAATTTTGTCGCGTATTATTTTGGAAATTACATGGTGTTGCTAGAAAAGTTGCGGAAGGTTTGTTGCTATAAGCGCAACAAGTTACGAGATATGAATTCAATGAATTATTGCTGCGGATGCAACACGTCGTGAATTGAAATTCGAGATATTCGTTGGTTGCAACGATCGAGATGAGAAATGTTGGTCGCATCGATACAATGAAAGTCGTAGAATGTTGCTGCAGCAATTGTCACGCATTGATTGTAAATGATGCATTGAAAAGAAAATAAAAGTTGATATTTGTAATGCCTGTAGTTCGTATTATGTATCTTGGAATACGTGTACGTATTTCATCTTGTATTACATATCTCTTGGCTTGGCTCGATTTAGTTTGGTTTGGCTTGGTTCGGGTTGGGTTGCTTGGTTCATCATGAACCAAGGGAGAATCCCTACCTACCACCCCCATCATCCTTTATTAACCCATTCCTTCATTCTCTCTCTTTATTATTCTTCTTCTTCTCCACATTTACTCTTCCACCTACCAGGAAGAGAGAGAGCTTAGGCAAGTGCAAACTTGCTTCATGATGGATCTCAAGTTTTATTGTTCCATTCTCTTCCTTACTTGATTCTAAGATACTTTAGAACTTGGCATTTTCTGTTTTTATGGTTATATTTTTGTAGATCTAAGTTTTAAGTTCCTTCTTGTTTAGTTTTCTTGGTTTTGATCTCTAAAAACTTGGTATTTCCAAAAACTAATAGTTCTATGTTGTAGAGAATTCAATTTCCTTCAGTTTTGGCTTTTGTTTCGCTTGATTTCGACTCCGGATGAGTAAGTTATGGCCATTACAAGTTTTCGGAACTTTCATGGCTGAATTTGCTGTTTGGGGACGATGAACCCCATGCGCCGGGAACCTCATGCCCCCGAGAGGCCATGCGCCGGAAGTCCATGCACCGTGAAGTCCCAACAATACATCCTATGCGCCGATTTGTGCAGGAATCCCATGTGCTGATTGCGCAGGAATCCCATGCGCCGATCTGTGCAGGAATCCCATGCGCCGATTTGTGTAGGAATCCCATGCGCTGATTTGTACAGGAATTCCATGCGCCGATTGTGCAGGAATCCCATGTGCCGATCTGTGCAGGAATCCCATGCGCCGATTTGTGCAGGAATCCCATGCGCTGATTGTGCAGGAATCTCATGCACCGATTTGTACAGGAATCCCATACGCCGATTGCGCAGGAATCCCATGCGCCGATCTGTGCAGGAATTCCATACGCCGATTTGTGCAGGAATCCCATGTGCCGATTTATGCAGGAATCCCATGCGCCGATCTGTGCAGGAATCCCATACGCCGATTTGTGCTGGAATCCCATACGCCGGAATTGCTCTATTTCGCTGTTTTTGCCTGTTTAAGTTGTTTTGTAGCTAAAATCTTGAAAAACTCAAAACATGAAAGTTGTAGATCTTTTCCTTGGCTTCAAGAATATATCACTAGTTATATTATGCTAGTTTTTCTCATTCATGATAATGTAAGAATAAAACACGATAGTGGTCCGCTGTGACGCACTCTTGACAAGTAAATTGACATGATATATCTCGACATGCTGTTATGACAGCTAGCCTGACATGACAAGTATGAAGGACCTGGACACCGTAGACGATTGTGTTTGTACAAATAAACTGGTACTGTCTTGCATCATGTCTAGGATGGGGGTCCCTGAGTACCTCGGTCAGGGATACCTACTGAAATTGACTAAGGCTAATTAACTAGAATGATTCAGTAGTCATGAAGAAATTCCCAGCTACAGGCAATCCCGTTATCTGGGCGCATTCAGTGGACTTGTAGCCTACCGACGAGTAGGGCACATTTTCAGCACACAGTCACGTGTTACATTCTTCATAAACGTTCGACCTGGATAACCGAATGGTCTGCAGGGCTTGTGGCTGTTGGGATAATCTCATTGCATCTTGCTAGTAACTAGGCCTGTGATAACCCTAGTTAGTTAAAAGTATCAAGCCGTACTCTTGATTGGCCGTGATTGATTGGATGAAATTTATTCCAGCTTAGTCTTATCCTGATCCTGTACAAGATTGTAACATGACATGATTTCTTGTATCGATAAATGATGGGATACCAAGTTCTGTTCAGATGAAGGGTTACAACCCCGGTCCTTGTTTGGTTTAAGGGTTGTAACTTGGCTATCTGAATAGTTCTATGGTTACCTTATCATATATCGTCCTGCTTATTACAACCTGGCTCTCGGAGCAGTTCTGTGTCCTCTCTTCGTTTATTGTCTTATTTGCAACCCTTGTCATGCTCGTCATGTTTTACCTTACTTCAATACCATGATTATTTATACTGGCCTTAACAATAAAGATCAGGGGTCCAGTTCTGTTCAGGCGAAGGGTTACAATCCCGGTCCTTATTTGGTTTAAGGGTTGTAACCTGGCTCCCGGAGCAGTTCTGTGTCCTCTCTTTGTTTATTGTCTTGTTACCTTATCAATAGTAATTGATGCAGGTTTCTATTCAGGCGAAGGATTGCAACCCCGATCCTTGTTTGGTTTAAGGGTTGCAGTCTGGCTACTTGAATGGTTTCTCCGTGCTCAATATATTATTGTTATCTTAGTTATTATCAGTATCTTTTAATTACCTTTACTATTATTTGTGATATGCTGGTTTTAGTTCCTAAGTGAAGCCTCCCTTTGTGGCACTTGCTCTTTCTGGGGTCTGACCCAGCTGGTTTTGTACGACCAGATATCGGAGCAGCACCAGAGGATCTACCGACCTTCCAGCCAGATGGTGACCACCAGGCGTAACCCTGGCAACGAGTGGGTTTCTTTTTGTTCTCCCACTTTATTGTAAAATTATTCTTTTGAGGCGTTTAGCCGGCGAGCACGTGTTAGCTCGTATTGCATCCTTATTTACTGTCTGCCTACGGGCTGTAACATGATTGACAGATCCTAGGGTTGATCATGTATGACTGAAACTCTTGCTAGTCCTGACATTTTGTACGACAAGCTTCATGATCATCCGAATATGTAATGTATGGGACGCCTTGCTATTATATATTTGGTGCTCTGACATCTTGTATACTGTTACTACTTGCTTGAGATTGAGACAATAGGCTTGTTCATGACCATAGGTAACTGATGGATTGTAGTTAAACCCTCATGTATCTAGACAGCCATGACCGTATAGCGAGATAGATTCCATCTCTATATACGTAGCTGGCTATGTCTGCCCCCGCTCTCCAGTATTCTGGTTCTGGGGCGTGACAATATTGAATGTGTCGAACGGATTCACATATCGATTTTGAATGTGCGTTGCGATGAAAAACGATAAGTCAATATCGAATGTGTTGAACGAATTTGAGCATTGACTTTGATTGTCGGAAATAAAATCGTCGTACGAGGTGCGGTAAATATCGAAAATAAATCGTTACACGATGTGCAATACGTATTGGAAGTAAAAATATTGCACGTGGTGCAACGCATGTCAAAAGTAAAATTATTGCACGTAGTGCAACGCGTATCAAAGTAATCGCCGCACGAAGTGCAACGGGTATCGAGAATGAATTATTGCACAAGTTGCAACGAAAGAAAACAAAAGTTATAAATCGAGAAGCGAAATCGGTTCGGTTGCGCACCGAGCTTGTGTTGGCAAATGAATGCATTGGCCGAGTTGCATCGGATTTGGATTAATCAGAGTTACGGTTGTGACCAAGCACGATCACTGCAGAAATCGTGAGTCAGAAGAGATCGTTGGTTCGTAAAGAGTACGTTGCGACGGAAGTAACTTGATTTCCGAGTGGTATATGGCATACCACCGATGCAATGAATGGCTCGATTCCGACTGGTATATGTGATACCACTTGTGCGATGAATTGCATCGACGTTTTGTGAGAATTGTGGAAGGTTTGTCCGCAATGGACGAGATAGCACCGAGACTCGATTGAGAATTTGTATAACGACATGTTGATGCAAGTGTTCTTCAATGTCCGGTTAGAACGATAAGGCAGGGCTTGTAACATTGAATGATACATCGATTGAAAAATTTATGTGTCGGTCGAATGACGGGAACTAGCGAAACGATTATGCCTTGAGGCAACAATCGGATCGACGGGATAGGAAACTCGAAACGTTGAAATCGAACAGCACGACTTGCGAGCTCGATGAAAATATTAGACGATACAAATTATAATCGAATCGCACGACTTGCGATCCCGATTGAAATGTTGGGCAAGACGAAGCAAATCACACGACTTGCGATCTCGATAGAAATGTTCGGCTAGGTGAATTGAATCGCACGACTTGCGATTTCGATAGAAATGTTGGGCGATGCGAATTGTAATCGAATCGCACGATGTGCGACTTCGGTGGAGAGTTGGTTGACGTGAGTAATCGTGCCTAAGAAATAGTTGGTTACGTTACAGCAAAACTCGTTTGAGTACGACTGAAAACATACGAAACTTAGAGGGCAAGATCGTATGACTCGAGGGTTCGATGTTGGATAATCGGTAACTCAGTTACACGATCGAAGTATAGCGGGATGCAGCAAATCGGAGAACGAGTCGATGCGTATGGAAAAGTTCGTTGCGAACTTGGATGTATGCGATACGAGTTAAGTTGACGTTGAAACGGATTCAAAGTTGACCCTTACGTTATCGAAATGGATACGGCGTATCGAGATCGATACGTAAGGAAATGTAAACGATGTGAGAATACAAAATAGAGTGTGCCTCGCGCTATAAAATTTTGTAAGTAATGATACGAGAATGAAACGAACTGGTTGATCATGAACTTTGTGATTGATCAAAGACGAGACAATAAGCCATCGACGATTTCTCGATGCGTATAACATCTCGTGTGTCGACCGCAAAATAAGATAGACTCGAACTCGATACGAGTAGATGTTTCATAAATTGCAGAATCATCGGCGATAGTGCATGACTTGACTCAGAGGATAGTTGCGCATCTGTTGCGCCGATAGAAATAGTTTTGGTCCAAAATTGGATAGTCGCATAGAATCGTCGGAACGTGATTTGACTCCGAAATAAGATATAGCATGGTTCGTAGTAAACTGTCCTTCGGTGATGATCCATAATTATTGAGCGTAGCTTCGGGGTAGCTGACCCTAGAAGACTTGACCGCCAATCAAATTGAATGTTGCAGACCGTAAGATGACCCAAGCGATATCGTATATGAGATTGCGTCGATAACAAATATAACACGGTGCATGTTGATGATAAGTCTAGGTGATCGAGAATTGTTGGAACAACTTTCGATTAAGAATGATATAATTAGATTTGAGTATTCGTCGGATGAATATTTGAATGGTTACGTTAGTCGACGATCAAACTAGAAATTCACCAGCGAACTTGGTAATTCGAATAGGCGATTGCGAGAATCGTGCTATGCACGAGAGAGAACGATAAGAGAATGACTTACGAGTTATGTCGTTAGATTTGATTCACCTTGCAATTGAGCTTGCGTAAATCAAAACTTACATTCGATGTTGCGAGACGGATAAGTCGGGAATTTGGCTAGTGAATTCCTACTCGTTAGGAAATCGAATGTAAGACGCGTCGTAAAGATTTTCGTGCTAAGGCGATCGTTGCCTTGAGCATTGTCGACTCGATGTAAACTGTTATATCGGATAGATTGTGGCCTTTGTGCAATGTCAATTTAAACTTGCGTCGAAAATATTTGAGCACGGTGTCTAGGTAAGTCACCTAGCGGACGTAGTCCTGAATGTTGATGCTTTTGTAAAGTCAACAAAAGAGAATCATGTCGAGATAGGATACGAAGTGAAACATCAGAAATCGTTGGATAGTGATGCCGACGCAAGGCGTTGCGGAGACTCGTTGTGATCGGATGCGTGACGGCTTGACGCGATGCGTAGAATTGATAGTCCCGATAAAACATACAAAGTGAGAAATGCAATTTTTGAATCGCATCCTGTGCCTTAACTTCTTTTTTTTTGGCGAATCGCGTATGTATCAATATGCATATGCAATAGAATTGTGAGAACTTATGCTAGAGCCCAAGTCCGATCGAGAGTACGAGATGGCAAGTTATTGAGAATAAGAAGTTACGTGTTTGCGTTGTTCCGATATCTTACAACTGAGCTTGGCTGAAATGCATATATTGGTGGGACGCCTAAAATATGTGTATGATTCCAAACTAAGTTGTACGATTGTCACGCCCCAGAACCAGAATACTGGAGAGCGGGGGCAGACATAGCTAGCTACGTATAACGGAATGGAATCCACACCGCTATACGGTCACGGCTGTCTAGATATGTGAGGGTTTCACTACAATCTATCAGTCTCTTAAGGTCATAAAATAGCCTATTGTCTCAATCTCAACCAACTAATAATAGTTACAAGATGTCAAACCACCAAATACATAATAGTAAGGCGTTCCATACATTATATATTCGGAATGATCATGAAGCTAGTCATTACAAAATGTGAGGACTAGCAAGAGTTCAGTCATACATGATCAACCCCAGGGCTTGTCAATCATGTTACAGCCCGTAGGCGGACAGTAAGTAAGTACAATCGAGCTAACACTTGCTCGTCGGCTAAACGCCTCAAAAGAATAATTTATAATATTATAGTGGAAGAACAAAAGAAACCCACTCGATGCCCTGGTTACGCCTGGTGACCACCATCGGGCTGAAAAGTAGGAAGATCCTTTGGTGCTGCTCCGGTATCTGGCCATACAAAACCAGCTGGATCAGACCCCAGAAAGAGCAAGTGCCACAAAGGAGGCTTCACTTAAGAACTAAAACCAACAGATCATTAGCATTCAACATGTAAGAAAACAATAAGTAACACAGATTGAGGTTTGTACACTACCAATGCACTTGCCCCAATCAGAGAAAATAATTAAGAGAAGCATCATTGACATAAAAGAACTGGAGAATCGTGCTAAATAAATTATAGCTGGACAATATATGAAGAGAAGACGAATGTACTATTCCGGAAGCCAGATTACAATCCTTAAACCAAACAAGGACCGAGATTGTAACCCTTCGCCTGAACAGAACTTAGTCTCTGATCATTTATTGCTAAAGGTGCCAATCATTAACGTGAAAAGGAGAGAGTACAATGATAAAAGTGACAATGAAGAATACAATACGCTAGAGTGACAATAGAGTACAATCGTTATAGTGACAATCTGGAGTGACAATCATTCAATCATTCTGGTACAATCTTGCAATCAATCAATTCTAGACAATACTATACTGGACTAGACTCCATCCAGGCAATCACGGCCAATCATTGCCTACGGCTTTTTACCTTAACTAACTAGGGTTATCACAATCCTAGTTACTAGCAAGATGCAATGAGATGCTCCAAGTAGTCACAGGCCCTGCAGCTATCCAGGTTATCCAGGCGAACATTATAGTGACAATTTAGAGAGTACAATCCATTAGAGTGACAATAGAGTTCAATCATTTAAGTGACAATGGTGGGTGCCCCACATAACAGTGGGCTGGAAATGTGCCCTACTCGTCGGCAGGCTATAAGTCCAAACATTTGCGGCCGGGATAACGGGATCGCCTGTAACTGGGGAACATCTCTTCATGTCTAGTGAATTATACTAGTCATTAACCCTAGTCCATTTCAGTAGGTACTCCTGACCGTGGTACTCAGGAGTCCCCTCCTAGACATGATGCAAGACAGGACTAGATTATTTGTACAAGCACAATCGCCCACGGTATCTGGATTAATTATACAGGTCAGGTCATGTCAGGTAGCCGTCGCAACAGCTTATCAAGATATATTATGCCAGGTTATCAGGCCAAGTGTACTTTGTCAGGAGTACGCCACGGCGGGCCACTATCATGTCAAGTCAGTTTATCATTTCAATCGTGTCAATCAAGTTCAAGACAAAAGGCGTAAGGATATAAAATGGGCGTAAAAATATACAATAAGGGGTAAATGTGTACTCAAGTTATACTGAAGTTACAAGATAAATATAACATTAATAATCGAATACAAATAATAAGACAAAGCTCGGGAAAGACTCCATGCGGTTCAGGAATCCGAGTCCATGCGGCTCAGGGAATGAGCAGGGTCCTATGCGGTTCAGGGAGTCCTAGCCTTATGCGGCTGAAGGGGGAATCGGGCTTATGCGGCTGAGACAGCACATCTCATGCGGCTCAGGGTGACGGGTCTCATGCGGCTCAAAGAACGAGCCTCATGCGGCTGGGTCCAAGCAAGGGTCATGCTGCTCAGGACGGATCAGGGTGCATGCGGCCCGAGATGATACGGGTTCATGCGGCTCAGGAATGTGGTGCTTATGCGGCCAGCGGGAGATGGGTCATATGCGGCCGGGAGAGACTAGTCCTTATGCGGTTGGGAACGAGTAGTCCCATGCGGCTCAGGAAATGAAAGAACTCATGCGGCTGGGAACTCAGAAGTCCATGCGGTCAAGATAACAGGGACTCATGCAGCTCAGTCTGAGCAAGGCTATGCGGCTAGATCCGAGTCAAGTCTCATACGGCTGGAAAAGACTTGCCGTATGATTGTTCATGCGGTCAGGTACTCAAAAAGTCTTATGCGGCTGGGGAATTCCATGCGGCCAGTAGAACTCGTCGCATAGAGTTATGCGGCTGAGTCCATGCGGCCAGACTGTTCTTCTTCTCCAAGTTTTCCGAGAAGAAGAGCTAAGCAACCATGGCTTCCAAGCAACGTAAAACTTCCATCCAGAGCCTAAATCCGAACTTCCATAAGTCAAAATGGGGTAGAACGAGATTCTCTACAACATAGAACCCTCAAAACTCAGAAATAACAGGATTAAGTAGATCAAAACCCAAGAAATCCGAAAATAAAGTAAACTTAGATCTAGAAGAATCTAGCCATGGAAAGTGGAAATGCCAAGTTCTAAAGTAAGTTAAAATGCTGTAAGGAAGAGAATGAAGCAATAAAATTGGAGTTCCTCCATGAAGCAAGTTGCACTTGCCTAGCTCTCTCTCTCTCTCTTGGTAGGTGCAGGAGTAAATGGTGAAGAAGATGATATTAATGAAGAGAGAGAAGGAGAAAGGGTAATAAATACTATAGGTGGTGGTAGGTAGGGGGTTCACCCCTTGGTTCTTGATGAACCAAGGCAACCAAGCCTAGCCAAACCAAACCAGAAATAAACCAAGCCAAGATAAACCAAGGTGAACCAAATCAAGGCCAATAAACTCTTCTCTAGCAATTTAAACCAATGAATCATGAAATAAACCAAGCCTCACTAATCCAAAATAAACCAATGAACCATTAAGACCATTTAAACTATTAATGCCAATAAAACCAAGCCAGTGCAAAATAAACCAAGATAACTAATCATGACTAAATAAAATATTAGTCCAAAACACGTATACGTACACTAAATACGTATCACGAATTTGGGATATTACAACGATCCAAACGATAGTAAGACGAGATCGTAGAACGATCTAATAAAACCTTTGGAAATTTAGTATTGGTTTCGGTTCGGGACGAACCTTATTTTGAGTGGTATATTATGTAATGTCCCGCTCCGCACGGTGCATTATGCTGAGTCGTTGACTCGAAGAGTAGCATTGACCCGATTCCGTATCGATGCAAATCGATACAAGAGTTACGTTGTCCCGAGCAACGCATCGAACTAAGCCGATGCAAAGAGTTGCCTTGTCCCAAGGAATGCATCGAGTAAATCGATGCGATGCGCCGCGTTGCCTCGAAGGATAAGTGCGTTGAGACGGCTCGAAGATTCTAAGAAATCGAATCGACCAAGGCGCAAGTCCGAATCGATGCAATTATTGATTTTAGGTTGTTTCATGTGCAGGCTATATGTTTACGCTAAAATGTTAGAGGTCGATCTTTTGCCTTATTCAGTAAGGGGTCCGCGAAAGCAAATCGTCGCCTTGCGACGGACTGAGACTTGGGCACGGTAAGCCAAATCAGGAGTATAATTCAATAAGCACGAAGTGCTCGAATGGCTAAGTCAGGAGAGTTGCTCGTGCAACGAAGTTATGAATCGAGCCGTAACGGCTCGGCGAAATGACAAGACATATCGATTCAAGGTGGGGGGACATTAACTCTCTTTTCTACTCCGTCATACTTTAGTAAAATACATATCATTGAATGCTGAGTTAACCTATCAACGCCTGGGTGTGGCTCGATAGAGAGATAAACGTAGTGCGTGTCGAACACTAGATAGAACAATTAAAATGAATCGTACGGCAGACGTACGAGTCGCTTCAGAACATTGAATATCGCTAAGGCGAGCGCCTCGGTGCGCAAGCCGCAAGAACATGGGATAACTGTACTCGGCGAGTGCCTTAGTGCACGAACTATATTGTGCCTTCGCGCACGAGTAAGAACGGCTAGAACATTAAAAGACAATAGGCGAGCGCCCTAGCGCGCAAGCCACAGACATTGAATGCTAAGTCATAGAACATCAAAAATACGGTCGAAACGTGCCTACGTGCACAAGATCATAAAAAGATAGCTTTGTTGCGAAAGAATACAGTTGTGGCATGAATGTGGCGGAACTGTCGGATATGACATAATGCCTCGAAAGATGTTCGGGACCTTTGGGTCGTTCGGTTGACGAGCATTGAGTTGAGGCATGATGCCATTGAAACATTGAAACGAAGTATGAAACGTAAGAATATAGAAAGTTAACGGAAGAAATACGAGATAATAATGCGGCATGGTGCCTTCGAAATGTTCGCGGCCTTTGGGCGTTGAAAACATTCGGACGTTGTGTCAATTGAAATAGAGATAAGCAAACTTGCTTGGTTGTATGAAAGATAAGATTCGTTGCATGGTCAAATGGACTTAAAGATATAAAAGCCCGTGCATGGGTATTCCCTCGAACGCGGCGCGCCAGGGTGCTGGGACCGTTCGGCCTAGGAGGGATTCGTTTTCGGTATTGTTGATGCACTTCATTTAGATGGGTAGCGACCGTCTGGTGAATGTGATAAGCCACTTGCTGCGATTATTTCGATGACCTCTGATGTTGGTTAGCAACCGCACAGAGTTAACATCGTCTTATGTTTCGATTTCGATAAATATAAGTCCATTCTAGCCCGAAAAGCTAGTGACCTTCATATAGTTAAGGGCGATAGGTTTGGAAGTGCAAGCTATACGTATATCCTGCATGGATGGATCCTGAATAGCGAGCACTTATAACATGACAGGAAAAACGGATAGGCGTATTCACCTTGCGTCGGTGCAAGGGCGAGTGCGTCGATATTGCTAAGTTGCGCCACGAATCAAACACGAGATTGCTTGCCTATTTACTTACGCGAATTGAATAACATGCTTGTCATGCTTTACAGTCTTCGAATATGCCATGAATTCATCCTAAGGAGAACATAGAAAGAGAACTAAATTGTATGTTTGCATGAATCAATACAATACTAAATGTCGGTTTGTTAAGTGGGTTTTTGATCAGTACAGCGAGGATGAAAGTACTAATCCCCCACTAGTTTGCTAGCAGGTTCAGGGATTGGTCTGCTCACGACGGAGCTTCGCTTGAACGCATTGAGGCTTGGAATGCCGAAGCGTATTGAAGCGTGTGATCGCATTGACGCTCGAACTCGCGACAGAATTGATGCGGCCGAGATATAGAAGGCATGATGTATGGAACGGTAAAATCCTTTGTGGGCAAGAGAGAACCTGAGTGTTGTAGCCAATCTGGCAAATTCCGTTGGGCTATCGAAAGCCTTTGTAAATCTGATTTCGAATATCAATAAAGAGAATCATTTCATATACTCTGTTTTCCTTTTGTTGTAAATGTTCAACTCAAAGATAACCATTTGAGAACTTGTCATCTTGTCTTGCACGAGCGCAACTCCAGGCTCGTGCGGCATCACGCCTCCTGCGAAGACGATGATTCGGGTGATTCCGGTTCGGGGCGTGACACTACCAAGGGCAGATCGATCAGCAGGAGTATCTTCCGGAGTGGTCTCAACCACCTTTGCGGCCCGAAGAATGTCACCCTCATTTTCCGTATTTTCCGTATTTCGTATTTATACTCGTATCTGGATTTTTGGCATGTATTTTTTTTATTTTCTCAACTTGTGGAATTTTGGTATTTCTCGTATTTTAGGTTTTGACCTGGCTCGGTTTTAATTGGTTTGGTTTGGTTTGGTTTAATGTGTATTGGAACACCTTAACCTATGCTCCACCCTCAACACACCACATCCCACCCTCTTTATAATCCCCACCTAACACTCTCTTTCTTTATTACCTCCTCCATTAATTTCTTCTTCTTCTTCTTCCTCCACACAACTCTCCACACCCATAGGCAAGTTTACCTTGCCACCACATGAAAACCCTCTTTTATTGGTCCATTTGCTAGATTAGGACATGGTGATCAATATTAGAACTTGGTATTTTATGATTTGGAGTCCCCATTGTTCTATATCTAAGTTTTCCTTATTTTTGGTTTTATATGGTTTTGATCTACTTAAGTTGGATTTTTATAGGTTTTGATGTTTTCTTGTGGAAGAGGGTTCAATTCCACCCTGGTTGGAACTTTGGAAATCTGGATTTGGAGTTCGGATGGCCAAGTTGTGATGCCTTGAAGTTTTGGAGCCATGGGAGTTTCTTCTCAGCCATGGAGAAGAAGACCCTTTCCCCTGCGTGCGTGTTTTTACGCGTACGCAGCTCCCTGGCGTGCATGACTTTTCACGTATGTCGCTCTCCTGCGTGCGTGACTTTTCATGTATGCCGCTCTCCTGTGTGCGTGACTTTTCACGTACGCAGCTCTCTGGCGTGCGTGACTTTTCACGTATGTCGCTCTCCTACGTGCGTGACTTTTCACGTATGCTGCTCTCCTGTGTGCGTGACTTTTCATGTACGCAGCTCTCTGGTGTGCGTGACTTTTCACGTATGCCGCTCTCCTGCGTGCGTGACTTTTCACGTATGCCGCTCTCCTGTGTGCGTGACTTTTCTCGTACGCAGCTCTCCTGCGTGCGTGACTTTTCACGTATGCCGCTCTCCTGTGTGCGTAACTTTTCTCGTACGCAGCTCTCCTGCGTGCGTGACTTTTCTCGTACGCAGCTCTCATGCGTGCGTGACTTTTCGCGTACGCAGCTCTCCAGCGTACGTGACTTATCGCGTACGCAGCTCTCTGCCGTGCGTGACTTTTCACGTACGCAGCTCCCCTGCGTGCGTGACTTTTTTTGCGTACGCCGCTCTCCTGCGTGCGTGTCTTGTGCGTACGCTGCACCCTGAACCCCTTGCTTAACCCATTGGCTCTTGGAGTATTGGTTTTATTTCTCGACTTGGTTTCTTTTATGGATTGGGTTTTCCTGAGATCTGTTCAACACAGCACCACTATCTTGACCCGACATGGCCTAACACGGTTTTCAAGTAATTGTTTATGACTAGTACGGTTCTCAGGATTTTCTGTGGATTATGATTTTGATATTCTCTGATCTCCTTGCTAGTGACCCAGTGGGGTGTACACCTAACTTGTAACTTGTAATAAATTCTTGTGACTTGATAATCTTGATAGTGGCCATGGCGGCGCACTCTTGACTTGACTTGTAACTTGTAACATGACTTGATAACTTAATGCTGTTGCGACGGCTAATACGACTTGACAAGAATAAATGGCCTGGACACCGTAGGTGAATGTGTTTGTACAAATGAACCTGTCTTGTCTTGCATCATGTCTAGGACATGAATCCCTGGTTTCCCACGGTCAGGGATTCATACTGAATATGGCTAGGATTAATGACTAGATTGATCAAATAGTTCATAGAGAATTTCCCAGTTATCCGTTGCCCCTTTAGTCCCGGCCTTATATATATATATACTTGGGAATTGTTGCTATCCGTCGAGATGAGCGCACTTCCAGCCCGCCGTCGAGTGTGGTACCTTAGGACACATGTATCTTACTACAGTGTGTCTGCTATATCCTGCTATCTTTTCATTTTCTTGCTGGGATCACTCAGGTAGTAACAAACAGGTAACCGGACTTGGAATTCTCATTGCATCTTGCTAGTAACTAGGCCTGTGATAACCCTAGTTAGTTAAAGTAGCAAGCCATATTTATTGCTTGGCCGTGATTGATTGGATGGGGTCTAGTCCAGCCTTGTCTCGTCCTGATCCTGTACAATTTTGACATGACACGCTTACTCGTGCTTTATCTTAATTCTATATCATGAATAATTGCATGACCAGATTTCTTATATTTACCTTGCCGATAAATGGTGGAAGAAACCAAGTTCTGTTCAGACGAAGGGTTACAACCTCGGTCCTTGTTTGGTTTACGGGTTGTAACCTGGTTATCTGAATAGTTCCATGGTTATCTCATCATATATCATCCTGTCATGCTTTCCATATGTTCTGTCTTTTATTGATTCTGTACAAGATTGTCTTTTATATTCTCCTATCATGCTTTTTCTTAAATTACTATCTCTTATTATGTAATTATATTATTGTACTAATTGCTAGCTTTAGTTCTTATTTTATGGCCTCCTTTGTGGCACTTACTCTTTCTGGGGTCTGACCCAGCTGGTTTTGTATGGCCAGATACCGGAACAGCAGCAAAAGATCTACCTGCTTTCTAGCCAGATGGTGACCACTAGAGGAAATCCTGGCAACGAGTGGGTTTCTTTTGTTCTTCCACTGTAATTGTACATTATTCTTTTGAGGCATTTAGCCGACGAGCACTTGTTAGCTCGATGCACTTTACCTTCTGTCTGCCTACGGGCTGTGAACATGATTGGCAACTCGAGGTTGATCATGTATGACTTAACTCTTGCTAGTCCTTACATTTTGTACGACTAGCTTCATGATCATCTGGATATGTAATGTTTGGGACGCCTTACAATTGTATATTTGGTGATCTGATATCTTGTGATTATTATTAGTTGGTTGAGATTGAGACAATAGGATAATTTTTGACCTTAAGAAACTGTTGGCTTGTAGATAAACCCTCATATTTCTAGACAGCCGTGACCGTATAGTGAGATGGATTCCATTTCATTATACGTAGCTGGCTATGTCCGCCCCCGCTCTCCAGTATTTTGGTTCTGGGGCGTGACATGGTTTAAGTGGTGGCCCATGCAGGTCTTGTCAATCAAGAAATGTGAGGGTTTACCGGATAGATGTCTCAATCTGTACTCGCCTTTGTGTGAGCACCCTAAATTTCGGGTTGATTTTTTTTATTTTATTTTAATTTTCTGATTGAGGGTAATTTTGAAATTTCGTGTTTATAATTATTTTAATAATGATATTTAATTCAAGATATGCTTTTTGGTGATTTTAAATCATTTTAAAATTATTTAAATCAATGACTTGTGGTTTTGACGTTTTGCTAGTGAAACCCTAGAGATTGTTTGACCTAGAGCCTAACTATGTGATTATGATATTTTAATGTCATTTTTGGCCTAAGGATATTTTTGCATTTGACCTCTTTGAATTATTTTGATATTATTTTATTATTTATGATATTGTTTTGGGGTTATTTGAATCGGGTTCGAATTGCAACTCAATCCGACTTGAAACGGGGACCCGGGGATAGTTTGACTCTAGTGGGATCCACACACTAGTTAGGCATGGCCCACATGATATTAATTTTAGTCCACATGATAGAAATATTTTAGTTAGAGGTTAGACTAATTATTATGGATAAGGTTAGTGTGATTAGAGACTTTAGAATGACTAATTTAGCCCCAACCAATTAGCCCTTTCCTAATACTCATAGAATAGGTTAGTAGGGGCTTTTGGACTTTTCCTAATAGGACAAAACCATCTTTATGGCCAGCCACAATAAGGATAGGGTTGAGCCTCCCATTTGTCATTATCCATCTATTTTTCTCTCTCTTGTTCTTCCCCAAATTCCTAGAGAGCAATCCCTAGCAATTTCTTCACAAAATCCTTCCATTTCACCACCAAATCTTCTTCTTTCCTTCTCCATTCTAGCCAAGGAGGAAGCTACCCAAGTTTGGGAGGATTCGGAGCTCGTTCGTGTCCTTTTGGAATCTCTACGTGTCGGTGTCGCTCCGGGAAGGCTTTTCTTCGATTCGATCTACCGGGAGGTATAAATCCCTTCTCTTTTTCATTTCCTCATGCATATAGGTCTATTTTGAACCCATAGGAATGATCCCCATGGTTGTATCTCCATTTGTGTCCATTTTGTGTCC
Organism: Iris pallida; assembly: GCA_029216955.1. Classification (NCBI taxonomy): domain Eukaryota; kingdom Viridiplantae; phylum Streptophyta; class Magnoliopsida; order Asparagales; family Iridaceae; genus Iris; species Iris pallida. The sequence goes on from JANAVB010018993.1 coordinate 9,320,123, forward strand.
ATTTGGATGTCATAGGAGTGTCCTTTGTGTTGTGGATGTGTTCATGTTACATATATAGATTTATATATATATATATATATATATATATATATATATATATATATATATATATATATATATTGTAATGAGAGTGTATCTATATTTATATATGTAATAAATGGTTCATGATGATTATATAATCAAGTTTGTGAGTGTGGTTCCTCATATTATTATTGCTATTATTGTTGTGGATAATTAGGATATAAATTGTGTATTCTTTTGGCTCAAACTATCTAAATCCGTCATGATTTTTATCCACGTTTTTAATTTCAGCCCTAAATTAGAAATGTCATAACTTCTAGCTCAAAGCTCGGTTTAATCTCCTGTTTTTTTTAAAAGAAGTGTATTGAAGTTAGCTTTCCAAAAAAATGTATTAATAGGCCTAATTCTTTCTATAACTTTCTGGAGAATTATTTGAGTGTCAGCTGTACGAAAGACAAACGCGTTCTCGGTGTTTTCGCGATTCCGGGAGTTTCCGGAAACGAAAACGCGATCCGTTTGAAGTTTCGGAAAGCTAACACATAGATCTATAATATACTTTAATCTTAGAATTTAATTCTGTAAAACCCCTAAATTTCTACTATATTTTTTTATTATTTTATTTATTTATTAAATTTGTATGGATTTAAAATTTTGTATTATACGCCACGTAGTCGTATTATACGTCGCGCACGAAATTTTGTTTTCGAAATTTGCTCGACGAGTGCGAATATGTGCGAGCGTACATATTTTTAGAAGAACGTTTTCTATTTCGAAGTGATATGTATAATAATTATTTTTGTCATTTTACAAAATTTCTAAGTTTGATATTTTAAGCCTTTTCTTTCTAACATTTATAAATAATAAATTATATTTCATTGTATGTTAGAAAAGCAAACTTTCGTATAAATGATTATGCTTGCAAAATTAATTATTAGCTTATTTTTAAATAAATAATAAGGTATTTTCGAAATTAATATTATAGTATTTTTGGAAGCCATATTTTGGAATTATTATGGCAATTTAAATCTTGATTTGAATTTATATATTTATTTAAATAGTTAAATATTTGAAATTTGAGTTATTCTATTTGATTTTAAACTAGGAGAAATTAATTTGATTTAAAATTTGAATTGTATTTGGAATTAGATTTGTATTTGGATTTGGTTTTAAATTAAATAGATGATTTATCTAACTGGGTTTTAATCTATTCCTAGTTCCTATCCAATTGGGAATTCCCACATCCTATAAATAGGCAGGTACTCCTCTAATATTTTATTCATCCACATTATTTTCTTCACAAATAATTTCCAACCCGTGCATCGTGTCGGTGACCCCCTTCCCTTCCACTATTTTTATTTCGATTACAATTACATAATCATCTTCTTCGTGTCCACATGTCGGACACGATCTCGACACAGCTAACCCTAATCCTAAATCCTAACCCTATCCCTATCCCTCTAACCCGTCCACCTTCCCCGGCCGTCCCGACACCATCCGAGCTGCGGCAACAGCGCCGCCATTGCCACAACCACCTTCGCCACCACTGTCACCACCATTGACCACCACCATCACTATAGATTCACCACCGCCACAGTTATCATCGCCTTCACACCGCCGCGGCAACACCAGACCAGCGCCGCAGCCATAGGCAACCACACAACATCACCACCCCCGCCACCACGGTGTAACCACCACCACCATCAAAATAAAGCAACCCAAATACAAAAGGGCAGACCCTCACCTTCGCCGCGACGGAGCAGACCGTCCTCCGTTGCCGTCGACGACTCCAGTGTCGCTGCCGCTTTGGCCAGCAATCTCCCCCGTGCCGAAAACCCCCTCGATCTCCCAACCACTCCGCCTCCTTTCCCACCGGCGCCATCCAACGCCTCGACGCCGGACAGATCCCCTCCGCCGCTCTCTCGAACAAACCTCCGACAGCCCGGAGTCGCCGAGTGCTCGATCCCCTCCGCCACGCCGGGAGATCCGTCGCCCAGATCTGGGCCGGCGTCCGCGCCGGACCATCGACCTCCACCCGCGTCCGTCCTTGCCGCCGGTGCAGCTCCTCTCCGCTCACCTCTTTTCTCCTCGCCTCTCGCCTCCGCCTCTAGGCTGGCGCGCCACCCGCTCGCTGCCACACCGCCTCCGGCGAGACTCCCTTCCGTGCCGGCGAGCCGTGCCGAAACCCTTGTGGAAGCCGCCCCCTCCGGCGAGCTCCCTCCGCCTCTCCCCGAGCGCCCCGCCGGCGAAACCCCTCACCGCCGCCGCCCTTGCGCCGAGAGCTCCGATCCCGCTTCCCTCTCTCCTCTCTCCTTCCTCCCGAGCTCTCTCTCTCTCTGATTTTTTTTCTGACATTTCTCTTCTTCTGATTCTCCACTTTGTTTTTGTTTTGTGTTACTGTTTGCTCCTCTCAACCCGAGGAGAGAATGGTAGTAATAAGTTTGTTTGTTTTTTTTATTTTTTATTTACTTATTATTATTTTTATTATAATTTTATTCTATTTTCTTAATTTATTATTAGTAGTATTATTATTATTATTATTATTATTATTATTAATATTATCATTATCATTATTATTAGTATTAGCATTATAATTTTCATTATAAATTTTCATTATTATCATTATTATTATCATTATTATTATTATTATTTATCAGTTTAAATAAGCATTAATATTACTGTTAGGTATTGTTAGAATACTGTATATCTATTATTTTTAGTATGATATATTCTGAAAATACAAAATAGTAGTAGTACTAGTATCTTAATGATATCATGTTCTTAAGTATTATATTATTATTTTAAAATTTTTATAGATAAATATTTTGACCCATAAATTTAGTTTCCAAAATTATACATGAGTTACTAGTATTTCTCAAATATTTTAATTAATATAGTTTCTATCTCAAACCATATTTATTTTTTTTACAAAGTTAAGCGTTTTGCCCTAAAACGACTTTCGATTTTGGGTATTTTATTGGAAAGCATATTTTGACTAATAAATTATATTTGAGGTATTATAAAATATTTTTCAAAATCATAAATATTTTATTATCCATTTTCTTTGATTTTCTCTTTTCCATGACCAATCCCGTTAATGCTATTCCTTCGCCAATTTTGAGACCACCTTATGTCCACCCTAACTAAATACTCTTCTGGACCTAATGGAACCGACCGTGTCACCACCCGAGGTCACCATGCATAGTGGTTGCACTAAAGTCGCAGTTCATGCCAGCTTGATCATTGCAGCACACCAGGCGTACTACCAGGCAAGACACCTTGCCTTCACTGTTTAATTTCTTGCTCAATATTATGCATGTTTTTACTTATTCTAGAAAATATAAATTGTACTTGCAAATTATTATAGTTTAGTTGCATATGGCTTAGAGTTAAGGGACCACCTTTGTTTGTGTCGCATTCATTGGCCCTACACTTGTGTATCACGAGTCACGAGTCTCATATAGATCTCGGACGTACGTATCGACTGGCCATCGGTGCGCACATGCCGTGCGATAGGCAATAACTGCTAAATAGTTATGGTTGACTAGAAGACTTAGCGACTTAGCAGTTATTAGGAATATCGTGATGTGGATTCAGCACGAGTAGTGCATGGGGAGGGTGGAGACAGTTATTAGGCGCAGGGGTTTTCACACCTTTACTTTTCTCTAGCTGCCATTTGTGACTCAGTCGAGAGACTAGTGGACGTGCATTTATTTACTTTTCTCTAGATGCCACTAGTGCCTCGGTTGAAACACAAATGTGTCGTGCATTTACTTTCCTCTAGCTGCCGTTAGTGACTCACTCAAGAAGCTAGTGGCCGTGCATTTATTTTCCTCTAGACGCCCCTTAGTTCTCGTTCGAGTGCTAATGGGCCGTGCATTTACTTTTCTCTAGACGCCACTAGTGACTTGGTTGAAACGCTAACGCGCCGTGTTTCTAGCTTCGAGAGCCCTTGTGTGGAACGTTGTCTTCAAAATGCATTAACACCTAGAATGGTTAAGGATCTTTATTTGTGTAGTCATATATAGTTTTATGTTGAGCTTTATTTATTCAGTTTATGGTATGATATTATGTGTCTTGTTACGTCCCTCTGAGGACCTGGTTGTCTTGCCAGGTGTGTGCTATTGTCTTCGCAGGTGTTCTAGCTATAGCCGTGACTATCTCTATTTTTCGAGGATGATTGCGCTTGGATCGTCTTCGCTCCGCTCGCCAAAAATCTTTCTTTTGTTATGTATTTCTTTTCATAGTTGGTAGTGGATTTGTCTCCGCCCAACTACATGTACCAAGTAACATTTTTATGGTTGATTAAATGATGTCATTTATTCATATATTTTTGTGTGGATGAGATTAGTATGGTTCTACTGCATATTACAGCTTATGTATTTATACGAGGCTTCCATATATTGGAGTATACTTCGTATGAATACAGCTGGCATGTCTACGTTCCTAGTCCTACGTATTTTAGGACCGGGGCGTTACATGTTTTTGTGGTGGCCCATGCAGGTCAAGATAAATTGTTTGGTTACTTTACCGTACCAAACAAGCCTGTGTATAGGATTAGAAGTCTAGGATCTCATCCACATATTTGACCTCTTTTCTCGATTTTATCTCCCGTTTGACTCATCAAATGCATCTTGCTTGCTTCCTTCCATCCCTATTCTTATCCTTCCTTCGTGCTTGCTAGAGAATGACCCTACTAGTTAGTTGTCCCAAAACACCATTAGTTGAATTCTTTAAGTTGGGTAGAATACCTTATAAACTAGCAATCCCTTTTGACCTAGTGACCTATATTAGCAAGATTATTTAGATCCTGGAATCTAGAGGACCTAACCCGTCTAGTCAACCAAGGACGTAGACTAGGAGACTATAGGACGACTGTATGAAGACAATCACATGACTTATATCCTTTAGAAATTCGAACCAAATTCTACTTTCTACCAATCTTAGTCTCCCATGTCTATGTTTTTACCACCTTGACCAATGTTGTTACTAAAATCTAGTTTTGCAAACTCATCCATTTATCGAGTTTGTTCATGACTTATGCTATTGAGCGCGCTCACTAACATATTGTCTAATCAGAACCGGTACATGATGGTCTGATCAACCGAGTGCACTTTGGTTCGCCTTTGTCTATTATTCTACGTGGATGGAACATAATTAAACTTGTCCTCTAAAATTCCATCCACGACTGCCTTGACGATTCTTTTGAAATCTATACGAACGCCTTTGAACCACGTATTCGTAATTGATAATGTCATCATTGAACTCCTTAAATCGCTTTCGCCTTCACCGATTTTTGAAGGACGAAGGCACTTGAAATTCCTCTAGCCGTCCTATCAATTAAGACCATTACCACTCGACATTGTTATGTCTTCAACATAAACTCCTCAACCTTTCCCCCGACTCTAAATCTACAATCTTGACTCTTAACCACTTGAACTTAGGGGTGATTGCAATCGCCTCTTCAACCTAGACTACGACCATATAAACTTCGAACCCTTACCCCTTGTGTCCTCTCACCCCCCTACAAATTTTAATTTCGAGGACGAAATTTTTTTTAAGTTGGGTAGGATGTAAAACTCCTAAATTTCTACTATATTTTTTTTTATTTTTTTATTTATTTATTAAATTTGTATGGATTTAAAATTTTGTATTATACGCCACGTAGTCGTATTATACGTCGCGCACGAAATTTTGTTTTCGAAATTTGTTCGACGAGTGCGAATATGTGCGAGCGTACATATTTTTAGAAGAACGTTTTCTATTTCGAAGTGATATGTATAATAATTATTTTTGTCATTTTACAAAATTTCTAAGTTTGATATTTTAAGCCTTTTCTTTCTAACATTTATAAATAATAAATTATATTTCATTGTATGTTAGAAAAGCAAACTTTCGCATAAATGATTATGCTTGCATAATTAATTATTAGCTTATTTTTAAATAAATAATAAGGTATTTTCGAAATTAATATTATAGTATTTTTGGAAGCCATATTTTGGAATTATTATGGCAATTTAAATCTTGATTTGAATTTATATATTTATTTAAATAGTTAAATATTTGAAATTTGAGTTATTCTATTTGATTTTAAACTAGGAGAAATTAATTTGATTTAAAATTTGAATTGTATTTGGAATTAGATTTGTATTTGGATTTGGTTTTAAATTAAATAGATGATTTATCTAACTAGGTTTTAATCTATTCCTAGTTCCTATCCAATTGGGAATTCCCACATCCTATAAATAGGCAGGTACTCCTCCAATATTTTATTCATCCATATTACTTTCTCCACAAATAATTTCCAACCCGTGCATCGTGTCGGTGACCCCCTTCCCTTCCACTATTTTTATTTCGATTACAATTACATAATCATCTTCTTCGTGTCCACATGTCGGACACGATCTCGACACAGCTAACCCTAATCCTAAATCCTAACCCTATCCCTATCCCTCTAACCCGTCCACCTTCCCCGGCCGTCCCGACACCATCCGAGCTGCGGCAACAGCGCCGCCATTGCCACAACCACCTTCGCCACCACTGTCACCACCATTGACCACCACCATCACTATAGATTCACCACCGCCACAGTTATCATCGCCTTCACACCGCCGCGGCAACACCAGACCAGCGCCGCAGCCATAGACAACCACACAACATCACCACCCCCGCCACCACGGTGTAACCACCACCACCATCAAAATAAAGCAACCCAAATACAAAAGGGCAGACCCTCACCTTCGCCGCGACGGAGCAGACCGTCCTCCGTTGCCGCCGATGACTCCAGTGTCGCTGCCGCTTTGGCCAGCAATCTCCCCCGTGCCGAAAACCCCCTCGATCTCCCAACCACTCTGCCTCCTTTCCCACCGGCGCCATCCACCGCCTCGACGCCGGACAGATCCCCTCCGCCGCTCTCTCGAACAAACCTCCGACAGCCCGGAGTCGCCGAGTGCTCGATCCCCTCCGCCACGCCGGGAGATCCGCCGCCCAGATCTGGGCCGGTGTCCGCGCCGGACCATCGACCTCCACCCGCGTCCGCCCTTGCCGCCGGTGCAGCTCCTCTCCGCTCACCTCTTTTCTCCTCGCCTCTCGCCTCCGCCTCTAGGCTGGCGCGCCACCCGCTCGCTGCCACACCGCCTCCGGCGAGACTCCCTTCCGTGCCGGCGAGCCGTGCCGGCGAGCCGTGCCGAAACCCTTGTGGAAGCCGCCCCCTCCGGCGAGCTCCCTCCGCCTCTCCCAGAGCGCCCCGCCGGCAAAACCCCTCACCGCCGTCGCCCTTACGCCGAGAGCTCCGATCCCGCTTCCCTCTCTCCTCTCTCCTTCCTCCCGAGCTCTCTCTCTCTCTGATTTTTTTTCTGACATTTCTCTTCTTCTGATTCTCCACTTTGTTTTTGTTTTGTGTTACTGTTTGCTCCTCTCAACCCGAGGAGAGAATGGTAGTAATAAGTTTGTTTGTTTTTTTTTATTTTTATTTACTTATTATTATTTTTATTATAATTTTATTCTATTTTCTTAATTTATTATTAGTATTATTATTATTATTATTATTATTATTATTATTATTAATATTATCATTATCATTATTATTAGTATTAGTATTATAATTTTCATTATAAATTTTTATTATTATCATTATTATTATCATTATTATTATTATTATTTATCAGTTTAAATAAGCATTAATATTACTGTTAGGTATTGTTAGAATACTGTATATCTATTATTTTTAGTATGATATATTCTGAAAATACAAAATAGTAGTAGTACTAGTATCTTAATGATATCATGTTCTTAAGTATTATATTATTATTTTAAAATTTTTATAGATAAATATTTTGACCCATAAATTTAGTTTCCAAAATTATACATGAGTTACTAGTATTTCTCAAATATTTTAATTAATATAGTTTCTATCTCAAACCATATTTATTTTTTTTACAAAGTTAAGCGTTTTGCCCTAAAACGACTTTCGATTTTGGGTATTTTATTGGAAAGCATATTTTGACTAATAAATTATATTTGAGGTATTATAAAATATTTTTCAAAATCATAAATATTTTATTATCCATTTTCTTTGATTTTCTCTTTTCCATGACCAATCCCGTTAATGCTATTCCTTCGCCAATTTCGAGACCACCTTATGTCCACCCTAACTAAATACTCTTCTGGACCTAATGGAACTGACCGTGTCACCACCCGAGGTCACCATGCATAGTGGTTGCACTAAAGTCGCAGTTCATGCCAGCTTGATCATTGCAGCACACCAGGCGTACTACCAGGCAAGACACCTTGCCTTCACTGTTTAATTTCTTGCTCAATATTATGCATGTTTTTACTTATTCTAGAAAATATAAATTGTACTTGCAAATTATTATAGTTTAGTTGCATATGGCTTAGAGTTAAGGGACCACCTTTGTTTGTGTCGCATTCATTGGCCCGACACATGTGTATCACGAGTCACGAGTCTCATATAGATCTCGGACGTACGTATCGACTGGCCATCGGTGCGCACATGCCGTGCGATAGGCAATAACTGCTAAATAGTTATGGTTGACTAGAAGACTTAGCGACTTAGCAGTTATTAGGAATATCGTGATATGGATTCAGCACGAGTAGTGCATAGGGAGGGTGGAGACAGTTATTAGGCGCAGGGGCTTTCACACCTTTACTTTTCTCTAGCTGCCATTTGTGACTCAGTCGAGAGACTAGTGGACGTGCATTTATTTACTTTTCTCTAGATGCCACTAGTGCCTCGGTTGAAACACAAATGTGCCGTGCATTTACTTTCCTCTAGCTGCCGTTAGTGACTCACTCAAGAAGCTAGTGGCCGTGCATTTATTTTCTTCTAGACGCCCCTTAGTTCTCGTTCGAGTGCTAATGGGCCGTGCATTTACTTTTCTCTAGACGCCACTAGTGACTTGGTTGAAACGCTAACGCGCCGTGTTTCTAGCTTTGAGAGCCCTTGTGTGGAACGTTGTCTTCAAAATGCATTAACACCTAGAATGGTTAAGGATCTTTATTTGTGTAGTCATATATAATTTTATGTTGAGCTTTATTTATTCAGTTTATGGCATGATATTATGTGTCTTGTTACGTCCCTCTGAGGACCTGGTTGTCTTGCCAGGTGTGTGCTATTGTCTTCGCAGGTGTTCTAGCTATAGCCGTGACTATCTCTATTTTTCGAGGATGATTGCGCTTGGATCGTCTTCGCTTCGCTCGCCAAAAATCTTTCTTTTGTTATGTATTTCTTTTCATAGTTGGTAGTGGATTTGTCTCCGCCCAACTACATGTACCAAGTGACATTTTTATGGTTGATTAAATGATGTCATTTATTCATATATTTTTGTGTGGATGAGATTAGTATGGTTCTACTGCATATTACAGCTTATGTATTTATACGAGGCTTCCATATATTGGAGTATACTTCGTATGAATACAGCTGGCATGTCTACGTTCCTAGTCCTACGTATTTTGGGACCGGGGTGTTACAAATTCATGCTGAGTTGGTACAGTATTGATTATTAGTAGGAGTTACTATTCGGCATATGCATTTTGTGCACCCTTGTGTGTAATATAATGTTCTATTTGATTTTAATCCATGTTAATGTATATACATTATGTAATTAAATAAAGAATGCAAGTATGAGTAAATAGTTAAATAAATAATGTATGAGGTGTAAGTATCCTATCTAATGTAAGCATGTATAAGTATGGCTTGTAATGAATATATAGGTTCCATAGTATGTAATGTATGATCATATAGTAGTACAAGAGAATAAATGAATGATGAATGAATGCAAGCATGAATGTAATGTAATAATAGATGTAATGTATGCAATATACAAGTTAATGAGATGTAATGTTCTATGTTAACACAAATCCTATATTACCTCATGTACCCCCTTACACTATGTTGACACTATCACACTTGACACATTGTTAACTTACACTTTGACACTCTTTGATGTGTATACACTATGTATGCCCATTTAACCCTCACTTGCCCCTTTTTCATGTTCACATACACACACATAGCCTCTTAAATAAGTATTTATGAATATAGTTAACTTAGCTATGTATGTATATTATACATATGTTAGCATATTTTGTTGTAATATATAAGTTTATATAACCATTTGAAATGTCATGATTATAGACCTAATATTGAATACCAATATATGTATGTGTATATATGTGTAGACATATATAGCTTAAAGTAATAGATTACCTAGTGTATATCCAATGTGAATTCTTGCCTATTTGAGTATTGAATAATTGCATGCTATATAGAGTTGGGTGTATGTTGGCTTGTATAGCCTTGTATTGATGTGTGCTTGCTAGGATAGTCTTGGTTAGGCCTAGTAAGACTTACTGGGTTAGGACATGACCTAGTTTGACCTAGTTTGACTAGTGCAGTTGACCAGAGTTGACCAAGGGTTGACTTTGGCCTAGTTTGACCTAAATTCATGTAGAATGTATTGTAGTGCTTTATATTACCCTTCTGGACATGTTGTGACTTGTGTTGTTCTAATTAGGAGCCAGACACCTCTCCTCGGATAGTATCTTTACCTTGGACATTCAGATATCAGGCGAGTACATTCTCTGATAGTTCTCTCATTTATTTGTCAATTACTGTATTTCAGTTCTAGTTAGTTGTATGCGATTCTCTGTTACAACACGTGTGGATATTACTGGATTCATGTATACGACACACATTTATTTTCTGGCCTCTATTACTGGTATCATCATTTCCGGCTTCTATTACTGGAATCACCTGCTGGAATCATTTACTGGAATCATTTACTGGAATCATTTACTGGTATCATTATATTTTGGCTGGACTCATCTTGAATCATTGTGTCAAAATTCTGGATTTACTTGCTGGGAGGGGAAATACTAGAGTAAGACATGTAGACATACCCCATTACTGGAATCATCCCTACTGGAATCTACTGGAATGATAGCCATCTCTCGTCTGATCAGTGAGAGGTGTGCCGGATTACCCACAGCCGTTTACATGTCGATCTCGGTATTTTAAAACACACTGTTAGAGTATAGGCTGGACTCACCCTGGAATCATTGATCACTATAACTGGAATCGTCCCTTACTGGATTCATCTTGTACTGGACTTACATTGGAGTTACACTGGTTAACATTGTTGTCTGGACCTCATATCATATTACCCTGGTTCAGCTAGTTCTATTTTTACAGACTTTATTGCTATGATTCTTCTCTTGTTTAGTTATTTACTTTCCTTGCACCTTATCTGTCTTTCTTACCATCACCTGAATATAAACTGCCATTTTCATCAATACAACTGCCTATAACTGCTTTATAGTTCTCTGTCATTTACTTGGGTTTTCTAGATGAGATGTGCTCGTTCCTGTCCTGACTGGACCTGTTGATAAATTTTACAGATAGCTTGGAGGTTGTCTGCTAGCCTAGAGGAGACACATTAGAGGTTGTTTAGATAGTTATTTCATTTGTCTGGAGTTGTATTTACTTTATGGATTACTGTATTTGAGTTTTGAGATATATTTCTGGGTTTATGTATCTTAGATACTTAGACTTCTATCTCCTGTATCTCTTTGGATTTTATGTTTATCTATCTTTATCATTCTACCTTAGATTGTGATTGAGTTGTAGCTCTGTGTTGGCCTCCTTATGGAGAGTATTCATATTATGCTAGTTATAGTTCATGACCTAGAACAGCGTTCTACCGCCGACACTGCGACGTAGGCTGGGCGTTGTTACGTACTCGTACCCTCACGGTGGGTGCAGGTCGTGACACGTTTTTAGTGGTGGCCCATGCAGGTCGAGTTTATGTAGTGGTATTCGAACTTGAGTACCACTACAGCCTGCAGTAGGAATAGAATATATCTTGAAGATACTCAATCACAATTAGGATCCCTTGAGAGATTCCTGGGACGACCCTTGAGAATCTTGTTTAACTCCGATTTAAAAATTCTTTTTTCTTGATTTGATTTATCTTTACTTTCTGTTGTTGAATTTGATTTTGATGTATTATTATTGAATTTGAGTTTGTATTTATTGAATTTGATGAAGGTTGTGGAATTTTGAATCTTGATGTTAGCTGTAGCATCCGAGTTTGTGGTTATATGATTTGAAGGATTTTGTTCATTTTTGAATTTTGATGCTCGTTGATAAATTTGATTTGATTTTTGGGAATTCATTGTTGATTAATTTAATTTTTGGCAAGATGAAATTATATGGGCTAGGTCATCTATGTTATGGAATCTAGTCTTCTATAGTCACATTAGCCAGCATGGTGAGGACATATAGTCTTACTTTGGATATATTTTTCGGGTGTGGGAATTTAAGGTTTTCGCAGCCAAGCTAGCAGCACCGCAAAAATGTTAAATACCATGATTCTAGAGGTATGTGCATAAGTCAAGGACTCTGTGATTATCGTAGCCTTGCTCACTAGTATGACGAGGATTTAGAGTACCATGATTTTGGATAGACGCATATGATTATCAGATTGTACCTTAAATGTTTTCGAACATGTTTTTGCTACTTTTGTTTCAGTCATTCAAAAAAAAAAGAGAAGGAATTATTGTTGTTTTGTTTTGTTTTATTTCTTATTGTTTACTTAGGATGTAGCTTTAGCTATTTTTATAAACCTTGTGTAACTTTTTACAAAAAATTATTTCTTCTTAATACAATAAACCAATGATTTTACTAGGCCTTATTTTGGATTTGGTATTATAATTCTTGTTTCAAAAAAAATGGGTCCCTCTTTTAAATAGATAAGCAGAACAGATTCTATTATCATTCTTTTCCTGCCAATATTTTTACTACCATCATTCCTTGTCTTATATACATGTCCTGATTATATCAATTTCCTGTCTCATATATAATTCTGTCAGCTATACCTTGAAAACTCTTGAATCTTTATATCGTTTTTTATCTGAGAAATGTTGAGGAAGTGACGTAAATCATCTAGTTCAAAAATGATGTAATTGGTTATCATATGATGATTTTGTAGGAATCTGAGTGTTGGATGTCAAATATGAAAAAAATTGAAATGGAGATGTGGTAAAGGTCTAAAATGAAATTGAGGGATAAATGTTATCAATTTAGAAACAATCACAGAAAGTGGGTTATGAATAATTCATGGATGTATTTCAAAACTAATGAGGATGTTTAAGGTCAACCTAGTTTTGAGAACTTAAAAATCTTTGTTATTGATTCTTGGGAACTATTACAAGGCTATGTAGAAGTTTAGAGATGGAAAGGAAAATTTAATCAAATAAAATGATTATGCAAAATTGAACTAGATATTGTAAGAGGGTGACTAGAGACAGAGAGAACACAAGGATTTTACGTTATAGAAATTATTTTAGATGATTGGAAGAAAATTATAGAATTCAAAAAAATATTTAAAGGTGAACGTTGAAGAAAATATGAAGGTTGATTTATAAAAAAGAATAAATTTTGTGTGACATAGTGGTATTGGAGTTTAGTGAATACGAGACTCGATTTAAACAAGTCCAAGGATTCTATAAACTGGATTTAGAGGTTTCGGATCTAATTTAAAACGAGGTGAAGGAATTTGAAATTTTGATTAAATGAATAAGTGTTGAGTCCTAAAAAGAGGGGTATGTTTCGTGGAAAATTTTTTGGAAGTTAAAGATTTTGTCTATGGTGATTGTGGTAAAGGTTTAGATGACTGAAGGTTATAAAATTTCGATGATAGTTATATAGAGGTTGATTTTCATATTGGGACTTGTGAAAAAAAAAGAATATGGTTTAGCAAATGATAAACTGATAGTATTAGAGAGGGATGATTTGCTGACTTCGTATGAAATCTTTTCCTGTTTTCTCTAAAAGGGGTTTTTCAATATCATTGAATCCTAGTTTCCTTAATCCGACCAAATCGACTTCGATTATCTTTTCTTATCATATTTATATCTTGGGTTGTACTTAATTGAATTAAAATTGATTGTGACCTGAATCTCTATCCTTGTATGCTCGATCTCAGACTTTGTTGAACCTGTCCTCCATATTGCCTAAATCTTGATTTTCCCCAATTTGATCAACTTAGATCGTATCAAGACTAAATATTCTTAATACGTATTGTGATTGGAAATTTTCCATGGAATTGGCTTTCATTTCTTAACTTTGATTTTGATTTTTTTTTCTGAACCCTTTAAAGATAATGGGTAGTTATTTTTTTTTATTTTTATGATAAGTATCAGTTTTCATATAGGATGGTAGACTGCCTTACAGTTTTGATGGTTTGTTATTTTTGTAACTTTTGTTTAGCACCCTAGATTGCATGTGTGTTTTGATACCCTATGACCGTTTTGGTTTAGCATGACTAGAATACCTAGATGAGACTTTCACTACCACCGTATGCCATGACCATGTATGTCGTCCTTTTGATGGTATGATTTATTTAAGTTCTGGGATATGATTGTGGGGGTTTGACCTAGAAGGATTACGAACATTTTAATTTCGAGGACGAAATTTTTATAAGGTGGGTAGGATGTGAGCACCCTAAATTTCGGGTTGATTTTTTTTCATTTTATTTTAATTTTCTGATTGAGGGTAATTTTGAAATTTCGTGTTTATAATTATTTTAATAATGATATTTAATTCAAGATATGATTTTTGGTGATATTAAATTATTTTAAAATTATTTAAATCAATGACTTGTGGTTTTGACGTTTTGCTAGTGAAATCCTAGAGATTGTTTGACCTAGAGCCTAACCATGTGATTATGATATTTTAATATCATTTTTGGCCTAAGGATATTTTTGCATTTGACCTCTTTGAATTATTTTGATATTATTTTATTATTTATGATATTGTCTTGGGGTTATTTGAGTCGGGTTCGAATTGCAACTCAATCCGACTTGAAACGGGAACCCGGGGGTAGTTTGACTCTAGTGGGACCCACACACTAGTTAGGCATGGCCCACATGATATTAATTTTAGTCCACATGATAGAAATATTTTAGTTAGAGGTTAGACTAATTATTATGGATAAGGTTAGTGTGATTAGAGACTTTAGAATGACTAATTTAGCCCCAACCAATTAGCCCTTTCCTAATACTCATAGAATAGGTTAGTAGGAGCTTTTGGACTTTTTCTAATAGGACAAAACCACCTTTATGGCCAGCCACAATAAGGATAGGGTTGAGCCTCCCATTTGTCATTATCCATCTATTTTTCTCTCTCTTGTTCTTCCCCAAATTCCTAGAAAGCAATCCCTAGCAATTTCTTCACCAAATCCTTCCATTTTACCACCAAATCTTCTTCTTTCCTTCTCCATTCTAGCCAAGGAGGAAGCTACCCAAGTTTGGGAGGATTCGGAGCTCGTTCGTGTCCTTTTGGAATCTCTACGTGTCGGTGTCGCTCCGGGAAAGATTTTCTTCGATTCGATCTACCGGGAGGTATAAATCTCTTCTCTTTTTCATTTCCTCATGCATATAGGTCTATTTTGAACCCATAGGAATGATCCCCATGGTTGTATCTCCATTTGTGTCCATTTTGTGTCCATTTGGATGTCATAGGAGTGTCCTTTGTGTTGTGGATGTGTTCATGTTACATATATAGATTTATATATATATATATATATATATATATATATATATATATATATATATATATATATATTGTAATGAGAGTGTATCTATATTTATATATGTAATAAATGGTTCATGATGATTATATAATCAAGTTTGTGAGTGTGGTTCCTCATATTATTATTGCTATTATTGTTGTGGATAATTAGGATATATATTGTGTATTCTTTTGGCTCAAACTATCTAAATCCGTCATGATTTTTATCCACGTTTTTAATTTCAGCCCTAAATTAGAAATGTCATAACTTCTAGCTCAAACTCGGTTTAATCTCCCGTTTTTTTTTATAAGAAGCGTATTGAAGTTAGCTTTCCAAAAACATGTATTAATAGGCCTAATTCTTTCTGTAACTTTCTGGAGAATTATTTGAGTGTCAGCTGTACGAAAGACAAACGCGTTCTCGATGTTTTCGCGATTCCGGGAGTTTCCGGAAACGAAAACACGATCCGTTTGAAGTTTCGGAAAGCTAACACATAGATCTATAATATACTTTAATCTTAGAATTTAATTCATGCTGAGTTGGTACAGTATTGATTATTAGTAGGAGTTACTATTCGGCATATGCATTTTATGCACCCTTGTGTGTAATATAATGTTCTATTTGATTTTAATCCATGTTAATGTATATACATTATGTAATTAAATAGAGAATGCAAGCATGAGTAAATAGTTAAATAAATGATGTATGAGGTGTAAGTATCCTATCTAATGTAAGCATGTATAAGTATGACTTGTAATGAATATGTAGGTTCCATAGTATGTAATGTATGATGCATATAGTAGTACAAGAGAATAAATGAATGATGAATGAATGCAAGCATGAATGTAATGTAATAATAGATGTAATGTATGCAATATACAAGTTAATGAGATGTAATGTTCTATGTTAACACAAATCCTATATTACCTCATGTACCCCCTTACACTATGTTGACACTATCACACTTGACACATTGTTAACTTACACTTTGACACTCTTTGATGTGTATACACTATGTATGCCCATTTAACCCTCACTTGCCCCTTTTCCATGTTCACATACACACACATAGCCTCTTAAATAAGTATTTATGAATATAGTTAACTTAGCTATGTATGTATATTATACATATGTTAGCATATTTTGTTGTAATATATAAGTTTATATAACCATTTGAAATGTCATGATTATAGACCTAATATTGAATACCAATATATGCATGTGTATATATGTGTAGACATATATAGCTTAAAGTAATAGATTACCTAGTGTATATCCAATGTGAATTCTTGCCTATTTGAGTATTGAATAATTGCATGCTATATAGAGTTGGGTGTATGTTGGCTTGTATAGCCTTGTATTGATGTGTGCTTGCTAGGATAGTCTTGGTTAGGCCTAGTAAGACTTACTGGGTTAGGACATGACCTAGTTTGACCTAGTTTGACTAGTGCAGTTGACCAGAGTTGACCAAGGGTTGACTTTGGCCTAGTTTGACCTAGATTCATGTAGAATGCATTGTAGTGCTTTATATTACCCTTCTGGACATGTTGTGACTTGTGTTGTTCTAATTAGGAGCCAGACACCTCTCCTCGGATAGTATCTTTACCTTGGACATTCAGATATCAGGCGAGTACATTCTCTGATAGTTCTCTCATTTATTTGTCAATTACTGTATTTCAGTTCTAGTTAGTTGTATGCGATTCTCTGTTACAACACGTGTGGATATTACTGGATTCATGTATACGACACACATTTATTTTCTGGCCTCTATTACTGGTATCATCATTTCCGACTTCTATTACTGGAATCACCTGCTGGAATCATTTACTGGAATCATTTACTGGAATCATTTACTGGTATCATTATATTTTGGCTGGACTCATCTTGAATCATTGTGTCAAAATTCTGGATTCACTTGCTGGGAGGGGAAATACTAGAGTAAGACATGTAGACATACCCCATTACTGGAATCATCCCTACTGGAATCTACTGGAATGATAGCCATCTCTCGCCTGATCAGTGAGAGGTGTGCCAGATTATCCACAGCCGTTTACATGTCGATCTCGGTATTTTAAAACACACTGTTAGAGTATAGGCTGGACTCACCCTGGAATCATTGATCACTGTAACTGGAATCGTCCCTTACTGGATTCATCTTGTATTAGATTCATCTTGTACTGGACTTACATTGGAGTTACACTGGTCAACATTGTTGTCTGGACCTCATATTATATTACCCTGGTTCAGCTAGTTCTATTTTTACAGACTTCATTGCTATGATTCTTCTCTTGTTTAGTTATTTACTTTTCTTGCACCTTATCTGTCTTTCTTACCATCACCTGAATATAAACTGCCATTTTCATCAATACAACTGCCTATAACTGCTTTATAGTTCTCTGTCATTTACTTGGGTTTTCTAGATGAGATGTGCTCGTTCCTGTCCTGACTGGACCTGTTGATAAATTTTACAGATAGCTTGGAGGTTGTCTGCTAGCCTAGAGGAGACACATTAGAGGTTGTTTAGATAGTTATTTCATTTGTCTGGAGTTGTATTTACTTTATGGATTACTGTATTTGAGTTTTGAGATATATTTCTGGGTTTATGTATCTTAGATACTTAGACTTCTATCTCCTGTATCTCTTTGGATTTTATGTTTATCTATCTTTATCATTCTACCTTAGATTGTGATTGAGTTGTAGCTCTGTGTTGGCCTCCTTATGGAGAGTATTCATATTATGCTAGTTATAATTCATGACCTAGAACAGCGTTCTACCGCCGACACTGCGGCGTAGGCTGGGCGTTGTTACGTACTCGTACCCTCACGGTGGGTGCAGGTCGTGACACTTTGATCTCCACTCTTATCTTCTTATCTCCTTGGATCCCTGACTTGATAACATGCTTGCATTATTGTTCTATCCTGGTCCTTCCTTAATATTCCTGACGTCATTGCTTCAGTGGCATCATTCCTGTTGATCAGCCAGAAGAAGTTCGGCCGGCAGACCAGCAACAACACGAAGATCAAGAGCAGTCCTCTGCAGCCGCCTTCCGAGCCATGCCTTCTGGAGAACCAATGCCCCCAGTCCAGCCAGTTCAGCCAGCAGGGTCAGAGGATGGGGTCTTGATAGGGCTCATCCGTGAGTTGCTTGCATCTCAGGACCGTCGAGGTGATGCCTTGCAGCAAGTAGTACAAGATGCTATGAGCGGAATTGGTCCTCGAGGGAACAGTGCGGTCAACAATTTCAAGCGCATGAACCCTCCCTTCTTCGATGGCAGCGAGGATGCTATTGCTGCAGATGCCTGGCTACAGGACATTGAAGTTATCTTGGAGGCAGCCAGGACCCCTGAAGCAGAGAAGGTGGCAGTGGTGCGCCTGCAGTTACTAGATCTAGCCCGCAGCTGGTGGGCTATGCAAGCAGCGAGTTTGGGTACGCCTGTCATGTGGGCGATATTCAGTGATATGTTTCAGACCAAGTACTTCGACGCAGTGGCTAGATATGACCTGCAGACCAGGTTTAGTAATCTCAGACAGATGAACAGGACGGTCGACGGATATGCGGCCGAGTTTTCAAGGTTGAGTCGGTTTGCTCCCACTTTGGTGGCAACCGAGCTAGACAGAGCACAGCGATTTCAGCAGGGGCTCCACTTGGAGATCATACTGGCAGTAGAGCAGTTCGAGCACAGAACTTTTGATGCCGTCTTGCGAGCAGCGAGGAGGCATAAGTACACTTCTCGAAGGATAGCAGGCCGGATCGGAGATCAGAAACGGTCTCACAACCAGATGAACAATCCTCAGCACCGGCCCCAGCAGCTAGGCCCTGACCATTGGAGCTACGAGAACAGATTCGGTTACCTCCTTACAGCATTCTGCCCCGACCTATCCCCAGCAGCAGAAGCAGAAGCGGCCTTTCGCAACGGGTTGTTCTCATTACGGGAAGCCGGGGCATATTGTTACTGAGTGCCGCAGGGCACAGGAATTGTGCTTGGTTTGTGGTTCGCCGGACCATATGATAGGATCTTGTCCGTTCAGAAACAGATCATCGTCGACAGTAACTAGTCCCTCAGTTATGGGACCAGCACCAGCACCAGCACCAGAACCAGTTCCAGTTCACCAACCACAGCAGCTTCCGTTCCCGGGTCCATTGCCGTCTCAGGCCCAGGCCTTCCAGCAACAGAGGCCTCAGCAGTTCGCCCTGGCCCAGGCCCAGATCCAAAATCGGCAGAGAGGTATCTGTGTCCTATTGTCTTGCTTTTCGCCGTCGTTATGCGGGACACGTGTCATATTTCATGTGTCCTAATTACAACGGTATATTCTGGACCCGAGCCATGTCCTAGATCATTCGAAAACGGTTATTGGTACCAACCTTTTCGTATGAGGAAAGGCCCGTGTCCCTGTTTGACCAAGGAGAGAGACCTTAAGCGCAAGACTATCAGTTTAGTTCATGTTGCTTGAGTTCATTGCTCCTTGGGAGAGTCAAACGTGGGAGTGTGAGGATGACATCCGATCACGATATCTCTACCTGTTTGACTCGTGAGGTATAATGTGTTTCTTATGCCTTACGTTTTCCCTTCCTTGCTTGCATTGTATGATTGTATGATTGAACTGCTTAGTGTAGCTTGTCTGTGCTTAGTGTAGCTTGTCGTGGTAATCTCTAGCTCCTTGATTAAATTCCGAGGACGGAATTCTTTTAAGGTGGGTAGAGTTGTCACCCTCATTTTTCGTATTTCCCGTATTTCGTATTTATACTCGTATCTGGATTTTTGGCATGTATTTTTTTTTATTTTCTCAACTTGTAAAATTTTGGTATTTCTCGTATTTTGGGTTTTGACCTGGCTCGGTTTTAATTGGTTTGGTTTGGTTTGGTTTAATGTGTATTGGAACACCTTAACCTATGCTCCACCCTCAACACACCACATCCCACCCTCTTTATAATCCCCACCTAACACTCTCTTTCTTCATTACCTCCTCCATTAATTTCTTCTTCTTCTTCTTCTTCTTCCTCCACACAACTCTCCACACCCATAGGCAAGTGCACCTTGCCACCACATGAGAACCCTCTTTTATTGGTCCATTTGCTAGATTAGGACATGGTGATCAGCATTAGAACTTGGTATTTTGTGATTTGGAGTCCCCATTGTTCTAGATCTAAGTTTTCTTTATTTTCGGTTTTGCATGGTTTTGATCTACTTAAGTTGGATTTTTATGGGTTTTGATGTTTCCTTGTGGAAGAGGGTTCAATTCCACCATGGTTGGAACTTTGGAAATCTGGATTTGGAGTTCGGATGGCCAAGTTGTGATGCCTTGAAGTTTTGGAGCCATGGGAGTTTCTTCTCAGCCATGGAGAAGAAGACCCTTTTCCCTGCGTGCGTGTTTTTACGCGTACGCAGCTCTCTGCTTGCGTGCTTTTGCACGTACGCAGCTCCCTGGCGTACGTGACTTTTCACGTATGCCGCTCTCCTGCGTACGTGACTTTTCACATATGCCGCTCTCCTGTGTGCGTGACTTTTCACGTACGCAGCTCTCTGGCGTGCGTGACTTTTCACGTATGCCGCTCTCCTGCGTGCGTGACTTTTCACGTATGTCGCTCTCCTGTGTGCGTGACTTTTCACGTACGCAGCTCTCTGGCGTGCGTGACTTTTCACGTATGCCGCTCTCCTGCGTGCGTGACTTTTCACGTATGCCGCTCTCCTGTGTGCGTGACTTTTCTCGTACGCAGCTCTCCTGCGTGCGTGACTTTTCACGTATGCCGCTCTCCTGTGTGTGTGACTTTTCTCGTACGCAGCTCTCCTGCGTGCGTGACTTTTCTCGTATGCAGCTCTCATGCGTGCGTGACTTTTTCGCGTACGCAGCTCTCCAGCGTGCGTGACTTTTCGCGTACGCAGCTCTCTGTCGTGCGTGACTTTTCACGTACGCAGCTCCCCTGCGTGCGTGACTTTTTTCGCGTACGTCGCTCTCCTGCGTGCGTGTCTTGTGCGTACGCTGCACCCTGAACCCCTTGCTTAACCCATTGGCTCTTGGAGTACTGGTTTTATTTCTCGACTTGGTTTCTTTTATGGATTGGGTTTTCCTGAGATCTGTTCAACACAGCACCACTATCTTGACCCGACACGGCCTAACACGATTTTCAAGTAATTGTTTATGACTAGTACGGTCCTCAGGATTTCCTGTGGATTATGATTTTGATATTCTTTGATCTCCTTGCTAGTGACCCAGTGGGGTGCACACCTAACTTGTAACTTGTAATAAATCCTTGTGACTTGATAATCTTGATAGTGGCCGTGGTGGCGCACTCTTGACTTGACTTGTAACTTGTAACATGACTTGATAACTTAATGCTGTTGCGACGGCTAACAGACTTGACAAGAATAAATGGCCTGGACACCGTGGGTGAATGTGTTTGTACAAATGAACCTGTCTTGTCTTGCATCAAGTCTAGGACATGAATCCCTGGTTTCCCACGGTCAGGGATTCATACTGAATATGGCTAGGATTAATGACTAGATTGATCAAATAGTTCATGGAGAATTTCCCATTTACCCGTTGCCCCTTTGGTCCCGGCCTTATATATATATATACTTGGGAATTGTTGCTATCCGTCGAGATGAGCGCACTTCCAGCCCGCCGTCGAGTGTGGTACCTTAGGACACATGTATCTTACTACAGTGTGTCTGCTTTATCCTGCTATCTTTTCCTTTTCTTGCTGGGATCACTCAGGTAGTAACAAACAGGTAACCAGGACTTGGAATTCTCATTGCATCTTGCTAGTAACTAGGCCTGTGATAACCCTAGTTAGTTAAAGTAGCAAGCCGTATTTATTGCTTGGCCGTGATTGATTGGATGGGGTCTAGTCCAGCCTTGTCTCGTCCTGATCCTGTACAATTTCTGACATGACACGCTTACTCGTGCTTTATCTTAATTCTATATCATGAATAATTGCATGACCAGATTTCTTATATTTACCTTGCCGATAATTGGTGGGAGAAACCAAGTTCTGTTCAGACGAAGGGTTACAACCTCGGTCCTTGTTTGGTTTACGGGTTGTAACCTGGTTATCTGAATAGTCCCATGGTTATCTCATCATATATCATCCTGTCATGCTTTCCATATGTTCTGTCTTTTATCGATTCTGTACAAGATTGTCTTTTATATTCTCCTATCATGCTTTTTCTTAAATTACTATCTCTTATTATATAATTATATTATTGTGCTAATTGCTGGCTTTAGTTCTTATTTTGTGGCCTCCTTTGTGGCACTTGCTCTTTCTGGGGTCTGACCCAGCTGGTTTTGTATGGCCAGATACCGGAGCAGCAGCAAAGGATCTACCTGCTTTCCAGCCAGATGGTGACCACTAGAGGGAATCCTGGCAACGAATGGGTTTCTTTTGTTCTCCCACTGTAATTGTACATTATTCTTTTGAGGCATTTAGTCGACGAGCACTTGTTAGCTCGATGCACTTTACCTTCTGTCTGCCTACGGGCTGTGAACATGATTGGCAACTCGGGGTTGATCATGTATGACTTAACTCTTGCTAGTCCTTACATTTTGTACGACTAGCTTCATGATCATCTGGATATGTAATGTTTGGGACGCCTTACAATTGTATATTTGGTGATCTGATATCTTGTGATTATTATTAGTTGGTTGAGATTGAGACAATAGGATAATTTCTGACCTTAAGAGACTGTTGGCTTGTAGATAAACCCTCATATTTCTAGACAGCCGTGACCGTATAGTGAGATGGATTCCATTTCATTATACGTAGCTGGCTATGTTCGCCCCCGCTCTCCAGTATTTTGGTTCTGGGGCGTGACAAAGAACACGGAAGTGGGCCTCCATCAAAGATGGAACATCAGATCCAGCAATGATCTGGAATCGAGCCGAGTCCGCATCAGGACGGAGAGATGCAAGATATGCCATAACATGAAGCTGCTTGTGTTGAGCCCGAGCTTCATTGATATCCGCCGTCAGAGGAAGAACACGATCAATTTCATCCACCATAGCCTTGAAGGATCGGAAGTGGTCCTTATGAGACTTGTCTCCTTGAGTTGCTCGGTAAACGCTAACAACCGAGTCGTATATGCGAGACAAGTCGCGTTTTCCATCAAACGCCGTTGCTAGGACCTCCCATTGCTCCTTGACCGTGTCCGTGTTTTGAACCATGTCCTCGACGGACGGTTCCATGGAGTTCCTCAACTGTGTAAACAGTCGACTATCATCCGTCTTCCACTGTTCAAATGTGGGATCAGTCGTCGCTGGAGGGCTGTCAGTCAAATGTTTAGATAGCCGCATCCCACGAAGTGTTTTCTCAACTTTCTTCTGCCATGCTGAGTAACCATCTGGACCGTCCAATCGACGGTCGACAAGTCGAGTCGAAGAGATCGTCGTGCTAGTGCTCGTCGTGTTGCTGACACCGTTACCATCATCTGCCTTCGAATCTGTCATCCTGAAATGGAAGCAACCGTCGCGAGTTCTTTCCAATCCTAAAAATCACGCCAACTTTACGAATGTGCTATAAACGTGGTTAACACTGTCGCGCACATAGAAAGTAAACACGTCAGGACACAAGAGAAAACACGATCATTCTCTGTGTAGATTTGAATGTGAAGATTAGGGTAGGAAAATCATTTGTTAAGTCCAAACGGCTTAATCTAGGAATAAAGCATTGGACCACTGACTCCTTTTTTTTTTCTTCTTTTTTTTCTTTTTTTTTTAAAACTAGGGTTCGGAGGGTGTGTTGTGGCTGATGGAAAATGTTAGGGTTTTGAGCCATCGTGGGTGATCCGGGTGTCTGCACAGCAGATCCGGGGCGTGGGGGGGATCCGGGTGTCTGCACAGCATATCCAGAGTGTGGGGGAGCTGGGTGTCTGCGCCGCAGATCCGGAGTGTGGGAGAGCCGGGTGTCTGCACAGCAGATCCGGGAAGGGAGAGAGATCCGGGGGTCTGCACAGCAGATCCGGACTGGGGAGGGCTTGATCGGGGGGGGGGGGGGGGGGGGGGGGGTCGGCGAAGGGAGGGCAGCAGGGGGGTCGGCAAAGGGGGGGGGGGGGGGTCGACGAAAGGAAGAATTTTTTTTTGTTGTGAAATTTTTCTTTTTCTTCCTTCTATGGCTCTGATACCATGTAGAATGGAATAAAATAGATGATATCTTTATTGAAGAGAGACTACACATATATATATAGGAGAGGCTAGCCTCCTCTCCTATTACTCTAAGCAATGTGGGACTAAAGTCCAATAACTAATAACTCTAATATAACACTTAACAAGACCCATAAGGTGCAGGTGCACCCACTCATATGAGGTCTAGGGGTTTTAGAAAGGATATTTTCTTATTTCATGCCACTCAATTTGATGGGTGCTCACTGCTGAATCCTACAAAAAGAGAGGATTTGACGAGACAAAACCCAATCCCAAACATAGGTGATATTGAAGATCCTAGCAATCCTTTTACGAGAAAGCCTTGGATGTTTCCTAACAGAAAACTCGACGAACTCTAGATATAAAATGGTTGCAGAATAACCATAAGATTGACACGATAGAACACATCTCAGTTTCTGCAGCTGTGCTAGATAGAAAACATTCAACATCAGTAAAAACTCAAAGAAGTAGAAGCAGCAATTCTCAGCTTTCAGAAGCTGCCCCGAAATGGAGTAGTGTATCAAAGGAAAATTAAGCAACAGCTGCTGTTACAAAAAAGCTTTTGTTGAAAAAAATAAGCAGAAGCAGCTCTGATTAGTTGTACCAAGCAAGATGCTGTCGAAACCTGCATAATACTTCACCAAGTTTGTTTTCCAACGTGAGCGTCTAAAGCTCATACTTCACTAACTACAAACGCGAATATGAAGCAACAACCTGCAATAAAGGTTTGAACAAACATGTATAACAAGAGTTCTAACTTCTCAGAACATCAAACAAGGAGCCCAAGCAAAACTACAAAATATTACAAGATCTGTGGTTGGTTTTTTAACTTATTTATATAGCAAGAAACGGTCCCATCCAGCTGTCATTTATTCGACTGACCTCATGTATAATACTGAGAAAAGAAGGAAAAAAAAGTGTTCCAGTGTCGGACTTCAAGAGTTCTTAATCCTTTCTTGAAAGAGATGGACATCACATCAATCTGTGAAACAAAAATAATTTAACAGGAACTTACATCTTCACCTGCACTTATTCAAACACAAAAGACTTGGGAAGGCTCCACAATGCTATTTATACCTTCCTCGTGACCATCTACCTCCGCTCCAGATAAGATAAATATATAGCCGCAGACAAAAAGGATGAGACAGGAAGCGGCACCAAAATTTCCTTTCGGGAATGAACCCGAGACTGATGAAAAACCAGTAAGAGACGAATACTTTATCCTTGTGGTATGTTTGAAGACTCCGAAGAAGGTGCAGTATGTGACGATGGCGAGGTTGTCTTGGCCTGAGGTGGATTTCCGGCTTGCTCCCTGTTGTTTTGGGAGTCATTCAGCTCTGAATTGTTTGTCTTGTCAGATTTCACGTGCCTATCAGGAGGAGTATCTGCTACTGCTGTCCATGTCACTAGAGGCGGACTCCTCTGATTTGGAGGAAAGAGCACCGATGTGTCCGGAGCAGGAAGAGCAGGCATAGCGTAGTTGTAGTATCCCACCAAAGGGTGATCAAATTTGCAAGCTGAACCAAACCTGCAACTTCCATACATACTGTAGGACGTGCACACGGCATGACCCTTTGCAATAAAATAACAAATGAGACGAGGGAAAAAATAGAAAAATAGAACTGAAGTCAGCTTCTCACGAGTGAATTACATCTTGACTATGACAAATGAGAGTTAGTACTAAAAATTACCGGTCTTAGAGGAAGCCCAAAGGGTCCAAGGGTGAAGGAGATTTCTGGATTCATTTTGGGGTGGTTGTACTTGCAACTTGTTCCATACTTGCAGCTACCAGTTTTCATGTAATATTGGCATTCAGGTTGACTTGGTCTCTCAGGGAGATTGGCTGCAGTGCTCGAACCTGATTGAGCATATGTCTTGGTACTGGATGTCTGAGTCGGTCCAAGAACATCAGCAGATGGAAGATGGCTCGCAGTGCCCTGGCTTACATAAAGTTTGCTTAGTTTTGTTTGCATGGAGCTAGAAAAGTTCAATTGTGATGAAACAGTACATAGATAGAAATTCTGAACTATCAAAACAAGAATCAGAGTTCAGCAACAACAACTTTCAGAATTGCAAAATTTGAACCGGAAAAGTAGTGGATTTCTACTCACTATGTTTATTCCTTCCCTGCTATGAGCATCATGATAAGTCTAGCTTCTATATAGGTAGACATTTTTCGATCAAAGTGCCATTCTTTCAAGTTTACATAAGACGCCATTTATAAAACTAGAGAGAGACAGTCTCAGACATGAGCAACAAATGAGTATTTTGAGACAACTACTAAAAATAAAACAGGCATAGAAGAAATTCAAGCAGTACAATAACTTGTAATACCCACCCATTACTCATGGGAGAAATACTGTTAAGAGGACCAAGAACATGTTATGCTTGTAGGTATTTACTTGTGATATTATTCACATAAAAATGTGAATTTGGGCAAAATTGGAGATTCAATACGTTGTTTGAATAAGAATTATGTTAAATATCAGGCATTTAAAAAATATATATAAGTGATAAGATGCAACTTCTGACATGAAGAATGAAAATGATTTGTATTGAATTGAAAGGTAGCGAAGAAAATCTCTTGATTGACTAATTTTGGTTTTCTTACACAAGAAAAAGAGGCCTTAATTACAAGATTTTCTCCAAATTAATGACAACTTTCCAATATATCTCACATGTGATTCTAATCTTCTCAAACATGACAACTTTCCAATATACTACTCATCATACATATTTTTTTAATAATTTTTCCAGAATATCTCCAAACTTAGCATGCTAAGTCAAAATATATGCTCACATAATTTCCTGTAGACTAAACATACAAGTTCCTAAACAGAGTAAATGTTAGTGGTTACATGCAACAACAACTAGGGGTGAGCAACGGTTCGGTTCGGTTCAAACCGAACCGATTTTAAGAAAACCGACCAAACCGAAAACCGTATTTTTAAAAACCGAAAACCGAACCGTTTTTTATTAAACCGAATAAAAACGAACCGAATTAAAACGTTTCGGTTTCGGTCGGTTCGGTTTATTCCCATTTTCCTTCTGAAAGTAGAGATGAAAGAGATTTTGAAACCAAGATGCAGAAAGCTTGATACGACCATGGCCAGTCCTTGCTAACATCCTTCATAATAAATCAAACGCAAGGCCAACCAAACAGACAATACTCGCATATTGAAGCTTTAAGAACACAAAATATACAAACAAGTCCTTCATGATAGCATCTTGTCCCAACTATACCCTTTGTAACAACCAGACTTGTATGGAGGAAAATTAGATCATTGTACCAAGTACAATGAAGAAGAAGAAAATCGGTATCATAACAAAATAGATTGAGAAATCCTACAAATACTAACCAGTAGAAAAATGGTTCAGTGCTCCGACGAAAACTCGGCCTCTGGGTTCGCCATGGGTGACTAGTCTCAGTCAGCGTGGCTGACACTCTTCAGTGGGTAGGAGATGGCACCGTTGGTGGCGGAGTCGGTGGAGACGAGTAAGAGGATTCTGTTCGAGACGAGTCGACATAGGTACGGCCGTGACCAAGCCGTCGTCGCCTCTAGCACTGGAGAGAGAGGACGAGAGTGAGAGAGCTGTCGTGACCATGGGATTGCTTCAGGAGAAAGAGAGAGAGAGCAGAGAAGAGTGTGGAATCTTCTCAAAGAAGAGAGGCGGCTGGAGAAGGAAAAAAGAGTCTAGATTTAGATTTTTTATGATGGAGTGAGGGGGTAAAAAGGTAAATATCCTACTCGATTTTCGGTTCGGGCCAAAAAACCGAATCCTGGAACCGGACCCGAACCGAATAATTCGGTTTTCACTCTTAGAAACTGAATACCGACCTGTTTAATTCATAACCGACCCAAATTACAATTTCGGATCGGTTCAAGTCGGTTTCGGGTTAAAAATCGATAATTGCTAACCCCTAACAACAACCATTCAGTAAAAGAATTATTATCACGAGAACAGAGTAAATGTTAGTGGTTACATGCAACAACATCCATTCAGTAAAAGAATTCATAGATGATTACACACGATACATGTATCTCTACATGCTTCACAACAAAAATGAGGCATTAGATGCCTTTAAAGTTTTCAAGGCAGAAGTAGAGAAACAATGCGGTAAACAAATTAAGATTGTGAGATCAGATAGAGGTGGAGAATACTACGGTAGATACACGGAAGATGGACAAGCACCTGGGCCATTTGCGATGTTTCTTCAAGAGCATGAGATTGTTGCCCAATACACCATGTCTGGTTCTCCGAACCATAATGGTGTAACAGAGAGAAGAAACCGAACATTACTAGACATGGTGAGGAGTATGCTTAGCAACTCAAAACTTCCTAGATACTTGTGGACTGAAACATTTAAGACGGCAGTGTATATATTAAATCGAGTTCCAAATAAGGTTGTCTCAAAGACGCCATTTGAGTTATGGAAAGGTTGGAAACCGAGTTTGCGACATACGCGTGTTTAGGGATACCCGTCTGAGGTGAGAATTTATAACCCACAAGAAAAGAAGTTGGATCCAAGAACCATTAGCGGACATTTTATTGGATATGCTGAAAAGTCTAAGGGGTACAAATTTTATTGTCCATCTCACAGCACCAGGATTGTGGAATCAAAAAATACTAAATTTCTTGACTATGACTTGGTAAGTGGAGCGATCAAATTAGAAACAGTTTCTGATATTGATCATACAGTCTCAACCTTATACTTCAAGCAATAGATTGATTGTTGTTCACAATACACGTCAAGTACGAACGGATGTAGAACAATCAATCGTTGAAGTTCAAGAGATCACTGAAGTCCAACTAGCCGTTGAAGTTCCACAAGCTGTTGACAACATTCTAGTAGATCAAGTTGGCCAGGAGTTGCCTAGCACTTCTGAACAACGAGTTGAACCTCATACTTCCCAGGAAAATGATAGCGCAACATTAAGGAGGTTTACTCTAACTAAGAGGTCAGCAATTCCTAGTGATTATGTAGTGTATCTACAAGAGTCTGACTATAATATAGGAGTCGAAAATGATCCCGAATCTTTTTCACGTGCCATGAGTTGCATAGAATCAGAATTGTGGTATAATGCCATGATGGATGAGATGAGTTCCATGAGGAGCAACAATGTTTGAGACCTTGTTGAGTTGACCAATGGAGCAAAAGCCATTGGCTGTAAATGGGTGTTTAAGACAAAAAAAAGACTCATTGGGCAACATTAAGATATATAAGGCCAGACTTGTTGCAGAGGGATTCACTCAGAAAGAAGGAATCGATTACACGGAGACCTTTCTCCTGTATCTAAAAAGAATTCCTTATGCATTATTTTGGCATTAGTAGCCCATTTTGATTTGGAGTTATAAAAAATGGATGCGGAACTGCATTTCTTAATAGAGTACTAGAGTTCATCATGTTGAAACAACAATGGCTGGAGATTAGTTCATTTGGATATATTGTTATTTTGATCCTATTGTTTAATTCTGCATCTTGGATCATATATTGGTTTTTCATATATCTGGTTACTCCTCAGATAGGGTATATTTTTACTCAAGTAAAAGCAGTTGTGTTTGCAAGAGAGGATGCCTGTAACATCCATGATCAGTGAACTCTAACAATAAAAAGCCTATAAAGCTGCTTATCTACAAACATAAAATGAAACAGGAAAACTTAAATAGTTCCAAGGCTCAGAGTGTTGGCTAATCATCGATGAGTTTTGGAACTTGAAAGGGGAAGATACTCTATACAGATATATAAATATCTAGGTTCAACTGTGCCAAGGTTGTAGGAGCGCATGAACTCAGTACAATTTTATCATTTTTCTCCGGGTCACTGTGTTGTGCCTCAATGTCAACCTCTAATTACTAGCTTACCTGGTAACAGCACACCACTTTTTCTGCACACCAACCATTCCCAATAAGTGCTATAGCCAGATATGATCAAATTCCCTAGAACGACAAGTTAACATTAAATACATCTGTCATAAATTTTGATAAGTAAATATTCATCATACAACATCAGCATCCAAGTCTTCTCCCATCAGAGGTCAGCTATTGAGCAAGAGAAAGCTCCACAAAAGAAATGACAGTTTTTATGAGCGACTTTAAAGTTTAAACTGAGGTGTTTGGTTAATCATCTATGAGTTTTGGAACTTGAAAGGGGAAGATACTCTATACAGATATATAAATATCTAGGTTCAACTGTGCCAAGGTTGTAGAGCACAATGAACTCAGTATATTTTTTTCTGTGGTATCATTTTTTTTCTCCGGGTCACTGTGTTGTGCCTCAATGTCAACCTCTAATTTCTAGCTTACCCGGTACTAGCACACCACTTTTCTGCACACCAACCATTCCCAATAAGTGCTATAGCCAGATATGATCAAATTCCCTAGAACGACAAGTTAACATTAAATACCTCTCTCATAAATTTTGATAAGTAAATATTCATCATACATCATCAGCATCCAAGCCTTCTCCCATCAGAGGTCAGCTATTGAGCAAGAGAAAGCTCCACAAAAGAAATGAGAGTTTTTATGAGCGACTTTAAACTGAGGTGATTCTTCTGAGATGGTGACAAATTTCTAGCCAGGATAGCTACGATCAACATATTGTCTTGCCATAAACATATAGGCCAGCTGGGGGATAGGCAAATTGACCTTTTTGGTCAAGCAGTTAACTTCATGAGAGGGCTGCAATTGAGCCTAGCCTAGCCTAGCTATGCATGTTCAAGCTCGTCTCATTTATGGAAAAAATTATATATCGAACAGAACTCGAGCTTGAGAGTCATGTTCAAGCTCAAATTGACTATCGAGCAGCTCGGCTCAACTCGACAAGAGCTCGCAAGGTGCACAAGCTTGAGCTCGTTTGTAAAGATGAACTTCCAACCACTAATAAGTGGCTCATTATTGTTGGGCTAGATTATATGGCTTGAATCTCTATCATTGTGGGTTTAGATTGTAGGCTTTGGTCCATTGACAATGTTCCCAAACAACAATATTGAGTCGAGCTGCACCGGGTTGAGTTGAGCCATATCCAAGTCAAGCCATAGTCGAGTAAGAAGAGTCGAGCCGAGCCAAGTACTCTTCGAGCTTAATGAGTCGATCTTGTTCACGAGCTTTTGAGCCAAGCTTCCTATGTTCAAGCTTGGCTTGTTAAGGGAATCGACTCAAAGTCTTGTCCAAGCTCGGCTCGTTAAGAAACTCGAGCCGAGTCGAGTCGAACTCACGAGCATCTCTGTTCATTCGCAGCCATTGTTAATTAACCATGTGCAGACGACCAATCTTGGATCTAACACCAATGGTATCCCAGGCTCAAATCTCTGGTTTTGGTTCACGTGTTCATCGCTATCAGTTTCTACTTTGCCATGTATATGATTCCTGCTAGAGGGTTTTCTACTTGAACAGATCTGTAACCTGTACAAATCAAGTCTGCGTGTGGGTAGGAGTGTTAGACTGGCTTCATTCACATTGTTGGCCAGCAACCATTTAGCTCAATCTTCAAGGTAACATGGTTCTCTAACATGTACGGAATAGCCTTAAACTTCAAGGTACCATGGATCTGTATAGGTCCCATGTTCTGTTCACGAGTATAAAACTTGACTTGTCAGCAGTTCAGACTAGCATGGTCTAACTAAGATGCAACGGGGCGGACTAGAATTTACTCAATAGAAGCCTAGAAACTACTTATTTCTTTTCGAGCCAATGAGTAACTAGATGAATAAAGAATTTGTATCCACCTCTTTCACTCTTCATTCTGGGTTGGGTCATTGCCCACCCCAGAGTGCCTGAAGCAGAGCAGTAAGTAGTCGCAGCTAAGGGATGAGTAGCCCATGCATGGGGTGGTGCAAGGACCAAAATGGATGAAATGACGGATGCAAGCAGTCCACATCTTTAGAAAAAGATATAAGAAGATATAGTAGGTATGACAAGGAAATAAATATTAGGTCATGACCATATTACAACCGTCAAAGATTGTCAATAGCAGCCAAATGAAGCTTCCCAAGGGTTGTAAGTTGATCTCAAGCTTCAAAATAATGTAAATGCACTGTTAGAACACAAAGGGAATTAGTCCAGACTTAGGCAAGTGTGCAATATTTTCTATTACATCTACAATGATGTGGTTGATTAAAAGGTTAAAGCACCAGTACATGGGACAAGCTTTGAACCTCCAAATATGACAAGAGGAATCCAAGTGTGAGAAACCATTACACTAGCAAGGAAACTCCCAAAAACCTAGAAACAAAATACGCTATTTCTCCAACTCCAAACACTAAAGCAAAAAAAGAAGATGATGGGTTTATATGTAGACTAACTAAACACGTGAGGAAACACAAATAACCCTGTTCAAGTCATCACCATCAGCAATAGTTAAGACCAACCAGATAAATTTCCCCACAATTTGTAAGTTGATCACACTCCAAAATAATTGTTGATATTGCTATAAGAACAAAAATACATTTGTCAAGGCAAGTATGCAACATTTTTAAAAAAATATACTACGAAAAAGGTACTCTGGAAGGTAAAAATAACACTGGTGCAGGCATAAGATTTCTACTCTGAAGTCTGAACCTTCAAATATATGATCCAAAGAAGATACTCAAGTACTTTTATCGAACCAAAGTGTGAGAGTTCATTATAGCAGCAAGAAAAAACAAATTAAAGTAGAAACAAACTCTCACATATAATTTTAAAAAAGATGACCAACTTATGAAGCCCAAATAAACTTTTTCATAACTGCAATCAAAACTTCTAGAAGCCTCTTTAAACCTATAACTTAAAACAGCCCCAAAAATTAGTTGCTCAAATCTAAATCTGGAATTTTAATAATCTTGAGCCGACTTTGATACATCATGCAGCAAGCATTTGTTGTGAAACCCACATTGTAATCATTCTGTACAAACTTCTATGGATTCCTTAATATCCTAAATTGTCAAAAATAGACAACTTGTTGTTCCCAATAATTGCATATTCCATGCTCAAAGAAACTCATTTACAAGACAACATTGGTACCGTATCAGATCATAGATGGAAATAGGTGATGTGTATCTATTGGAATCCCCAGGTGCAAAAGACAACAAACTTGATACAATAAAGCACAGGGATAATAATAATGCTGTCGTTCTATAGCATCGAGGTATCGTGGAAGAGGATTCTTGCTCTCTTATGAGAAAATCGAAAAGGTGAAACTTTATAAAGGTCCCTCCAACTTTATGTAAATTGGTACAGCTTCTTGTCGAAAAATCTATTAACCATAGATCCATATGTATCGTCTTGGTATATGTGTATATACATATATGTGTAAATGAGTAAATAATGGAACAAAAAAAGACCATTTATTGGAGAACTACTCTCAAGTGTGTTCTTTTTCAATGTTCTCCTTCCAGATATGCATGAAGCAACGTGACGACTGGTGTCTCGTTATGGAGTTATGACAACACTGAGAAACAAAAGTAGTGGAGAGACGATAATTGTTGTGGATGCCCTTGAACTCAACACCACACAAGTGTGTAAAATCTGAATGCAGAGACTCTTTGGCCAAATCCTGCAAGTCACAACCGTGGTTATGACACGGGTGACCAGCTGGCTTAAAATGGCAAAGAGAGAATGGTGTGAGACTTGGGTTTGGGATGGAGTTATGTGGTGTGAGACTTGGGTTTGGGATGGAGTTATGTGAAATCATGAGGGAGGAGGAAGAAAAAAGTGAAGATATGTAAAGGAGGAGGAAGAGTAAAAAAGAAAAGAAAAAATGAATTTAAATTCAGAAAATAATATCGCTCTGTTAAAAATACTTATTTTTTATGAAAAAACAATTGCTTAAATATTTATCTTCTATTTAAAGTATCTTATAATAATTACACTATCTTTATATTTAAAAATAAAAACTTGCTACTCTTCAGGAAAATGTGTAAAACAGGGGCAAGTGAAGAAAGGGGATTAAGGATCTATCTTATTTTAGTATCATAAAAAAGTAACACCTAACACAGAAAAATTAACATAAAAAACAATAGCGACATCAAAATCGTAAGCATAAAAAGATCAACAGCAGCACCGAACTTGTAAGCATGTAAAGTGTAAACACTAAATAAAGTAACGCCCAAGAGACAAAAATAGCATATATGTACTAACCCAAGAGGTAAAATTAGTAGCAATACTTAAAGTAACACCCAAAAAAATATAGTAGCATATAGAAAATAAGAGAAACTATCAACCGATAAAAGTAGCATATTGAAGCTAAAGGTAACACCCAAAAATAGAAGTAGCCTATAAAAATTAGGAATAATTCACAACCAAGAAAAGTAACCCTTTTATTAACAATGGAAACACCGATGGCAAAACCAATTATGTGCGAAACAAGCAAATAAAAAGTAGCACTCATCTTGATTGTGGTTGTAGATTGCATACTAGTTTTCTCCATATATTGTTGTTTTATCAGCATCACATAAAAATGTCACTAACAATTAGAAAATATTTATCCCTAAAAGCAACATGCAATGTTTTTATTTAATAGCTGATTATTGGTATCTTCATTTCATTCTACAACTTCTGTCAAATGATTATTTATCACATCTTGGGATTTACAGTACTTTTTTTAATAAATATTTTTTTATTAATCAATTAAATATTAAAATGTGTTCAATCATTGAAATAAATACTTTATACATAACCCATATTATTTTCTGAGTCTAGTTCATTTTCTTCCCCTCCATCCACATAACTTCAACCAAACCCAGCCCCCACTCCATTCTCCTTCCCCTTTAAGTTGGCCAGCCGCCCACATCAGAATTATGCTAGTTAGCACCTCATGGGATCTGGCACACGAGTGGTTGCATTCAGGTTTGGTACTTTGATGCCACCACCGGCCGGAAAGATCCACAAATGTAGGCTTCATCATCGTGTGTTTGAGGGTCATCGGATGTTTGAGGGAGGACAAAGGAAAGCTATGTGGCCTCTGCTTTTTGTTTCCTCCATGCATCAATACGACAACACTAGCAGAAGAAGAAACCTTAGAAAAGAAATAGCCACACATGGAGAGAGAGAGAAGACTTTCCCAATAAATATATAATAGGCGAAGAGGGAGCATAATGGCCTCTTCGTTCCATCATTTAGCTATTTACATATCTATATAACAAAATGGAGTGGTCTTTCGCAACAAAAGATAAACATATGAAGAACATATGGTCAGGATTAAAAGATAAGAGGTATATCCAATGGGTAGGAATATAACATGTGTATGTGTCATATGTATGACAAAAGAAAGTAGTCTTTTTCGACAAAACATAATTATCACAGTATATGTTAGTAAAAGTATTATTAAAGTTAATGATACCATGAAATGATATAAATGAGAAGCAATTTGACAAACAGAATTGTCGATGAGTGCCGGAGGCACGACACGAGGATAACTAGTACAAGTATATACCAAAACAGTACACAGGGCCACTTGACTTTCAACATGGAGTTAACCAAACTACCAAGTTTGAGGGATCTACCCCAACACAGAGAAAAAGAAATGCAACATTTGTCTGATTTCTCACAAGGAGAGCCCAATTCTAGCATGGATTCCCATTGTCAATTTTGAACCCCTAAATCCTTAGCACCTTCTACCAAAACTTCAATGCATGAAAAGACTCCCTTATAGGAAACATTTCTACCATACAATAGCATGCCATTTAGAAAACAATTTCATGCTAGTAAGTATTCAGTATTCTAGAACCAATATATAAAATAAGTAATGGTATGATTTGTATGAAGATTTCATATGCATTGTAGAACCAGAATTCAGTAGTAGTAACAATTTGACAAGCAGAATTCTAACAGATCGCCGTGATGCAATTATGCTATAATTGTAACAAGTTTGCATATTGGAGAAGGAAGATCACATTATATTCTCAGATGAAACAAGCATATTCACAATTGGATAAATTCAAATGATGCTTCGAGTACAGAATAATGGAACATGAAATAACATGGACATTTGATGCTAATAGAACCATAAAAATAAAAATAAAAATAAGTTTCACTTTCAAGTAATAGATGCTAACCATGTATGTGCTCCAACCTTGCTGGACAGGCATCGTTCCTTGGGAAGGTGGAAGAATAAAAGGCATGTATGCCGGAAGGCCTTGCGTACGTGGACTTGGTACGTAAGGGTGTCTAGCTAAAGGCCATGTTGAAAGCCCACCAATTAGTGGTATGTTGGATGAAGGTACCATGTGGGGTCCAGAAGGCCCGTAGGCAGGGGCTCCAGCTGCAGGAAATACAGGACTCATTGTAGCAGGCTGGGGATGGTTGAACTTGCATGCGATTCCAAATTTACAAGTTCCATTTCTCATGTAATATGGACATGATTTCTCATCCTGTAAAAGAGTAGGAGTTAATAGTTAAGCAAAGTATGCACCTCATGAAAACACTTCTAAATGTGAAACCCATCAAGTAAGCCAACTTCTGGTAAATGATTCGGAGATTCTAACGGTAAATTGAAAGGGAAGCAGGTACCTGACGCAGTGGTAGACCCAGAAAATTCAAGGCCACGGGTCGTACATCATGCCTATCCCGTGGATGATGATATTTGCATGTAGCTCCAAATTTGCATGTTCCAGTCTTCAAAAAGTACTGCAGAGTAATGTGAAAAAGGAATCATCAATTATACAACTACCAATTAAAGAAACTTGCATTCTGAAAATCGTGGAAGACAAGATGCTTGAGACCCTAACAAAGGTAACTTAGCAATGTTCCTCTCGTTTTCAATGGTAGGAACTCAGCCATTCAAACCAGTTTAGTTTTGCTTCTTCTTTTTTCTTTCTTTCTGTTTTCTTTTCTTTCCTTTCTTTTTTTTTGAAAAAATAGTTTTGCTAATAATTAGCTGCACCTAACACTCTAACAGTCATATCTAAATCTCTTGCAATCATCTGATGCCGAGTCAACTTGCAGCTATTGCCAAGATGAAAATTGTTTGCAATGGTTTCCAGGTGAATCTTCAAGCATTTATGATTTTTCCCAAAGCTTGCAACATTAGCACTAAAACTTATTAAACAAAAGCCGCGCATGCCATTTTATTACTACTTTGTTCTACGAATACTGATCAC
Source organism: Iris pallida (assembly GCA_029216955.1). Classification (NCBI taxonomy): domain Eukaryota; kingdom Viridiplantae; phylum Streptophyta; class Magnoliopsida; order Asparagales; family Iridaceae; genus Iris; species Iris pallida. Next base: position 9,357,944 of record JANAVB010018993.1, read on the forward strand.
AGATGTGAACCCACGTTAGAACCTAAGTTAGACTTACAAGATATACTTCTAAATTTGAGTATAGAATCTACTGGTTATTAGGAAATTTATTTTCAAAAAAAAAAAAAAAAAAAAAAAAAAAAAAACACATACCTCATGATAGAGTCCAACTTTTTTGAAAACCTCTTTACAGCAGTTGAAGTATAAAATAGTAATCATGATGAGCAGTGTTCTAAATGGCGCCCGCCTAGGCGGCGCCTAGGCGGTAGGCAGTCCCTCTCCGCACCGCTTTGCTGTAGGCGGTGGAGTAGGCGGCCAATGGAGGTTGGCGGCATAGGCGGAGGTGAGGCAGCGTAGGCGAGAGCCTAGGCGGATAAATACTTTACAAAATATTTTGGCCAAAAAGATTTTTTTTTAACATTATGGGCCTAACAACACTAAAACTTTATAAATCTTCGTTCTACAACTTAGTTATGCATGGAACACCCTTAAAATATGCATATTATGCAAAAAACAGTGGTAAAATAGTAAAAAATGTTCAAAATGTATCAACCGCACCGCCTAGGCGGCCTAGGAGGTAGGCGGACTCTCTCCGCCGCGCACCCGCCTACCGCCGTTTATAACCTTGATGATGAGTGACAAGTGCGGCATTGTCGCACAGTTGTAAAATTACATTGCGGTTGTACAAGAGACCTGAGCTCAAATCCTACCTACACCTAAAAACTACAGCTTATGCATCCTAAAAGAAACGGAACTTCATGAAGAAATCCTTCCTCGGGAAGCACAACAGTTAAGGATACCTTGTTCGATTGACACAAGAACCTTGGCCTCATCAAAGGCTTTAATTACACCTACGAAGGTGAACTAGTGCTAATTAAAACCACTAGCATAATTCATGAAAAAATCTCACCATGTTTTAACAGTCAAGATACAGGGTATGGTTTTATGCTTGAAATTGAGTTCGTGCATTTGTCTATTGCTTGCACCATGGCTAAGGTTTCCTTGGTCCGACATGTCAGTAGACATGAGATACTTCATCTGTTGAAGCTTTAAATGTGACAACCAAGCATGTTCTAGTGCTAAAAGGCTTGGCGATATATACTAATACTTTTTTTTTAATCCAGCACGTGCGGGCTCAGTTAAATCGTCTCCCCGCACACGAATTTTAGCCGGTCGTCATGTCGTTTCGGACTCTTCGTGCGGATCTTGTCCGCATTAGCTTTTTCATCATCGCCCCACACACACGTCTCGCGCACTCCGCGCGCTCCAGAGCCTCACGGGACGGCCGACGTCTTTCGACGCCGGCAACTCAATGCCTCACTTCGCCCACTACGCCAAAGGCGCCCCCGACGTCTTCACGACGTCTACGACAGCCAATGCCGTCCAGCCACCCGTTCTATGCGCACGACGTCCTTACGACGTCTTCTCGACACCCTTACGACGTCTTCTCGACGCCCATACGGTGCCGCACGACGGGCCACGTGGGGCCGTCGTTTATACCCATGGTAGAATGGTGCCGGTCCTCGACCGTCTGCACGGCGTCCTAGCCGTTGAGTTTTCATGCACGGGCGTCCCATTCTGTCCCACGCCAGCTCAGATCGTGACAATTTTTCGTCAGTCCTACGACGTTGTGGATGCCCCGTATCGCACATGCCATACTCATCATTACCCAGACAGTTCAACTTCCATATTCTTGACGTGCTAGACATCATCAGGACATTTCAAGAATTTTCGACATATCATGGCATCACATCGTGATTCGGTTATTATGTTGACCCTTTAAATGGAAATATATCATATCAAATATGTATCCTATCAAACTAAGCCTTGACTCATCTAAATCATCATTGAAACAATTGGTTGGGGAGAACTTTCTTATTATATGCATAAATACACACTGCACTTGCACAGTTGATATCATTTATTTCCTTGGTAGGTGTAATCTCAATGCTAGGTTCCCATTTCAAAGTGGTTCAGATGATATAGATACAAGAAACTTTTGGATTTTATTTGTTCAAAATTTGCAGGTAAGATATTTTCACATATACACTTAAGTCGTTGATTCAGCCAAGTTACTATAATGCTTCAATAATGAACAAAACAAGAAAGCATGGAAAGATTCTAAATCAAGAAAGAATGGATCATAGAAACCCTGTTCACGAACCATTCCATGTTATACCCAGTAGTACCTGATATTTCACACAAGACCAGAGTGACCCAACAAATGTTGGGCAACTTCACTAACCTCTATGACTAAATAGCTTCAGTTCCTCATTGTTGTTATATTCGTATTTCTCCACTTCTCCTAGTCCTTTCCAACTCTTTTCAACTCCTCTCTTACTTTCATGCTCGTGGAATGCTAATAAGAGTTCTTCAATCAACGCATTTGTTTGCAACAAAGAAAATTCATCTTCATTTTCAATAACATAAGATACCCAATAGCGATCTATCGTGTTCAGTACAAGAATATTGTTATTTTCCCTCACAAATTGGAGGCGTAAATCGGGGATATTTTCCATGTACAAAATATAGAAGTTTATGGAATATGTATGCAAATCCGTCTAGGAAGCGAGGACAGTACAAAACTGGTGGCATGCTGATGTCGCATCTTCTCAGACTCATGCACACAAATAACATGTCGCATCCATGCTGCTATTTACACATCCATCAACTCGAGAGATATCAAAAGCATACATAAATAAGTGTAGAACATAGTCCAGCTTGTTCCAAAGCAATAACACGCCCCATCAGCATTCTTGGTAACATTAAATTCTACAACTCCTAGTTTCCTAAACAAAAATGCAAGTCTAACCTAACTACTTTACCAAGTAAAAAAGTTCAACACCCCAAACAAACGACGCACCTGGCAATCAGGTTGGCCAACCCTCTCCGGAAGCTGCTCAATATCCAGATTCACCTGCATAAAAACACAAACTTTAAACGCTAAACTTCGCCAAAGTGAACTACATAAAAACACAAACTTTAGAAGAACGAAAGAAATTTCACAAAACACCCTCACCTGCCCATTGTAGGCCGGGTGATTGTACCGGCAGTTGCTCCCATAGCCGCAAGCCCCCGTCCTCAAATAGTATATGCAATCGGCCACCCCCGGCCGATCGGGATACGGACTCTCCTCGCCGTCACCGTCGACGTCACCGTCACCTCCTTCTTGATTCTTGTTATTGTTATTTTTCTCTTCGTGTACTTTCAGTCTCCACATCGCCTCTACAAAACCATTCCATAGCAGTGATTTTTTTTTGATTAATTGACAACGATCTACCGTGTCCGTGTCCGTGCATCACTGGGGTCGAAGGAGGTCACCTTGGAGGTTGTTCACGGAGGCATTGGAGGAGCTCGAAACGCCGCCATTGTTGTCGAGCTCCCGATTCTCCGGCATCGACGCGGCTTCCTATGAAACCCTGACCGTTCAGAATCGATCGATTTCGGATCCGGTCGTCAAATCCTTCGCATTCCGAGGACGGATCTCGACGAATCGACCGATCGCGAGCACGAATCCGCCGATCGCGAGCTCGAACCGATCGATCGCGAGCTCGAACCGATAATTTTTTCTCACTTTTTTTTTCTCGATCGAGAGAAATTTTGGGAAGAGATTTTTTTTTTTTTTAAGGAGCTTTGGAATATTTATTTATTTTCTTTTCTACAAAGGACAGTCTTCCTTCGGAAGAGTCGCTAGTGTAAAAATTACTAATTATGATTTTTTCCGAATTTTTTTTTGAATTAATTATTTTTTGTGGATTAATTAATTTTTGTATTTATTAGCACCGTACTATTTGGTTTATTTCATTTAATCACGCGCGAAAGCGCGCTCAGGGAGTGGGGGCGGGGTGGCGGTGGGAGTGGGGCCGGGTGTCGTACGGAGGGGCGTGGGTCAGTGGTGACGTGTGGAAATATTTTATGGCGGATATGTCCTTTTTTTTTTTTTATCTTTTTGCAGATTCTTCCAATTTTCAAGAATTACTTTTACATTTTAATATTGTAAATTTTGAAATAGTCCAAATTCACTTTTATTGGAGTAGTTGTGTGTTGGTACCGAGCTATACTTTGATACAGAAGGCTGTATCAAATTTTGATACAGCCTTCCGTATCAAAGTTTTTTTCCGTTGGTACCACTGACCGGATTGGCTAAGTTGTTCAACCCTGTTCAATTTAATTCAAATTTTTGTTCGGAATCAAGATGTGTAGTATTTTTATTTTTTTTCCTTTCTTTCTAGCTTAGTCTATTGGAAAATTAGTTTTTTATTTTTAGCACATGTGAGAGTACTTCTAATGGACAAGTTTTATTAATATTCCAACAATGAAAAATGGATGAACTTTTGTTATCTACTCCCTCTTAAAATTGGTCAAACTAAACTAGATGATGATAATTATAATTTTATTTTTAAACATTGTATTAGGGTCCGTTTGGTAAACCGTATTTGGAGGTGGAATTTGAATTTTTATGGATTTTGAGACAAAACCATGGAATCCTATGTTTGGTTGGAGATGGATTTGGATATGGAAAGTATGACAAAATCCAAAACTTGGATTTGGTTGGATTTTGGAGGAAGATAATAATTATTCTTTAATAATTTCGTTAAAATATTTATTATTTAATAATTTTGTTAAAAATTAGTAAATAAAAAATTAGTTAATCTTTAATAATTTCGTTAAAAATATTTATTAATTAAAAAATTAGTTAATTTTGTTGTAATCATATTAATAATTTATTAGTATTATTATAATATTAATTAATAATTTATTAATAACTATTTTATTATAATCTTAATTAATAATATTTTAATCACAATTATAATCATATTTTATAATAATTTAATTTGATAATTTACTAATCATAATAATATTAATTTATAATTACTATTTTTAAAATATTTAATTTATAGTTAAATAATCGTTAATTATTAATTATTAATTTAAAATTACTTAATTATTAATTATTAATTAGTATTATTATAATATTAATTAATAATATTTTATTATTTAGTTAATAAACATAATTTACTAGTATTATTATATTATTATTATAATATTAATTAATAATTTATTAGTATTATTATAATATTAATTAATAATCATATCCTATGTTTAGTATTATTAATTAAAAAATAGTTAATTAGTTTATTAGTTAATTTTGTTATAATCATATTAATAATTTATTAGTATTATTATAATATTAATTAATAATTTATTAATAACTATTTTATTATAATCTTAATTAATAATATTTTAGTCACAATTAGAATCATATTTTGTAATAATTTACTAATCATAATAATATTAATTTATAATTACTATTTTTAAAATATTTAATTTATAGTTAATTAATCGTTAATTATTAATTTATAATTACTTAATTATTAATTTATTACTTAATTATTAATTATTAATTTATAATCGTTAATTAATAATCGTTAATTATTAATCGTTAATTATTTAATTATTAATTATAATTACTTAATTTATAATCGTTAATTAATTATTACTTAATTATAATTACTTAATTACTTAATTATTAATTATTAATTTTTAATCGTTAATTATTAATTATTAAATTATAATCGTTAATTATTAATTTATTAATTAATTGATTAATTATTATTTAATTTATAATTACTATTATTAATCGTTAATTATTAATTATTTAATTTATAGTTATTAATTATTAATTATTAATCGTTAATTATTAATTATTAATCATAAAATCAAATCCTATGTTTGGTTGGAGTTGGATTTGGAGTTGGATTTGAATAGTAAAATCCAAGATTTGGATTTGGAGGATTTCCAAATCCAAATCCAAATAGTAAAATCCTCCAACCAAACAAGCCCTTATTGTATGTGTGCTTAATAGTGATATCTTAGAAGTTAAAGTACTATGACAAAAAAATAGTTAATTGTAATAAAATTATTTTACATAAAATATGGTCCTTAACCAAACTAAATGAAATCAAATAATTCAAGTTGGAGATGCCAAGATTTTGAAATAAATATATTTTTGATATATATACTTGTAATTTGTTGAATAAATTTCTTTGAATATTAACCAAATATGATATTCATAATGCTTCAGATCAAATATTTGTTTAATAAAATTAGCTGCTTAAAGGGACTTAATAGTAGGTTCATACCATCTTTAAAACGGAGATGTCGATTTTAGAGTTATTAACTAAATAATTTTACAAATTTAGCTACATATTATGGGCATATCCAAGGATTAGATTTTGATTATAGTTTACAACTCAGGGAATTTTTTTTAGAAATTTTGAAATAGTTTCTGTGTGAGGGTTGTAATTGCAAATGGCAGATCCAAGAAATTGGACAATACCGGAGGCCAGCTCACGCGGTCCGCGTGGTCTCACACAGAGCGGTTCGAACTCCATCAATAGTGTGGGTCCCACACCGTCAGAGCTTTATTTAGCTTTGTTCCGTCATAATCGACCAATATAAGCAACATTGGACTTCAAAAATTATCAACATACAATATTTGTTAAAAATATATATATATATTATAACTTGTTACTAGATTATTAATTTATGATAAATAGAATGAAATAAGATGTTTAAACAATTTTTTTTAATAATGTGATTATGGTATGGGACGAACGGCCCGCAATTCGGCCCGGCCCGGCCCAATCAACACCGGTCTGGGCTGGTCCAGATCTGGTCAACGGACCGATTCGGTTCGGCCCACCACTTCAACGGATCTGGGCTGAATTTTATTTTTTGGTCCAAAAGTCCGACCCAGTCCTAAGGTTCACAGTATATAAAAATCTAAAAATTGGATCTCCCTATCCACCTTTAACTAATTATTAGAAAAAAACTAGCATTTAATTCGAAAATATGCCTTCCTTGTCCACCTCTTCTCTTTCCGATGGTTCAGCCCATCCGTGCTTTGGACCGGGTATAGCTACAACACCCTCTTTAATAAACATTGATTTTCCTTTGGAAAATTTCCTTCGGACCGGGCATAGCTTCAACACCCTCTTTACCAAACATTGATAGTAATCAATTCCTTGGCATTTTATTTCTTTTGAGAAATTATAATTTTTATTGATTTTTTTCAACGTTTGGAAATACCAAAAATTTTGAAAAAGAAAATAAATACTTCAATGTGGAAAAGTAATTATTTGCTTTGATGGATGGAATCACTTTCTTTTTTATTTTTTTTTCATTGGAAATCACTTTCCTTTCTTCCTCAATTCCTTTTACACCCAAACATAAAAAAATAATCATTTTTCCTTTTCTAACCCGATGATTCCGCAAACCAAATAAGGCCTGAGAGACTTCGTAATGTATGAAAATGAACGAATCCTAAGAAAACCATGTCATGATTTCCTTCATTAGGTTTTGGTCATCAATATCTGTGTTGTAGTCCACTCTTATATATACTAGCACATGCAAAAAAAAAAAAAAAAATCTACAATATGATTGAAATATAAAAATTTAATTTATGTTAGAATATTTTAAATATAATTTGAATATGTTTTAGTTATAATTTATTATAAATATATATTTAAACTTTTGGATATGTGTTTAATTAGATAATATCATGTAGTTAGTTTAAATATAATTTAAATTCTAAATATTTTAGTATTTATACATATTTATGCAGTTAGGAGGATTTTAGGTTTATTTTAAACTACATGAAAAAATAACTACAATTACGGACTTATTATTATTTTTATTTTTTAGAAACGAATTGGTTGATAAAATACACACGACTTAGATGGTCCAATTTTTGAACCGTTATATATATATATATATATATATATATATATATATATATATATATATATATATATATATATATATATATATTCTACTATATAATAGGAAAACATAGATGGTGAAACTTTTGAATTCCAAAAATACCCTTACATACTTATACTAATTAAAAATAGTTCATTAATCTATTCTACTATATAATAGGAAAACATAGATGGTGAAACTTTTGAATTCCAAAAATATCCTTAGATACTTATACTAATTAAAAATAGTTTATTAATTTTAATAAGGACAACTTAGTAATTAGGAAGACTACCCTTTGGTCTTTCTAAAGAGTCTTCCTAAACTAATTAAGAAATGTTAAAATACGTGCAAGGCACGTGCACATATGCTAGTATATATATATATAAAAACCCAACCCTCCCTCCTACCCCCCAACCTAGATCCTCAGGCAGGCGAATCAAAAGAGAAACTTTTTTTTATTGATGGAGAAAACAATACAATAAAGCTTGTTTTTCTCCTACGACAAACTATATCTATAATAAATAACATAAAAGCATAAGAAAGAAATTCATAATATTTAGCTAAACAATGAAAGAAAAAACTATAAATATAAAAACAACTCGGTCAAAATTTGTAAAAAAATAAGAATAAATTAATCAATAGGACTAAATTAATCTAGCTGCTTGAACCCAAAATTTGATTCCAATTCTAGATTTTTTTTTCGAGTCTCGACTTGTATGAACCAAAAATTATGGATCATTTAATAATCCCTAATTTTATTTTTAAATACTAAATATTTTTAATTAATTAATTAGATTAGTTGAATACCTAATCTACTCCTAATTTAATCCTACCTATACTTAACATTATATTAATTTTTATTAAGTATTTTATTAAAAAAATTCTTTCCTAACCCTCCTCTCACCCCATGTTCATTTGCGAAAGCACCTCCATACAAGTCCTAAAATATGTTGGACCGACATGTGACATGATCAGCTAATACGACTATTGGATATTTCCATTCTAAGAGACCCACAAAAGCATACTTAGGTGTACTAGTGAACCCCATATCACAAACATGTAAGTTAAATCTCACAAAAGTATAATATAAAGATGACAATAATGAAATCCATCAAAAACTAAAGTATATGGTGGAAATATAGATACATAAACTAAATAAGTCCAACATGATACAAGTTGCTGCTCTACCGGAATGTATTTCAAACTGTTTTTCTGGTGATCCCATTTTTCATAGTGGTGATGCGCCCTACTCTTTTATGAATGGATGAATAAAGTATGTGTTTTCCTCTCCAAAAAAAATTTAAAAAAATGATACAAGTGGAAAATAAGTCCGGTAGAAAAAACCTATAATACAATTATGAAAGAAAATACATAAAGAATAATAAGATAACCAACTCAAATATCAATTAACTAGATAATGATAGTTGAGTCTCAAAAAGTCCTAGGTTAATCAGATAGACCTTAAATCATCTATTGGATCAGCTCATGAAGTAACTCTTGGTCTGTGCTCCTCAAGAAGACTTGCTCTTGTAAATCTGGAAGAAAAATATATTCTCATAAAGACATAACATGATACAAAATAACGTGCCAAAGTATAACATAAATAATATAATAACCACAAATAACAAAGGGTACAATTGTAACTAACCAATTATGCAATTGGGTAGAGGGATCGCACGATGGACTCTTCGGCAAAGGGTACTAAAACCATATATATATTTTTTGCCATTTTTGATTTTGACTCTAACATATCTAACTTGACTATCTTAAAAAATCACCATTTTTTTTTTTTTGCCAAAAAACAGTCCCAAAATTAACTTAAGGTTTGGGGGGGGGGGGGGGGGGGGGGGGGGGGGGGG